>JASCZW010000822.1:0-342241 GCA_034211315.2 Aedes japonicus | reverse complement strand
GAAAATGTTGATATTATTGCTTGAATTAGTTGAAAATGGGATTTGAAAGAAATAGAACAAATTTACGCATTATTTTTCTGCCGCACCCCTGTAGACCTGCACGTGAGACCATGCACTGAAGCCAACAGATATTCTGCTACACTTATTTCACTCGCCACATCGTAGGACGTTTATATCAAGGCATTATCTACCAGGTGTAATACTGGTGGGATAACCCGAAATCACCGGCAGAACCTAATATATTTATTCTACAGGTAAATGGCTAAAAATTCACTTTTCTATCGAGCGTGACAACTCAATCAAAATACCTGTATTTTCGATGCCTAATTGAACGAAATTGCGTCATTATCTTGACCACTCGAAGTCGAGGCACGATCGTGTCGATGGGCTACGTTGCGAGATCAGCCATCTACAAGATTATCGTATTCTGCGCGACCGGAAAAAACATCAGAAGCTGAGGTTGAAAATCCAACCGTGGCTTGGGGCCGAGACATTGGAGCAACCAGACAAACCAGCAAGAAGAACCTCCAGCCCAAGGACAGATGTCATGCCGAAGCGTAAGGCAGAACCAGCCGTCTCGGGCAGCGGGCCATCCCCAGAAGCAGAAGCTGAAGACAATTTTCCTGACGAAATGTGATGTTTTTGCTAATATAGGGTGTTCTGATCAAAATTTGGTCAAACAGCAATGTGTGAGTCGACCAAAGTTTTCATTAATAAGTCAAATTCGTTTTCTTTTTCAAGTTCAGTTAATACAGAATACAGGAGAAATATTCCAAGCAGCTTCTTTTTACCGAATGCCGGGTCTTTTGTTTAACATCTGCCATAAGATTTTGTACAATACTCCTTGTCCACTTAATTCGCCGCAGAACGGCAATTTGTCTTGAACTGTTTCTCGCTCACAACAGCTTTTTGAGTCTTCTTAAGGTTCCGCTTGACGATGGCCCAATATTGTTGGACTGGGCGGAGCTCATGGCGTGTTGGGAGGTTCTTGCCATGGGCACTACTTGACTGTTGTTGGCAGCATACCACTCCATGGCCTTTTTCCCGTAATGACAAGATGCAAAAACCGGCCAAAATAGAACGGAACAATTGGTCGCTTCAGGAAAGGCAGTAGACGTTTTTGTAGGCACTCACTCAGATAAATTTCATGGTTGACGGTTCTGATCGCAATGTAAACGTTGCTCTTTCAAGCCACAGGTACAGATGGTCAAGCCACGGTACAGATATTTCTTCGCGAACTTTAACAGTTTAATGTGCTTGAAAATATCTGCCGCCTTTCCCCGTCCGATTGCCGTAAGAAATTCCTGTCCAGGAAGCTGTTTAAAGCCTGCCTTGACGTAAGTTTCATCGTCCTGTACCACGCAATCAATCTTCGTCAGCATCGTCGTGTGCAACTTTCGCGATCGTGCTTTGGCCGACGTGTTTTGTTTATC
The DNA here is from genome assembly GCA_034211315.2 of Aedes japonicus. Lineage (NCBI taxonomy): Eukaryota > Metazoa > Arthropoda > Insecta > Diptera > Culicidae > Aedes > Aedes japonicus. The sequence continues at coordinate 340,808 of JASCZW010000822.1, read as the reverse complement.
GTCAAGATTTTGAGTTACCACTTTCTTGTAAGTCGACAGTCCACCTTGTTTTTTAGCTCTATTCACGGTTGAATTTGCCACTCCCAGCGGGCAACTCTTTGTCGTCGCTGTGGCCTCCAGCTTTCGATTTCCCCCGATCCAGCTTTCCTAGCTGTCGACAAACGCTGACCGAACACTTTTAATACATTGGTAACAGTTGATTTAGCCACATTCAACAATTTCGCCAACTTGGCGTGAGAGTAGTTTGGATTTTCACCATGCACGTGCAAAATTTTGATGCGTTGCTTCTCTCCCTTCGACAAAATTTTGATAACTGAAGTGCTAATCTCAAAATCAAAATAGAGGCATAGGTTTGAAAATATCAAACAAAAAACATTTGATTTTTTATTACACATACAGATATCGGTAAAAGTGCCTACTTCGTTTTATTTTTTCAAATTTATTAACAAATATGGCCGTATTGCAAAACAAGTATTGTGAAAAGGTTTGATAACATATTTTTTAGGTTTTTAGGTTCTAGTTGTTAAATCCTTATATAAAATAGAAATTAATTTTATCTCAAAACATTACCCACGAAATAGGATATGATATGACAAAAAAAATCCCACTTCTCTTAATTTTTAATAATTGTACGTGTTCTCCCTGTGTGTTAGTAATTGATGTACCTTCCCTTCAACTACAATACCTTTCGCAAACGTTTTGGTTTATAAGTATTTTTGAGATGCTGAAGATCGAGTTCTTCCCAGGCACTCACAACGGCCTCAAATTAGTTTCGTTTGTTTGTCACTCCTGTTTAATCAACGCGGCCAGGTAAAGGCTTAATGCGATATGAACGATATAACGACTTGGTTTCCTTTGCTGTATATTTCGGGTCGATGTTTTGATGGAACACAAACTGTTCTTCCAAACCTATTTTAGTCAACGAAACCTAGGAAGATTTACGCAGTATCATCTGTCATTAGTTCATCGATGTTTACAACAGTCCCTAGTCCAGGCGCATGAAAAACACCACAAAAATGTGTCGTTCTTAAAGCTTCTTTCTGAGTTTGCCCTAATCACAGACACGTTTTTTGTTGACCATATGGCACATACATCGTCGGTCTGGATCTGGAAATAAGCTTACTGCATCCGGAGTCTTTGGAGGAGTCTGAAAAACACAAAGGATTTTCAGACACTTGCAGAGGTGGTAGGTATCAAAAAAGTGGTGAACAAAGCAGGTGCAGCGTTGATAAGACTTGTCAGAAGCAGATAATTTCTCATCAACATGAGAGGCTCTATGGGAGTGGACAGCAATTTGTTGCTAGAACGAAAAGCAATAAAGAGAAAGGTATTGTGACACGGCTGGGTAGCTCAGTGGTTACCCGTTCTGCTTACTGAGCAGATGGTCGGGAGTTCAATCCCAGGCCCGTCCCCTTCCTTGCCATTTGTCACTTGCCTCTTTCTATCACCACTAGACTTAAAATTAAAAAGCAGTCTACTGCGCTTTTTTTCATTGATCGCTTCACTTACCACAGTGCATCCATGATCTAAAAACAACCCGCCTCACTAACACAACTATCCTTCCCTTGGCAATTGTAGAGATGCAGTGGTGATCACGGTCTCTAATAACAACGATTGTCAAACTAATCATCCTTCTTCCCCTCCCCAAAGACCGCGAGAACGTGGCCGGCGCCGGTACTGGATCTATAAATAGAATTAATGAACTTGTACATTGAAGATGTAAAAGCTACTCCCAAGCTCCATCTATGTGGTTCTCTGTGCAATTACACTAGTTCTGATCAGAAAAGGAGTAGCAACAACGATATTGCACGGCCTTTTAAAAAAAAATAACGAAAAGCAATGAAGAGAAAGGTATTGATAGTTCCGTTAGAGTACGGCAGGCTGTGAAATTGAAAGATGCAAGTTGAAAACAAGCGGAAGGGAATTTTGAATCGAAGTATGCGATCGAGCACATATTCTTTTACCAGGCTACCCCAGATGTAGGGTAGGCAAGGGGGATACCCCTTGACTGGCAAAAGAATGTGCGACTGATCGTGCTCATATACTACTTTTTGCTTGATCTGGTTCTAGCGATTTGCTTGTTTCCCTCTCCAATGAAATTGTCTCCTGCTGTTGGTAAGTGCTGTAGGTAAGTGTTTTCCATTTTAGCCCTTTATTCCTATGTTATATTATATTGCGAACCGAAATTTTCTAAAGGTAAGCACATATATAACGAGGAAAGGGAGAGACCATCAGGGCACTCAAGTGAAACGATTGGAACAGGGAGAACTGCCTCCTGTAACATTTCGTGGAACCTCGATTGTGTGCCCTTATTTTTGCAAGGAGATTCTCTTCCCTATATTCGCGGGTTTGGCGTAAGTGCGTTTGCTTAAGAACCCGCCCAGACATTTTTGACCCTTCGTACATGAGCTTGATTAACACAAACAACAATAGAATTAAAGAGCGATACGGTCAAAATTTGGTCAATATCAACTTGACGTATTTCTTTCAATTTTGCATTTAAAAACCTGAACACCCTCATTTTGAAGGTGTGTGTGTTTTGATTTTTGGAATTCACTCTTCAGTTGTCAAAATGCCGTCCAAGCAAGAAGAGCAGCGTATCAAAATTTTGCTCGCGCATCGCGAAAATCCGAGCTACTCGCACGCAAAGTTGGCAAAATCGCTAAAAGTTGCCAAATCAACCGTTACAAATGTAATTAAAGTGTTTGGGGAACGTTTGTCGACAGCCAGGAAGTCTGGATCGGGGGAAATCGAAAACCGGAAGCCGCTGAGACGACAAAGAGAGTTGCCGGTAGTTTCAAGCGAAACCCTAACCTACCTCTCCGAGATGCCGCAAATAAGCTAGGTGTATCGTCTACAACCGTGCATCGAGCCAAAAACGAGCCGGACTATCGACTTACAAGAAGGTAGTGACTCCAAATCACGATGATAAACAAAATACGACGGCCAAAGCGCGATCCCGGAGGCTGTACACGACGATGCTGACGAAGTTTGACTGCGTGGTAATGGACGACGAAACCTACGTCAAAGCCGACTACAAGCAGCTTCCGGGACAGGAGTTTTATACGGCAAAAGAAAGGGGAAAGGTAGCAGATATTTTCAAGCAAACGAAACTGTCAAAGTTCGCAAAGAAATATCTGGTTTGGCAAGCCATCTGTACCTGTGGCTTGAAAAGCAGCATTTTCATAGCTTCCGGGACTGTCAACCAAGAAATTTACGTGAAAGAGTGTTTGAATAAACGTCTGCTGCCTTTCCTGAAGAAACACGGTTGTTCCGTACTGTTTTGGCCGGATTTGGCATCTTGCCATTACGGTAAAAAGGCCATGGAGTGGTACGCCGCCAACAACGTGCAGGTGGTTCCCAAGGACAAGAACCCTCCCAACACGCCAGAGCTCCGCCCAATTGAGAAATACTGGGCTATTGTCAAGCGGGACCTAAAGAAGACCAAAAAACTGCTAAGGACGAGCAGCAGTTCAAGGCAAACTGGCTTTCTGCGGCGAAGAAGGTGGACAAGGTGGCTGTACAAAATCTGATGGCAGGGGTCAAGCGTAAGGCCCGGCCATTCGGATTTGGAAAAGCGGAAGCCTAACTGAATATTTTTCCTGAATTTTATACTAATTGAACTTGAAAAAGAAATTTAATTTGATTTTTTAAATAAACGATTTCACCGATTTACACGCGTTTTCCCTTGACCAAATTTTGACCGTATCACCCTTTATGTCGTTTTATCAGATTATTCCACTGCTATGGGTTGGTACCTTGCTACAATAGATGGTAGTATTACATCGTCATCATCATTAAAGACACGCTTTTTGTTGTTGAAGAGCTCAAACTTGTACTCATCAGTTAACAATCTTCCGGTTTGTCTGCATGCTTCTGAGCAAATTTCAGCCTAGCAAATTTAGATTTTAAAACATGTCGTAAGATCTTCCGACAAATATTGCGGTCAAAAATCAGCAGCGGAGCGGTTTCTTGTATTTCCCGAAGATGACCGTTTTTCTTTACTTGCTGTATGATTCTGGTGTTCATTCGTACATCCGTACAAAAGCCAACTGTGATTTGCTATTTTCCACACCTCGAATTTCTAGTTTACGTACAGTATGCAAAAAAAAGTTTCTATATAAATTTAAGGCTGAAAAGATTTCTAAATATACATTCTAAATGCGGCAAAACTAAAGAAATTTCTCCCAACATAGGACCTTTTTAAGATTTCTTGAATATACTGAATTCCCGGCATGTTTTTTTAACTGCCCGCTTTTTTTATTTCCGCCTTTTTTTTATTTCTCGGTTTGGTGGCCACCCTGGGGCTTCAACCAGTCGATTTGTTGAGCCATTCCAGTGATGAGGTGTATCATTGTTCTGGCAGTGGGCACATTTCCGTCAATCGTGATACTCAGCCGCACTTAAACCAAACGACTTAATTTTTCGAACATGTATAGTGCCACACATGCACTTAAGGCCTGTATTCGAAAAAAATGCACTATTTTTATCCGTGTGTAATTTTTTTGTCCGTGAGTAAAATTTGATGAAAATCTGGGTATAACTAGTTTGGAGTGAATTGTTTACAATCGGTTCAGTGGTTATTAAGATCGAAATAAGAAGGAAATCGTCGGAGAAATTGCGCGCCGTCATGGAAAATCCGACTGCGACCATAAGATGGATCGGAAGACAACTGGGAATCACCCATGCAACTGTGTCTCGGGTGGTAAAATCGTTGAAGGAGTCCCAGACAACCGAGCGGTGGGCTGAAAGTGGAAGAAAATCGAAGACAGCTGACCCTGTGAAGGTGTTGGATTATTTGAAGTGTAATCCGAACCTTTCGATTCGCGACGCGGCTCTGAAGGCAAAGTGTTCCGCCTGGTTCGTTCAGCAAACCATGAAACGAGCTGGGCTTCGTGTATTCAAGGTTCGCAAGGCACCGAGCGCGTGATCAACAAAACACGGCGGCCAAATCCCGCGCAAGGAAGCTGTATCGAGAGTGGTTAACGAAACCGATGTTTGTGGTTAGGGATGACGAAACCTACGTCAAGGCAGACGCAAAGCAGATACCGGGGCTGGAGTTCTACGTTGCCAAATCACGGTTTGATGTTCCGGAAGACATAAGGAAGAAGAAAGTGGACAAGTTCGCCAAAAATACTTGCTCCGGCAGGCCATATGCCAATGCGGTAAACTGAATAAACCGTACATCACAACGGGTACCATCAACAGCGCAATTTACCGCACCGAATGCCTCTGTTGCCCTTTCTGCGGTCCCACGGAGGCGAGACATTATTTTGGCCGGACCTGGCATCATGTCATTACGCGCGATCAACGTTGGATTGGTACAGGGACAATTACGTTGTTTTTGTACCGAAAACCGCCAACCCCCCAAAGTTCGAAAATCGTCCAAGGTGTTAAAGAACGAGCTGGAGTTAAAGAAAGAATGGATGAAAGTGACCAAAAAGGTTGACTCCACCGTGGCACAAAATGTAATGAGGGGTCTTAAGGGAAAGGTGCGGGCTTTCAGCGATGGAAAGGAAATTGAATAAAGTTATTATGCCGAAACATAACCTATAGGTAGTTATTTAATCCCTGAAAGTCTCAAGAAAATCCGACTCAAAATAATTTTTGGCGATCATTTTTGTCTGGTGCCTTTTTTTCGAGGACAGGCCTTATCATGTACAAAAATGTACAAAGTAGTGCTCCTCTCTACTGATCAATCACGGAGTAGCAACTACTGTTATGCGCTACCAGAAAATAACGGGAAAGATTCCATACTACCAAAAAATATAACAGTCGAAACTTGATACCCTGTGTGTTAATGAGCTTGCTATACCCGATCCCATAAACGCATTAATTATAGGTTATATTACTACTTAACTCTGATTTAAATTAGATTTCTGAAATCCTGATGTGTGGACCTGGGACTGAAATGTGGAAGACCGGCATCAGCCCCAAGTAAATCCGAAATATATCAAATTTATTCTATCCTAAAATTTTAGTAACATCCTAGCTGCATCACTGTTTTATTTTACTGAGCGAAAAATTATCGTTTGGATGAAAAAAAAACTAGAATTTTATGATTCGGATATTTCAAACAAATAAATACAAGAACAATTTTTTTGGACAACGGTGCCTCATAGTTGTCAACAGAAAGAAAAAAATACTGCGGAGAAAATATATAACGGCAATAACCATAGATGAACGTTGTCCGAGACGATTATGTGTGTGAAAAGCTATCTCGCACCAAATACCAGTAGATATCTAGGTGGTGACTTTAGCATCATTACCGCACAGCTTGCGAAAAAATAAAAACACAAGAAAAGGTCGCAACATTGACCCGCCTCTTCTCTCTCTCCTATTCTTAATGCACCCAGCTCGTTGCCGCTGATCTGTTTCTATCTTCCCACTTCCGCTACGGTTCCTATAGTCATCGATGTTTATTGCTGCATTGAACTTCCCCGTTGTCGTAATCAAACAGTTCGAGATGAGAGATAGAACAACACGGACGATTCACTTGGTACGCATTAGCCGACATGCAGACGACTGGTGGTGGTTCGGCGGCTATCGTGCGAGGAGTGCGCTCTCCCAGCTTCCTTTTTCATCATCGCACTGAAGCGTAGTGTTTACGCACGCAGGAAATGATCCTCATCATAGCTATTAGGTATCATGCAAGTGTTACCGAAAATCGATTTTTTTCTAGTTGCTGCAGGTATTATTATCCACTACCAATTGCGAACCTCGACGAACTGCCTGTATTGTTCTGGCTCTTATTGGTGCTCCCGTGCGCTTTCGCATATGTTTCTTCTAGCGAGCGTAATCTTATCTTCGCCTGAAACAAAATTTCTTCATGTGCCTAAACCTACGATAAGATGTAGGGTCAATGGTCCCAAGTGCTCCGTATAGAATTTTCGAAAAAATATGTTTTTTTAAAATTTAACAGCAACTGAAAGATATCCTTAAGTGACATGAAAGGCCTTAAGTTTTTGTTTTGAAACTGTACCATTTGACTGTAGTTGGTCAGATGTGACTGGAGCCAATGAAGGATTCTCATCGTGACACGTTCCAAAGGAACATTCAGAAACATCGAGATATGGTTTTGACCAATTATTAATACCCTCAAAGCTAGCCAGTTTCGTAGTTCACAACTTCACAGCTAGGGCGACGCTCGCCTTTTTTTTGCCCCCTTTTTCAAATCAAACACAAAAAAATTCTTACTGCTGGTGTACCAATGGAAGTCAGCTTTCAAAATAACTTAGGCATTCTTTGTCTTATCGATTGGGTATATTCAGATGAATGTCCATAAACATTTACTCAATTCAAATTTCCGTCATTGGAGAGGTGCGTCCACTAACTCCCCCTATATTACTATACGCCAGTACTTGCGTTTCTTTGCCTTGGGTTAGTTTTTTAATGGTTTTTTTTTTTTTCAAGGTACTTATCAAAAAGCTAACATGTTTCATGTCTACGATAAACTTTAAACGCATCGGATCTCTCAAGATATCTCTTTGTGCATTCGTCATCCTATCCAGGGGTGGCATTTCTGCTTTTAAGAAATGTACATGAAACACGTCGTTTCTGAGCTTCTAATGCACATCAATTCGAAAAGGAAACGATAAATATTCCTCGTGAGGTCATAAATAACATGGATTGACTGGCCTGTTATTCGACAACCATTTTTGATTGAGATAATAATTGGTAGGTGATACCTACCATGGGGATCATTGATTACTTTCCACAGACAATCTACCAGAGTGAACTAGAGCACAAAGATATGCCGACGCCGGAAGCCAGTGCATGCTTTTCGGACGTAGCCCTCCGACATTAAAGGGTGATACGGTCAAAATTTGGTCAAGGGGAAAACGCGTGTAAATCGGTGAAATCGTTTATTTAAAAATCAAATTAAATTTCTTTTTCAAGTTCAATTAGTATAAAATTCAGGAAAAATATTCAGTTAGGCTTCCGCTTTTCCAAATCCGAATGGCCGGGCCTTACGCTTGACCCCTGCCATCAGATTTTGTACAGCCACCTTGTCCACCTTCTTCGCCGCAGAAAGCCAGTTTGCCTTGAACTGCTGCTCGTCCTTAGCAGTTTTTTTGGTCTTCTTTAGGTCCCGCTTGACAATAGCCCAGTATTTCTCAATTGGGCGGAGCTCTGGCGTGTTGGGAGGGTTCTTGTCCTTGGGAACCACCTGCACGTTGTTGGCGGCGTACCACTCCATGGCCTTTTTACCGTAATGGCAAGATGCCAAATCCGGCCAAAACAGTACGGAACAACCGTGTTGCTTCAGGAAAGGCAGCAGACGTTTATTCAAACACTCTTTCACGTAAATTTCTTGGTTGACAGTCCCGGAAGCTATGAAAATCCTGCTTTTCAAGCCACAGGTACAGATGGCTTGCCAAACCAGATATTTCTTTGCGATCTTTGACAGTTTCGTGTGCTTGAAAATATCTGCTACCTTTCCCCTTCCTTTGCCGTATAAAACTCCTGTCCCGGAAGCTGCTTGTAGTCGCCTTTGACGTAGGTTTCGTCGTCCATTACCACGCAGTCAAACTTCGTCAGCATCGTCGTGTACAGCCTCCGGGATCGCGCTTTGGCCGTCGTATTTTGTTTATCATCGCGATTTGGAGTCACTACCTTCTTGTAAGTCGATAGTCCGGCTCGTTTTTTGCTCGATGCACGGTTGTAGACGATACACCCAGCTTATTTGCGGCATCTCGGAGAGATAGGTTAGGGTTTCGCTTGAAACTATCGGCAACTCTCTTTGTCGTCTCAGCGGCTTCCGGTTTTCGATTTCCCCCGATCCAGACTTCCTGGCTGTCGACAAACGTTCCCCAAACACTTTAATTACATTTGTAACGGTTGATTTGGCAACTTTTAGCGATTTTGCCAACTTTGCGTGCGAGTAGCTCGGATTTTCGCGATGCGCGAGCAAAATTTTGATACGCTGCTCTTCTTACTTGGACGGCATTTTGACAACTGAAGAGTGAATTCCAAAATCAAAATAGGAGCAACATTCTCCACACACACACCTTCAAAATGAGGGGTGTTCAGGTTTTTAAATGCAAAATTGAAAGAAATACGTCAAGTTGATATTGACCAAATTTTGACCGTATCGCCCTTTAACTGCCATGTGCGGTTTTCACAATAGGTGTGATGTTTTGCAGGCTTGGCTTCCAACGCTTGGCAGGCTTGGCTTAATCCAACGGATTAAGATCTGGATTGCAAGGGGGCCACAAATCCTTCCCCCAAAACTTCATGTTATCGTTCAATCATTGTTGGGTTCGATTGGACGTGTGACACGGCGCTCCATCCTGCTGTAGAATAACTTTTGGTCCTCGGAGAAGTTGGCGCTCACCCAGGAAGCACTTGGTCCTTTAAAATACAGATATACACTTCGGTATTGATTTTAACTCCAGCATCAATGAAAACAGGCGGCCTTTTTCAAACAGTTGGACGCCAACAAGCCAAACATCATGACACCAGCCGGATGTTTGGTTTAAAATTTGAATTTCACTTTTTCCGGAACGTTCTCCATTTTCTGCGGTGAAATGAACCGGTCCGTGCGGTTGTTGGCCACAGCATAGATGCTGAAAAGCTTTTCGTCGGAGAACAGGATTATCATTTTTTCCTTCTTCAACAAGGAAAGCAATCTCTTGGAACGAGTCATCCGTAGTTCCTTGACCCGGTCCGTAATCAAGTGGTGTTTCACTCTGGCTCTAGAAGATGCATGAAGGTCTTCTTTGATGATTCTCCGCATGGATTTCTCCGAAATATTGGATTCCTTTGCAAGTTTTCTTATGGAACGCACCGGGATGATCACTTTCGGCGTGCGTGCAAAGCGCGGACGTCCGCTTCCCGGCTTTCGCTGCTTAGGATCATCCTGCAGGGACTTTTTTATGCGATAACTGTTACCAAATGGCACCTTGGCAATCTCTTTCGACTTCTTCTGGGCGAGCAACAAACTGGTGATCACTTCTTTCGCGAACATTTTGACGAATTTGCAATAAAACAAATAGAATGTTTGGATGCAGCACTTGAAAGTAAACATAAACAAATACACTTTCGACAGAGATTAGTCACTAGCTACACGAATTAACCCAATACTCAAGTTTGAACATTTTCGCATTATTTTTTGCCGCACCCTGTAGTTGCTTTAAAAATACACATTGGTTGAAATTATAACAGTTTTGTTTTGATTTAATTCTATGAAAGATGTGTAAACATAATGGCTCTTCATACTTGATTCAATTCAAAAATTGTTTTGAGCTAAACATATTTCGTAGTTGAAACAAAAATGTTTTTATTATCTTTCCATACAAGCTGCTTATTATTTGAGATTCGGAATATTATAGCGACCGTTTAAATTTCCGAGCCGTATTTCAAATTGATTTAAGGGAAGCTGATACTTTTTTAGCCACCATTGACTTCCAATTGACAAGAATTTGGAACGGTTGGTTAGATATATTCCGATTAACACAAACTCTTTAGCAGGGAAAATCCAATTGGTCGGAATTAGCCTGAAAAGGATGGATTTTAAATGGTCCATTCTGATCGTTCTTCTTTGGACCTGTCGTAATTCACATCTTTACTAATAAAGGGTGTTCCGATCAAAATTTGATCAAACGGTAATATTTTTTTAATAAGTACTTCTTTTCTTCTTTTTCAAGTTCATTAATACTGAATACAGGAGACATATTCAGCTAAGCTTCCTTTTTACTGAATGCGAATTGCCGGGTCTTACTTTTAACACCTACCATAAGATTTTGTACAGTCTCCTTGTCCACTTTATTCGCCCAGAACGCCAGTTTGCCTTGAACTGTTTCTCGCTCACAACCGCTTTTTGAGTCTTCTTAAGGTTCCGCTTGACGATGGTCCAATATTGTTCGATTAGGCGGAGCTCTGGAGTATTGGGAGGGTTCTTGTCCTGGGCACCACTTCACCGTTGTTGGCAGCATACCATTCCATGGCCTTTTTTCCGTATTGGGAAGATGCTAAATCCGGCCAAAATAGAACGGAACAATTGTGTCGCTTCAGGAAAGGCAGTAGACGTTGTTGTAGGCCTTGTTTTCCTGGATGACGGTTCTGGTCGCAATGTAAGCGTTGCTCTTCAAGCCACAGGTACAGATGGCCTGCCACACCAGATATTTTTTCTCGAACTTTGACAGTTTAATGTGCTTGAAAATATCTGCCACCTTTCCCTGTCTGTTTGCCGAGTAAAATTACTTGTCCAGGAAGCTGTCTAAAGTTTGCCTTGACGTAATTTCCAACGTCCTGTACCACGCAATCAAACTTCGTCAGCATCGTCGTGTACAACTTTCACGACCGTGCTTTGGAAGACGTGTTTTGTTTAACGTCGCGATTTGGAGTCACCACTTTCTTGTAAGTCGACAGTCCAGCTCCCTTTTGTAGCTCTATCCATGGTTGAAGGCGCCACTTCCAGCTTGTTTGCGACATCTCACAAAGAGAGGTTGAGGTTCCGCTCGAAACAGCGGGCAACTCTTTTTGTCGTCACTGTGGCCTCATGCTTTCGATTTCTCCCCGATCCAGCTTTCCTAGCTGTCAGCAAACGTTCACCGAACACTTTTAATTGGTTAGTAAAAGTTGATTTAGCCCCATTCAACCATTTCGCCAGAGAATAGTTTGGGATTTCGCCATGCACGTGCAAAATTTTGATGCGTTGCTTCTCTTCCTTCGACGACATTTTGATAACTGAAGTGCTAATCTCAAAATCAAAATAGAGACATGATGCTACACGCACACATCCACAAAATTAGGTGTTTGCAAAATGTTTTAATGAACGATGAAAAAAAAATACATCAAGTTTAAGTCGACCAAATTTTGATCGAAACACCCTTTATTATTGGACAATTTATTAGCAAGCAATACTAGCGTGAAATTAATTATCTGCTAATTACTAGTAACTGGTCATGCTGATGTTGCCAGTTAATGCATTTTCTAGACAGATTAGCGATGATGATGGTGGCTGGCTTATACTGTTCATACCACTCAACCGCATGGCCGGAATTGCCGATATTTTCCGTTCCCAATTCAGCAACCTTTTTCTCCGACGAGCTGTACGACCCGCAGGACATCGCACTCGACACCAGTAATGTGCCCCGTCTTCCTGCCTCCGGAATACATTGTGCCAACATTAATGACATGGTTATTGCAGCTGGCAGGGAATTGAAGTCCTCAACGGGATGTGGTCCGGACGGCATTCCATCGCTTGTACTGAAACGGTGCGTGGATTTGCTTGCGTGTCCGTTAGCAAAGGAGTTCAATCTTTCTTTGTCCACTGGCATATTTTCGAACTGTTGGAAATAGTCATATGTTTTCCCGGTGTTTAGGAAAGGTTTTTATTTACCGAGGCATAGCTGCATTAAGTATCTAAATTGTTTGAGATGATAATTCTTTGGAAGCTAGGGCAGAGTTACGCTCACAATATTTTGCCGATTCAGCATGGACTTATTCCCAGACGCTTGACATCCACTAATTTGCCGTGCATCACCTCTTTGCTAGATGCTAGTTACACGTATCTTTCCGCTGCGTTCGACAAATTGAACCACCAGATAACAATAGCCAAGTTTGATAAGTTAGGCATGAGCAACAACTTGCTTATCTAGCTGCGACCCTACCTAACCGATCCTAGTATGTCCGCCAGACTCGATGATCACCATTTTCAGTTTTGTCCGGTGTGCATCAAGGCAGCCAAGTTGGGCCGTTTTTGGTCCTGCTTTACATGAATGATGCCAATCTCATCCTCAAATGCCAAAAACTCTCATACGCCAATGATTTGAAGCTGTTCTACGCGATAAAGCATCCACTAGACGCCGTTTTTCTGCAACAAAAGCTGGGGGCGTTCGCTGAATGGTGTCGCATTAATCAGATGACATTGAATGTTTCCAAGGGCTCGGTGATTTCATTTGGCCGTGAACTCTACTAATTCGGTTATGCTGTGGCAGGATTTGAGCTGCAGCACGAAACGAAGGTAAGGGACTTGGGGATTTTTATCGATTCTAAAGTGACTTTCAAAGACCACGTAGCATACGTCGTGTCTAAGGCATCATCGCAGTTAGGCTTCCTGTTCGGTTTTGCCAAAAAAATTTAAGGAAGATTACTGTTTGAAATAGCTTTACTGCACAATCGTCCGCCCTATTCTGGAATATTTTTCTGTTGTCTGGTCTCCCTATTACCAGATGAAATCCAGCGTGCTGAGGCCATCTAGCGGAAATTCATTCGATTTGCCCTACATCATCTCAGGTAGAGAGACCCGTTCAATCTACCCAGCGATAGCAGTCGGTGCCAGCTCACCAACCTGCATCCACTTGATGGAAAGCGTTACGTGGCAAAAGTCTGTTTTATTGGCGATCTTCTGCAAGGGAACATTGATTGTCCTACACTACTCAGCATGTTGGACATCAACACACGCTACCGTAAGCTACGCGCACATTCGTTCCTGAGCCTTCCCGCGACGAGAACCAACTATGGTTTCCATGAGCCAATGCGCAGCCAAGAAATGCTTGGATCCTAAACTCTCGACGATACCAGGAAGGATGCTTTCTGCTCAATCTGCTTTGCTTTCTATACCGCGTTGATTAAACAAATCATTAAGCGCCTTGATCTGTACTATTGCATCGATCGTTGACCCCAATAAGCTGCACACTTTGAAGGAATTCAACTCGATTATTGAACAATAATCTTTAAACCGGTGAGGAACAGAAAATCGCAAATAACGAGGACGATAATCATCTACAAGGACGATAATCATCTACAAGGACATCGAGGTAGGAGAATCTGAAGACTTGTTGCTACATTTCAAATGTTGCTATATTTCAAACTAGCAGATGCTATATTTCAAACTAGCAGATGGGAAGCTTGCTTTTCCCTTGCTAAGAAGGTTCATTTCTATTAATTTCGCATGCTTTGGCAACGGTAGAGCGAGTTTTCTTATTAAACATTTTGAACAAGACCAAAATCCGGAACCGCCTGAGTACGAGAACCATGGATGCCAAAAGAGAAAAGAGGGAGTTGATCAGCAAACAGTAACATCACAACTAGAATCTAAATTCAACCAATTTATGTACACACATCATTGCATTGATTGATTGTTCATTCCGTTCCGTTTTTGTTCAGCTATCTTTGATCTTTTACTAATCAAAGCAATTTGATTCATTATCATGTAAATACTGGCCTGTCAAAAGGGCTTAAGTACAATGATCGATTCCCCCAAGAATATGAAACCCTCGTATACTGATCCGTTTTCCTGCAGAAAGAAGTTCCGTTTTGCTGTAATGTGATTTAGGGAAATCGGCAATTGCACTTGAGTCCTATTGAAAAGACCGTTTTGTACCCGTTAACCAAAAGAAATGTTTAATTTTCCGTTCAGCTCATTTAATAAAAAGAAGAGCATTCGCATTCAGGCACCTGAAAAGTTTTCATTCTACTTTTGCAACACTAAATTTGGAGCAAAGATTTTTGTCAAGATTTTGTGCAGTAAACACAGATAAAAAAGATTTTTTTGGCAAAAATTAAAGATGGGAATGAAAAATAATGTGCCAATCACTGAGACAGTAGTCATAGCATAGCAAAATCTTTCTAAAAAGCATACAAAGAATAGTAAGAAAAAAGTATCTACGAACATGCCGAAGTGCACGAGATCCTACCAGAGCAATCATTTGGACTTCAGAAGAATCAATCGGTGACAGAGAAACAATGTAAGCTCGAGATATGTTCGATGAACCAACACTGGGGGACACATTTCGATTAGCAAAATAAAACAAGATTTAGAGCAAATATATCAGGAAAAATCGAACGAAAAAGAAAAAATATCGATTTCAGCATAACAACAAACCGGGAATCAATATAAGCTGCAACCAGAGGAGCATTTGCACGCATGAGAAAATAATATTATCCAGAAGAAGATCCGGTCACTGCCTGACGAAGTACCACAAACCCAGATCTACGTAAAGGTCTCAGTCGTATCACTTGTCACAGCAAACCAAACAAAAAGTCAAAAACTACGTTTAAATTGTATCGTATTGATCATTAATCAAATAGCTTAGTTAGAGGTTAACTTATAGTGAAAGAAAGAATAACAAGAGAATTATATATAATTAAGAATTTTGAGCAGAATAAATTAATAATGAATTTAAACTGCAAACTGTTACTGTCTTAGAGTTGATCAGTCTTTAGATTTCTACAGTGCACTACAATTTGAAAAATGGAGCCCTGACCATTCCGCATCAAGTTATTGTGCTGGCGACAGCTATCTGATGAGACTGCAGAATCCCATTTTCATGTTCCTCTGTCCAACCGATCCTCAAAAAATGTCACCCATTTTAACCTCGGGTAAACAGCGAGTAAACGGCCAAAGTCCTTACGAATACTAGTATTAAGTAATTAAATAAAAAAATATATAGATATATCGGCTCCGTAAAGCTAACGCAATTGATCCTTCCAAATAAACGAACTTGAAAAAAAAACTACAATTTGAAGGTAAAACAAACAAAAAAAGAAACTCAAAGAACCGCATCTACGTTTAACCAATGCAAGAAATATGCCAACCAACCTTGTTGATAACTTCGTTGGATAGATTGGCCGACCTGAATAGTGAGGTCGCTTTAAGAGCCGGAATCTTCCCACTACTATCCGACGATTCACTGCAGATCTTGAACAGGTCATTGTAGTAACGCAACTCTGCTTCGGATAGCTCATCCATCGTCGTTCACAGAAACTTGCACCGGACACTAATTACACGGTATCTTCCGTAATATCAACTTATCTTTACACTGACAAACAAAACTGAGTGGTGGTGAGTACTCTCCGCTGTACTTTGGGTACTTTCTCCCTTTATTGGGGATGCTGCAGTGCGCTTAATAATTTACACTCGTTTTTCTTCTTTCACGGGGCTGGTTTTCTCAGCTGTTTCAACTGCTGCAGTAAAACATTCACAACGCCCGAAAACACCTTTTACACCAGTTGCACCTCGGATGATAATTATTCGGGATAGATTGTCACGGACGCGATGACGCTTATTTTTAGCACTACGATCCGTTTGTTTCTGGCACAAACGGATTATTTTTATGAGCAACTATTTTTTTCAAAATATTAAATTTCTATTCCTTTCTGCTTCCACCTATTAGTCGAACCGCATACACTTGGACACTAAAGCTGGCAATTTCCTTCTTCATTCATCCACTAACTACACCAAAGTGACCATAGAGTACATTTTTTTTACTATGAAACTTTAGTTTATGGACAAAAAGACTACGAATTATTTTACACCATCAGCGAAGAACGAGACTGATGAAAATGCCCGACATTGCGAATGGAAACGAAAAACCCTTCTGATGACAAATTTGACAGATTTTATTATTCGAAATAATTTCGAGAAAAAAATAAAGGGATAGGAATGAAACGGCGTCTGAAATATTGCACGCGATCATTTATCTTTCACGGTCGTAAAACCACGTCAAAATTGGTTATAAGTTATTATAGAAGCAGCCGATTCAGCATCTAGTGGTGAATATATGAAACACAATAAGAATAATGAACGCCGAAATTCTCGCTGTTAAGCATTAGAAGAATTGTTTCAGCTCTTTCTGATCAATTTATGGGTTAGTGGGGATTGAAACCGCTATCGTCTTATAACATTTTATTCTATTTTGCGTCAGATTTGCTGTGCTACGACTGGTACCTTCTGATTTGCAGTTAGCTTGTGAGCACTATAGTTTATTGTTTTTGAATGTCAAATTAGATTTCCGGACTGTTAAATGCTTGTTTTCTTGTGTTATTTTAAGAGGTTGAATTATTGGAAAACATCAAGGACATGATGAGTAGATATGGAAAATAAAACAAGAATTGTATTGTTCGTTTCATTGCTCCTTAGACTTTCTGTCTTTTAGTCAGAGACGTCAAAAATATGCGCATGTTTTCTTCTGTTCGCATCAATGTTTTCTTTAAACTGTCATAACATTGGAAAAATTCGTATATATAAACAACAATAAGCAATTCCGTTTCCTGTTTTGTATCATCCATCAATTCGGAGACCCAAGTAACTACAAGCATTATATTATTGCACTTATTCAACCCAAAATCAACATCGGTAATGCGGGAATGCATCAATTCAACAGTTGTCAAGTAGTAAAGCGTTAGATAAGCTTGAAAATGTAGTGATGCATTACCAATGCAATAATGCTACTTTAGCAATTTCTTATGGCATTACAAAAGATATAGCATTAGTTCGATCTTAGTGGGGCCCTTTTCAGCTTTAATCCAACTTCAATGATGCACTAGACGTAATACATATGCCCTATATATGCACGTTATTACAGCCTCGTGGTTTCTTGGGTAATCTCCTGCCCGTCTCGCTGCCTGTATCGCGTAGGTAATCTCATCTGGTAATTGAATTATGTTAACACTTTTTTAAATTATCATTATAGAATGGTGGATATCATTAACTCTGTAAAACGTCGAAGAGCTTCCGAAAATACCATGCACTATGTCTTGTACGGATATTACTTTCTTGGATTCAACAGAGCAAAATTGTCATTGATATATGGCAATCACAAGACAACGATATCGAACTGGAATCAAACATACGAACGCTGTGGAACTTTGGAGCGGAAACAGCATGACGCTGTTGCCCGGAAATTCAATTACGAACAACGCATCTGGCTAGTGGATTTGTACAGACAACAACCCCTGTTATATCTGAATGAAGCCAGGGCTGCTTTCGAAGAGCATTTTAGAATAGGTATCTCTGCCTCATCCGTTTGCCGGATTCTTCATAGCGAAGGCTTAACTTGGAAAAGCCTTGAACGAAGAGCTATCCAAATACGACAGGATGATATTTATAGATTTTGCTTCGAACTAAATAATTTAAAATGGCACTATCTCAATTTATTATTCTTAGATGAAGTATCATTTGATAACCGGGGAATGTTGCGTACCCGTGGATACGCTGTGAAGGGTAAGAAGCTTATCTGTAAAGGAGAATTCATTCGTAAATCCAGAGTTTCTTGTCTTTGTATGATAGGCCAAGAGGGCATGCTAGAATGTTCGTACACAGAAGGCACGTTCACCCGAAAGATTTTCTTTCAACATTGCAGACAGTTCGCCGTTAGAAGCAAACACATTGAAACATACCCCGGTTATCACTCGATATGGATTCTTGATGGTGCCCGTATCCACTGTGATGATAAAATAGTAGGGTATTTCCGCTCATTGGGTATATTCCTGATGTTTCTGCCAGCGTATACACCTTTCTACAACCCGATTGAGATAGTGTTTGGAATTGCTAAGAAGAAAATGCAACAATTTTACAAAGGGAATAGTACTCAGGATCCGAAAACGCTACCCAGACAACCACAAGTCGTATAACAGTGTTCAAATAGTATCGTATATTCCTATATTTTAAGTCTACATCGCAATTAATTGTGTTCTTTATCGTGTTATGTTTATGTTAAATCGTAAAGAGTGCAAATTTTCGACTTATATACGATGTGTCATTTATTCATCGTACTGCGTTACAAACAAAAGCGGATAAACATCGCTAAGCTTTTTAAATCGAATTTGTTATTACAAATTCAATCGCATACGATATCAAACCAACTCGTTTATGAAAACAAGGGAATTTGCACGTATATGGCCTCCACTTTTGCACGTATAAGCCATATTTTTTGCATTCTACACGATTTCTTTACTTACGTATATGTTTGTATATCATATAGACAACTTTCAATATACGTGCATTTTGGTCTGGGTAGTAGCTGAAGTTATGACATCTTTTTCCAAATTTTATATGGCTAAGCTATTCAAAAAATGCGGATACACTAGTGGGGGCAAGTTCGATCCAACAATTGCAGCTCCAGAAGAAATGATTGACATAACCTCGAAAGAAGACAGTTAGTTTATTTAATCACTTGTTTATTGGTATGAACTGTAACATTAGTGAACTTATTTTTGTAGAAATATTTGATGAAATAAATGGTTGAATAAAAATTGCCTGGATGTGATCAACGTCGTCAGCATCGGTAATCTGCATGCTCAAAGTCTTGCCTTGTTGATCTTCTCGAACATTAGTGGATGACTCCATAGCACTGATGAGACTTTCACTAAGCTTGTCTATAATCTCCAAAGCTTCCAAGCGGTTTTTCACGATGTTCATCGTTGCGGCAACATGTGCAAAGCTCGATTCCAGTACATCAAAAGCCTGTCGAAGGGACCTGATCTCATCATGAAAACTATTATTTACACTGTGGGCTACTTTGAATTCCCTTTTTATTGCACAGATTCGAGGGCCTTCTTTAGAACGGAACAAATGAGATAAATGTCGAGAAGGATAGTTTTTCATCGCTTCTCTTAGGTGAGCAGGAGCGTTCAAAATACTGTTGGCCCAAAACGACCAAGCCATTCCATGTCCATCCAAGTGATCACCATGGGTGACTCTGAGATCATCAGATAATTCAAACACAGCTTTAGTCATTGCTGCTCCGGATCTGTCCTTTTCAGCTAGATCAATTAGCACATCCTTGACCGAGTTCCAGACTGCACGACTACTTATGAATAGCGAGTACATGTGCAAAAATAAAAAAAAAAATTTTGTCTCTCCAACTTTGTAAAATAGTAGACTTTCCATCGGTTACTTTCTCCAGCGTATATTTTCGGTGACCAGATTGGAAAAGCACGAATTTGTGGAATTCACTCTCGATGGGCGTTTTGTTGGAGCTCCATGACGGACTAGATGACCCATCAGCATTGGACAAGAAAATCACTTCACGAGCCAAATGAACTTTTGACAAATTCCAAACTTTATGCACGAATTCGCTGTTGCTTGCTGCTGATAACTCCCAGCGAGCGATGTAGGTTCCCGATGACTGTCCTTTGAACTGTCGCTTATAAACTAGCAACGTGCAGAAGAATAAGTCATCACGGCTGTTTGATGCATTGCTTGTATTGCTGACTTCCAATGGATCTTCGGGTATCAGATTTATTGAGTATTCCATTTCGTCATCCAGTACCTCAAGTTCATAATCGATGGTCGATCCTCCAGCTGCTTCGTAAGTGGATTCGTTGCCGTTTCCGAACGATTCTTCGCCGATCATTTTCTTTACTGCAATCTACTCCCAATTAAAATAATGAATCAAGCGAGTTTCTATACAAAAATACTCAGCGAACGAAAAGTCGTTGAAAATAAAACACAACCGTAGCAATAAACCGACCGCGAAAGCAAAATATAAACAACCATCTGTCACCTCAAGCAAGGAATCGGATTACAGTACGCACTTGCAAGTTGGAACCTGTATTTGCGATTTTTAGGCACATGATTTTCAACAGTTGATAAGTAGCATTTTCTTGACGTAAATAATAGTTGTAAATTGATTGAAATAGTAGTGCATCACACTTTTACAAAGGTGTGTTCTTAAAAACGAGTAAAAAACCGAGAGAAAAACAAATTGGATATTTTTGTACATTTATTGACTTCTGGTTAAAATACGTGGGGGAGACTGTAAAGGCGAGGAGACCGATGTGAGAGTATTTTGGTGCGACAAAATTATTTGACTGTGAGTCTATTGAGAGGTGAAACGCGCAATATTGCTGGTTGCAGTTGTGATTGGCTCTAGAAGTGCTTTTTGCGCATTTTTAAGTGTGATAAAAGTGCACGTTTACGTCAAATCGTTTTGTTGTCTTCGGTGCACTTATCCTTTATGCTGAAAGGTATAAGTTCACTGTAGACAGGAAACGATTTGACGTTAACGTGCACTTTTATCACACTTTTTCTGTTTTTGTTTTGTTTTTAATAACATGCCAACAATGCGTTTGTTTACATTTTGTGACTTACGTCCTTTTGAAAAAGTACTCGAGATTTATCTGATTCACGAACAATACAATTTATGGTCGGAAATAGATTTTGGTGTTATTTAATTTTATTGTATTGAATTTGTATGCTTATTTTTATCCGGGTCTTTTTCAAACATTACGCGAGAAATGTTGGCGCTCAATTTAGGTAAGGGTTTTATTGTATTAGGAGTAGTTTCAACGGTCGTGTTGTCTAAGGAAAAATAATATCGGTCGCTTTAGTTCAGTTTGTAAACATTTCAATAAAATGGGAATTTGTACGTATTTTTTGAATAATAACTGTCGTTTTGGATCGAAATGCAACAACGATCACATCGATTTATCGTAAGTAAATAATAATTTATTGGTTTGACTCGTAAAACATCTTACATTGTTCTTAGTTCCGTCATCAAATCCGAAGTCGAAGTAACCCTCAAAGGCAATCAGTGGCCGCTATCATGCTTTGGTCCATTCAAGGAACGTAACTGCGTGCCGAATTTTATCGAAGATGTTAGTTTCGAGGAAATCCGGATGATGTACTTGGAGTCAAAAATGCAAAATAACATTCCCGGCCACCAGATGCAACTGATGCAGATGATTAATGAGGCAAAACAAAAGATGCAGTGGATAACGACAACCAACAGAGACATCATGTCTATGTTGATTGAAATCTACAATCAACAAGATGATTCATCGAAGACTCCTGCACCAGCGGGAGGGAATCCCTTTGCAGCCCCAATTGGAAGTGCAACTTCTGCTGCAAGCATCTTCGGAGGAGGTGCGAGTGGTAGCAGTAGTGGTTTTGGAACGGGAAGTTCTGCATTCGGAGCTTCCAATACAACTGCCGGTAATATATTTGGCGCAGCTCCGAATCAGTCAGCGGCTAACATATTCGGAAGCGGACCAGCAACTCCAATCGGTGGAAATATTTTCAGTAAACCTCAGACGACAACTACTCCAAACATCTTCGGAACACCCACTTTAGGCCAACCACAACAACAACCCAATAGTGTGTTCGGTGGACCTCCAGTATTCGGAGCAAGTGGACCATCACTTTTCTCTTCGGCTAGTCCAAATCCTCAAGCGGCAGCAGGTGGTTCAATTTTTGGAAACGCAAGTGCAAATACCAATTCCGGAAATCTATTCACGCAACCATCCATGTTCGGACAACCAGCTTCCAATCAAAACATGTTTGCAACAGCTGCGCAATCCCAACCAGCCGGCTCGCCTTTCACCGCAGCTCCAGCGCCAGCCAACAATCTTTTTGCTAATACAGCTACATTTGCAGCATCGACGGCAGCTCAACCGCAGCAACAGCAGAATATGTTTACCTCAGGCTTCGGTGTTCAACAGAGTAGTGCGCCCTTTGGTCAACCAGGGCAACAGCAACAGCAGTCATCCCAAAGTTTATTCCTGCCAGCGCCACAAATAGCAGCTCAACCACCCGCAATGGCATCTACACAACCTCCTCCTCCTCCCTTTGGAACAACTGTCGGGGCGTTTGGAGGAAATACGCAACAGTCGACCATTCCAATGCCCAATCCGTCGACAACGGTCTACAGCCGCGTAGAGGATTTGACTAAGGAACAGCTGGACGCATTCAGTGCTGATCGTTTCGAGATGGGTAAGATTCCAACAATGCCTCCGCCTCGGGAAATGTGTAATTAGAGTTTATAGATAGCAACCTTAGGTCAGACGGAATATATATAATAAATAAAATAAATATCGTTAATAAAAGAGAATATGTTTGATTTCTTCGTTTTTTTTTTACATCGTATTGGTGGTTTGTGGGGACAAAAAAACAAGTTTATTTTGCATGAATATTTGGTTCGAACATAAACGAGAACTCCACGCAGGATGCTATCAAGGATGACGCTACATTATTGAAAGTTTTATTTCAAAATTCCCTTTCAATGCCCACGTTGCTTTACAAGCAAATCATGCTTAAAACTATACCAAAATCACGGACGCGCGACAAGTGAAGTGGGATAACTCACAATCACTAGCGCGGTGACCATTTACGCAGAATTTTACCAAATCAAACCGAGCGTATCCTGCAGACTTTTTAAAAAATTAACTGAATATATTCTCATAAACCAAGTTAAGGAAATAGGCAATTGTCAAATCGAATAAGTTAGTACCTAAATGTTAATCTCAAATTTTCGGAATTTACTCGCTGCCTTCTGAAGCAATTGAACTGCTCTGATGATCTGGCTGGCAATGAGCTCCCTCTACTGTCGTTGGACTTTTACTCTTGCTGCCTTTGTGTTTAACCACTTTCCAGGCGAAATCGAACGGGTACTCAACTGGTTTCAAGTGATCCGGAGTGTCATCGTCGATTCCGTTGACCTTGTGAGCCGGTTCGCCCTTCATATGAATTCGCTCCAAAATGGTGGCATTGTGAGTCAATGGATCCATTCCGGTGATGTGGAAAAATAATTCTTCTTTGCTCTTGACCCCACTCACTCCCCGTTTGGTGAAAAACTTTAAATGGAATTGATAAAATTAGTCAATATTGGCGATAAATCTAGGTACGTGACTTACCGTGCTAATATTATCGCAATCTCGCATCAGGAACTCCAGCGCCCCAGGATGACCAGGTTCCACCGACTGTGCCACGTCGATAATCCAGCATTGTTCGTCGTACCACAGAATATTGTATTCTGACATATCGGCATGCACCAGCCTAGCCTCGTTGTACAACTTGTACATAATGTCAACCATTTCTTCGTAAGCACAAATTAGCTGCGCATCATTTAAAATTGCTTCCTTCAGTTTCGGAGCAGGGACCATATTTTCCCCAATGAAAGACATCACAAGGACATTCTTCTTTAGAGCTACAATTTCAGGACAGCGAATGTTATACTTTTTCATTCGATTCAAATTATGCAGCTCCTTTTCTGCCCACATATTGATAACAACTTTGGCATTTTGTTTCGAATATCTACCAGCAAATCGGAAATCGTCTTTAATATAACGATCTCTTTGCTTGAATTCGTTCAAAGTGGTACTGAAGATTTTTATTGCTACCTCCTTAGGATGCTGCATGCCTGCTTCCAAATCCGGATTTGACGGATCTGTCTCGGCGTGAAGAATAACGGCCTCCTTTCCAGTTGAGATGATACCATCAATCGATTCCAGCAACTGATTGTTGATCCATTTGTACAGAATCATTCTTGTCGGTTCATCCAAACCCATTTCCGTCGTAGCAATGTTCTCTTTCCGATCCTGCGCTTTGTGTTGTTTTTTGGTTGCCTTTCTAGAATGTGTTTTCAGTTGATTGAACACCTTATTGGACAGTTTCATATCGAAACCTGCACCGTCCCCGGTAGAAAACTCCGGAGGAAATGACATCACTTTGCAGGCATTCTTCCTCCCTGTGATATCCTGGTTGTGTTTCGTTACCATTTCTCCGTCCTCGTTTATCTTATAACCAACCTTTGGAATAGACTTTTGTTCCTTCTCATTTGTCTCGAAACGATCCCAATGTGCTTTTGGATCTATTGGAGCGTCCTGTATCTCATCATATACCAGCTCTTCCGGTACCATCCGATAGTTTTTCAGTGAAATTTTCACAGTAGAGTTCTTGTTCCGGTGGTCTTCTACTCGTTTTAATTCCTCGTCATACTCACAATCGAATTCGGCCTGCATCAGTTTCGCAATCACAGCATCCGATTCCAACTGTTTCCGATCCGCTTCCTCAATAGCTCTCAATATATCTTCAGGAATCGATACTTCTGAACATGATACATCCAACGCCCCCATCCAACCACTAAAAATAAAAACCACTAAAATTAACTGAAAATATCATTCGATCTTAAAAAAATCACCTTTGCATGTCCATCAATACTCCTGGGTCTATAGCCCGGGAACTTCCGGCAACGGGTTCATAATCTTCTACCTTTATTACAGGTTTCGCCGGCTTCACAACCTTTTTCTTCGGTATCTCTGCTCTTACAGGGGGCTGCTGCAAGCCACGTGCAAATTCCTCGGACATAATCTCCTGAAAGTCGACAGCTTCCACCTTTGCCGTTGCGCCCCACGGAGAAGACATCCTATTTCGATTTTATTATTGCCAAGAATTTGCTTGTCTTCGAGAGTCTTAGTGAAACTAATGGATGTTTACAGTTGACGGTATCTTCCCAAGAAAACTTTTCCGGTTGAAAGATATTGTGAAATTCCAAACAAAATTGAGTGAGTGGGGTGGTAACTGCTGATATCACAAATATTGCACAAACAAAATGTTGCAGGACAAATAGGATTGACAAGTGCTGCTATTATTACTATTGAAGAGAAGTGTGAAAAACAGTTACGAAATAGATTGAAGGGTAATGCACTTATTTTGACAGTATCAAGTCTGTTTTTCGATAAGAGTGAGGGCAAGAAAACAAAATTTTTAATGAAGAATTGCCGTTTTGACGTTTAATCATCTTTCCTTTTCTTTTCTTTCAGCTTATGGCACAGACCTGTTCGTCGATGATATTGTGTGTCCTGCTCGCTCTCGCGTAAAAATTGAAGACAATCACCTTCCGTGATCGCCAACACGGAGATTTGAGATTACACATTAAATTTTTAAAATATATAAAATATATAAAAATTTTATGTATAAAAATCACTCACCTTCGGCAGCTATATGAAGCTGTCAAGGAGATGGGTGATTTCAAAAAATAGATTGTGAGTTAAATGTTCCCACCTTGAAACAGCTTCATGTAGTTCCTGAGGTGGGTGTTTTTCACTCTTATATGGGTGAAAATTTACTTTATAATAATTTTAAATCCTTCAGCGTTTCTCAGAAGAACAAGTTTTCAACTTTTATACCATGGCACCTCGCTTTGGTGTTTAATTATATTTTCAGCTCTGAATGCGGCATTACAATTTCAAGCATGGATGTGCTATGGGATAATCAGGAATCGGGAATTCTGGGACCCAGAATATTTCCAAAAACTAGAAGGAAAGTGATTTTATAAATAAGAAACAATTTTTTATCGAAACGCGT
This sequence comes from Aedes japonicus, assembly GCA_034211315.2. Classification (NCBI taxonomy): domain Eukaryota; kingdom Metazoa; phylum Arthropoda; class Insecta; order Diptera; family Culicidae; genus Aedes; species Aedes japonicus. The sequence goes on along the minus strand of JASCZW010000822.1, from coordinate 314,992 downwards.
AGACGATAATTGTAAAAAAATATTTTTAGCGATGTATTATTGTTTATTTAGGATATCATTAAATTCAAAATGCCAATTTCTCTCTTAATTTCTTTAGGTTTTCCTTAACAATTTCTGAAAATAGTTTTAATAGATTTTGATTAGATGGTTACTTTTTACCCATCTCCAAAAATATCTGGCCTCGAGAAGATGGGTGAAAAGTTAACATCCATTCTGACGTACAGACGTTGTTCCCACTTATGGGTAAACGCTTTTACCCACCTTGTGGGTTAGTCCACTTATTTCCAAGGTGGGTGAAAAATCACCCATTTCTGAATACTTTGATTCCTCCGTGAAAGTCAAAACGCTGCACGGTAATCTCAATTTACACTATTATCACCACCGACAAACCGACATGAAACTCAATCTTCACTATTGATCAAGAATCCATAACGACCGATTCAAATGTGCAGCGATCCCATCTGTCAAAACCCATAGAATCATTTGATCTAGATCAAATAAATATGCCCAGAATAGCTCAGACATGAACCATCTCATCAAGTTCCCAAGCGTGTTCGTGGCTTCAATAAACGATATCAGCGAACACGAAGATAGATGTCATATGATTTGAACAGAAATATTAAGACATTTTCTATTGTCATTCATGTCGGTTTGTCGGTGTTATTACTACCCAAGTAACCACGATGCTGTAATAGCATGCATATATAGGGCATATGTATTACATCTAGTGCATCATTGAAGTTGGATTAAAGCTGAAAAGGGTCCCACTAAGATCTAACTAATGCTATATCTTTTGTAATGCCATAAAACATTGCTAAAGTAGCATTACTGTATTGGTAATGCCTCACTACATTCGTCAGCTAATCTAAAGGCCGAGCTACAATGGGGAGTGCAGCAGCGCGTTGTGGCAGTTTTTGATAGTATATCCATATATTTTATATCAAAAACTGCCGCAACGCGCCGTTGCGCTCCCCACTGTAGCTGGGCCTTAACGCTTCATTACTTGACAACTGTTGAATTGATGCGATCCCGCATTACCGATGTTGGTTTTGTGTTGAATAAGTGCAACAATATAATGCAGTAACAATATATTGTGGTTACTTGGGTTCCCTCTCCATAACGTGAGGCTGAGGCATTCCAGGCATACCAATACATTCGACTATTTTGAAGCTCTGAAGCCCGCCTAGGAAGAGCTTGATCCATGGCACCTAAGGAACCTGGTGGAGAGCATGCCGAAGCACCTGCAGTTGGCCCTGAAGGCCAAAGTACTTTTACTTAAATTTATCTTCGCAGGAGTCAAAATGAAGTGGGCACTTTTTTTGTCATTGTTTTTTTTTTTAAATCCAAATTGAATTTTAGTTTTTTAAGTCGAACTCTTGTGTCAAACTTTATGATTATAACATAAGTGAAACTTGAAAAAAATATGAAAAATAAGATATCGAAATAGACTACAGTGTGTTTACCTTTATTTGAACCAAATAAATGAAAAAAAAATTCAAAATATGATAAGATGGGCACTTTATTTTGCATATCAGTGTATTGTGAAATAGTCATTGTTACGAATCAATCGAAACAATTTCCGCAAATGTAATAGTCTTTATTTGCGATGTTAATCTTTTCCTGTAACATTATTGGTTTGGTTCATTTTTAATTATTATTGTAAATAACAATATTTGGCTCGGAAACTTACGTTTAGTGCTTTGATTTCTCGTTTCAATTCTCCGGAGTTTGGTCTAATATAATGTTTGTAGTTTTGTATTAACGAAACTGTAGACTAATTTAGAAAATAATCATAATATGCCTATGCCTAACATTTTAGGTTATGTTAATTACTTGATAACAGCCCTTCCTCCTGATTCAATCTGGTGGGCAGCCTGAAGGTGAGAGTATCTGTAGAAGTGTTCCACCACATCCCAAGAATCTTTTCAGTGGTGACTTCGGAGATTATGTTGAGATCTTTCTCCGAAGTTGATGGGCTTTTCATCGCGTCAACAACAGCCTTGGAATTTGAAAGCCATCCTCGTATTTCAAAACCCGCTTCATCATGAATAAAACGACGCTAGAAAGCATATCGTCCACATAATGATCGTTAATGATGGCATCCACAGCTTCTGGCATTTCTTGGGCAAATCGTTTAGCGTTCTTATTTTTGACATATTGGGCACAGCTTGGCGAGCACGCTGCCCCAAAAGTCATGACGTTCATCACATACACCGATGGATTCGGATCTTGAGGGTCAACTGTCTAGAAGAATCTTAAGCAATATCCTTCTCTTTTGTCATAACTTGGTGGAAAATCTCGCGTATGTCTCCTGAAACAGCAACTCGAAACTCCTGAATCCGTTGCAGAACAGAAGGTACACACTTCAGTTGATCTGGACATTTGAGTAGAAAGGTATTCATCGATACTCCGTGCGCTTTGGCAGCGGCGTCCCAGACGATTCTAAATCGCCAAATACCAAATACGACTTCTCAGTGCCTGCTCCTCTGTGGCCTACAATTTCTGAATGTATTCCTTTATCTCGTAGTCCTGAATCTTCGCTCGAAGAGCAGCAGCCATCTCCGGTTCACGTTGCATTTGTTTTTCTAAACAACGGAAACGCTTCAAGGCCATTGGTATACTGTCAGGTAGCTGAACATCATTAAACCTCCATAACAGGGCAGACTCGTAGCGCATACCTCTCTGAAAAGTTCCGAATTTAAGCAAGTCTAGTGCTCGCTCATCGTCCCTGGACATCAGTACTTTGGTGTTTGTCTGTATCTCAAGGCTATCTAACGAAAAATACTCTTTCACAGCACTATGTAGAGTTTCACATTGGCAGACGTGGTAGCTGTAGGTGTTTTTGCATTCCTTCTGCTTGGTCTTATTGACGATAGAGCAAGGGCCATAAATGATCCATCCTAGCCGAGTTAACGCAGCAGCGGGTTGATTGTCCTGGTCTTCCATTGAGTCCAGCGGATGCCCCATTCGAATGTTATCGATTCCGAGTATAAGACGAGGTTGAACGTCGTCATATGACTCCACTGGAAGTCCCTTAAGGTAACTGTAATGCGCAGAGATGTCGTCCATCGATACGCTTTGCGATGGTAACTGCAGGCTTTCGACTGTGTGAACGGTGCATGAAATGCTATACACTTTTGTTCTCCAGATAACTGTATCACACATTGAACAGAATTAGTCTCGTATCGGGCAGCAATTTGACCACTTGACCACTGGTCCAGTTGATACACAGCGGAAACTTCTCGCCAGATAAACCAAGATCTTCCCAAAGACTGTGATCCATTAGTGAACATGTTGATCCGTCATCCAAGAACGCATACGTGGTGATAGACCTTGCTTTTCCATGTATGGTGACCTTGACGTACTTTAACAGGATTGTTCCGAGACAACAATGATGGGTATTGCAAGACGGTGTGAACTTATTCAATGTGCTGGCTTGAGCAGAAGATTGCTGCTGATCATCATGTAGAAGCTGATGGTGCAAATAAGAACAACCATTCTTTCGACAGGGGGTGTTCACTTCACAGGCCTTGAAACGTCTTGATAACTGACCACCGTGACTGTGGATTCATCTTCAGGAAATTTTCGCATTTGTCCAAAGTCAGACTGCCCTTCCCGCAGCCGTAGCATACCTTTTGTCCGGTCTTGTATTCGGCAGCCTCCGTGTGAGTGTTTAAATACGCTTCTTCCTTGCGGTTGTGCCTTTCTGGTTGCTTGGTGCATTTCCCACTTGTGCATGGTCTAGTTACCTTGCTCAGAGCGTCAACTAATTGATCAATCCACTCACTAAATTCTGAAAGCGAAACCGTTCGCTTCGATTGCCCATAGATAGCCCAGTTCATCTTTATCGCAGCAGGAAGCTGATCGACGAGCTCTTGTACTAAAGCCACATTGTACAGACACTCATCCATTCCGCAGGCCTTTACCGTAACGCAGAGGTTCTGTACGGCCACACCAAAGTCTATGATTGTGCCCATCTTATCTGCTCTTGGCGCTGCCATTGCCCTGATTCGCCTTACCATAGTTTCGACGATTACCTCTGGATTTCTGAACAGCATCTTCAGACGTTGGATGATTACAGGAACATTTTCGGGATGCAACATCAAGCTTCTAACAGCATTGAGGGCACGGTCATACAGACATCTTGCAAGACGATCCAACAATTCATCATTACGGAAAGCACACATCCGCGTGGTCCGCTCATACGCCGCTAAGAATCTTGGCCAGTCTTCCGGATCTCCTCCAAATCTTGGCAAGGCCTTCACACTGTACCATGCTACCAAATGTCGATTGTTTAAGGGTTCTTCACACCATTGAGAAATTGGTGTGCGTAAGGATGAAAGTTCGTTTATGGGAAAGGCCTGGTACGCAGGTAGATGTGTTTGATCATTCATACCCGTCTTCTCTAACCAATACGCAATTTTCGACATGTCATCGAAGTCATCCTCCTGACCTGAGCTTTCACCACTTTGTTCGGCCTGCGCCTGTTCAAGCACCAGCCTTTCTTCTAGTTGCTTCTTCTCTAGAGCTTGACGGTCTTCTAACGCTTAACGATGCAACTCCCGAATCCTTTCGGAATTCCTGGATCCTTTGGACGAAGCTTTACTCCCCTGAAGCAAACCGGATCCCCCGACAGAAATGTATTTTATCTTATGGCACCAGTTCGATATTGTCGTGATGTACTTGGCAATACAGGCTGTTGCAAACGTAGAACTTCCTCGTAACGCTGTGTCAATGCCGCTAGTTGTACCTTGTGATTCCGTTTTTCCTCGATCTGGGTTTCTTGCAAATAGCGCAACTGATCTCGAAGCTCTCGATTAGTCTGATACATGTCATCTGCTAGACGACGTTGTTCCGCCGACAAAGCTTTGGTGGCACAGTCTGGATCAACCCTTGCAGATGCTGATACTGGAGTGGATGTAGCACCTGCTCCCTCTACACTGGTATTGTGGGTCAACCTTTCGCCAGCTACCGTATCTGAAGTTTGCTGTTGCTGCTTCTGATTCTGTTGCTGTTTATCTCGACCGACTTGACCTGCATTGAGAGATCGTGATACACACCGCCTACAGCTCCAATCCAGGTATTGGATGTCGTCGGTGACATAAACACACTCATAGTGGTACCATGTATCACAGTCGTCACATTGGACCATTCGGCTGTGATTCAGCTGGTGACACTCGCCACAACTTGCACCAGATTTACCGGGAGAGTTTCGGTTCTTCTCCTCGAGTATCTTCCGACTCGTTGATGACATCGTTGACCGGATAATTAAACGAAAAATTTAATTTGTTGCGAATCAATCGAAACAATTTCCGTAAACGTAACAGTCTTTATTTGCGATGTTAAATTTTCCCTGCAATATGATTGGTTTGGTTCACTTTTAATTATTATTGTAAATAACAATATTTGGCTCGGAAACTTACGTGTAGTGCTTGGATTTCTCGTTTCGAAATTGTAGATGAACTTTAGAAGAAACTGTAGATTAATTTAGAAAATAATTATAATATGCCTATGCCTAACATTTTAGGTTATGTAAATTACCTGATGTAAAATACTATGGTAAACTAGATGATAAGCTCTTAATAGTATGTATATACGTTTAAGACTCTTGATTTCACTGCTGGATTGCGAGAAAGATTAGATTTAATAATAATATGTTAATTTTAAGAAATTACCTTTGGAAAGAAACAATCAACCTATAGAAGTTATAACGAAATCTCAAATAAAATGATGCTTGTGCTTTCCAACTTGCCTATTGTTGACATGTGTCCATTGTTCTACTTCTCGAAATACTACCTCGTTGCCTAACGTCAATCGGTGACGATCTTTTGCCTAGCATAGGGTGCGGTCGATGATAGAAGGAGCTTCATCGCCAAAGGGCGTAACCGTCATTTAACAGTTTTTATTTTGTTTTTCATTAGTTACAAGCTTCAAAAAACACGTAGAAGAGTACACTCTATAGATTGAAAGGTATCTGATAAGCCAATAAAAAAAATCCATAAAAAAGGTCTATTGATAACGTTGAATTCCTAGATGGAATTAACTTTTTCTTCAAGATGGGCAAACAATAGGGTATTGGACTAAAGCAGTTACCTATACCCTATATTGATCCATACAATCTGTGGTACGTATTTATTTTCCATCAGGCCCACTCCAGTGTCTGAACCGCACACTAATGAATTTGTATCATTATGAAAAAGGTGCTTCGATTTTCCAGTAAGATCAAAATGGCAGCATAGGCAGTACTACTACTACTACTACCTAGTGATGGAGCAACGCATATGAATACGTCTTTAGAAAATCCAACCAAATAAATCGACTTCCGTTCCGTTTGCTGCCATGCCATACACAGTCAAGCAAGACAGGAGGACAGAGTAACGATACGAAATGAAACGGACTCATGCACACATGCAAGGTTCGTAGTTGTGCACAGAGCACTTACGTTTACGTGTTCATGGTAGGATTGGTGCTCGGTAGAAAACTATGCTGAACCATCTCGCTTACACCAACGGTACTGTTTTCGGGCGTTGTACGTGATTGCTTCACAGTGTGCGTGTGAGAGAACGATGATGGCTTCTTTTCATCCATCTTTGACCGTTTGGTGTGTGCGCGCGCCCCGCTACTCAGTCTGATTCAGGAACGCGATGAGTAGACATCGATGTAACGCGTTGTCGTCGTTGTTTCCATATGAAAAACCATCCAAGCTGCAGCAGAAATCTACCCGGAGCAATCCAAGCTGTGAAAGAGTGAAAGAGAGCGAGTGTGCTCTTTTCGAGTCTAGTAACTGATGAATATAGAGGAACGAGAGCAAAAGAAGGAAGAGGCACATTTTGTGGAAGAAAACCGAAAAAAAGTACAGGAAGAAGTGGAATAAAGTGTCTCTTTCGAAATAGTAAGTGTGGAAAAAGTGCTGCAATTCGAGTCGAAAATTGGAAAAAAAAGTGTAATTATCATGAAATTGATGGTACTGGCTGTGGTTTCAGTCAATCCTGATTACCTCTTTGGAAGCGATAACCTCCCGAGAAGCGCATTCCTGCAAACAGTGTCCTAGATGATGTTCGTCACGTCAACTTCAAGAGTCTAAATTGGATTAAAAAAAATCATTTCCGGTTCCCGAATTCAACTTTCAACTCGTCTGGACGTGAAAATGTACTATTTCTCTGTTGAAAAGTGACGAAAACAAAAACATTTGTACCAAGGACCTCTACGCAGTTTTTTTTTGACGGCGTCCGATCGATGTTAAGTGATAGAGGTTTGTTTTCCTGTTTGATCAAAACCCGAGTAGAAAAAAAGAAGGATCAGACAGAAGAACAAATTCTGTTGGTGAAAAGTGCTACAGTGAGTTATAATATTTGTTTTTATTTTATTTTGTAGGATTGCATAATATAAATTGTTAAAAAATCAGGATTGTTAAGTGTTTTGAATCTACGGTTGAAGCGAAATATAAAAGGAAAATTACGATAAATCTATGCAAAGTGCAAAGGAGAAAAAGGTAATTTGCAACAGGAAAAAATAAAATTCAGTGAAAATTTTCATCTTCATTCAAATTTAAAGAGTTCGTTAAGTTTTCTCCGCGTTCGTCGTGTACACGTTCCCTTGTAAATTGTTTTTGTAAATAGTTAACCCGCTAGCCAAGTGTGCAGTACGTGCAGTACGTCCTAGCGAGCAAAAGTGACTTATGATTCCCTACTAAAGGAAAGGGAAGCTCAATTATCCTGAACGGATTTGGAGTTTCAATTTATCGTAAGATTCCGGAACCCCAGTATCGTTAGGAGGAAACGAGTGTGAACCCAATACGAGCTTCCCCCTTTCTAGGAGATGGAATCCGGAGTCCGTCTACTGTTGCCAGACCACTCTGAATTGTCCGGTTGGTTTTAGGGAAGAGTGTTCCTTTCCTGTGAACAAGTGCTGCACATCTGGAATGCGAAAGTCCGTGTTCCAAGTGGAAGGTGAATATTCCTCGCGAAAGGAATAAAAAGGGTTTATTCAGGAGCAGTGCAGAAGTAGAATGTTCTTAGAATCCGGATTGTCAACTTCCGGAATACGCGAATATTTTTTCGGCTGAAAGAGATCTCTGGATCTGGAATTTGTATTGCTAATTTTCCTATAGTAGATTGTGCTTGTCTAAGTGTTTCCAATAATTTGGTGTAGTGTGCAATTGCTGTGTACGTCTACGGGGCCCAACAAATTGTGTTCCTTTTCACGATTTCAATTTCTCCTTAGCCAACCGAAATCCGTGCGATATTCGTCGTCCGGAAAATGATGTAACAGTCACAAACATCGCCGTATGTGGCCGTCCACAGTCGTGTCGCAGTCGTCCGGAATCTGGTCAAACTCACCTTTGATCAGTCGGTCGGTCAGTCGAGCGTCGATCGTCCTTTTCTCCGCGGTGCGTCTTGCAAATGTGTTCGCGAATTAAGTATTAGAGAGAAAGGAAAAAAAATCGTGTTCAGTGAGAAATTGTTCCGATCCCGATCGGTTCCCGGTAAGTGTATCCCGAGTGTAGAAGTATGGCGAAGGAGGAGTGCTGACGGTGGTGGAAAGAAAGAGAGCGCGCGAGAGCGAGAGAGCGAGTGCGAGAGGAAAAGAATTGAAAATTTGTCAAGAATTGGGTTGACGGCCCCCAGACCGGAAAAGTCGCCTCCATGAAGCACCTGAGGCACAATGGTACGCGAGACTCGACATCTTTGGGTTGGAAACTTGCCCGAAACGGTACGAGAGGACAGAATACGAGAGCATTTTAAAAGGTGAGTTAGGTTGATTTTATTTTCGTTGGTAATTTTCCAAAAAAAAAAAACGGGAATATGGCGTAATTTGAAACATAGTAAATATGGCGAACATCACATCATCATATATAAATACATAAAAGCACTGTGTATATTTGAAAATCTTACTCCACAGTGCTTCAACAGTTATAAATGTTTGTACACAATGAGTTTGAAACTGACTTAAACCAATTTAAAGACACTTAAAATTTTGGGATTGCATCACTCTATTATTTCGCCGAGGAACCTATGTTGAGTTCAGCTGAGCTGCTAAAAACATTCTAAGCTAAAACTTTGCTGAAGATGTCTTTTCGAATAACCCTAAGGATTCATTCTCTGTAGACTTATAATTAAGTTCAATCGTCTGTTCTGCAGGCATCATTGGTATTTCTGGCACGTGGAATAGAACACAAAAATCATGGCTACTATGTAACAGCATAATACAGTGTTATTGAAGCTTTTGCCTGGTCTTAGGTCATTTTTAAGGCCGAAACTGACAGCTAAGAGAACAGACTCGTACTGCCACAGAACCAATAAGATTGACATAAGGCAACGTTGCATAAGAGTCGCACCACGGTCTTGCACTTAACTCTCACTATTTAAAGAATTGAGTACTCAGATTAATCAGGTGAAACAAGAATACAAGCCGTCTTAGGATCCTTTAGCTATAGATCTCTAATCATTATACCGCCAGAAGGGGGAAGCGTGGTGAACATCTCATACCTTTCACGACAAAGTCACGAGCTTAAATCTCACTCCTGGAAAAGTGTAACTAAATCGGCGGATTACTCTGTAGGACAAAGATTATTCGATATTTACGATTTACGGTAGCTATAACCTTTTAACGTAATTTAGAGTTTTAGTTATTGTCGTTTCATGTCCATCAATTATTCGTCAGAGATTACGTTAAAAGACATTAGTTATGTTGATACCAGCGCGATCAAGTTTCCAGTTCAAGTTCATTCTTTGTCTTGCCTGGTAAATTGAGAAATATTGTGCGAAATTATAGAAAAAATCCAGAAACAGTTTACTGCCAGTTTTGGAGCTTTAAAAAGCCACTTCTGTTAACAATCTATGGGTCCTCCTGATTTGATTTTATTCGAGCTCCCAAAAGAAAAGGTTTTGTCAAACTTTATTCGGAGAAAAAGCTTCTTCAGAACGGCATTTGGATCATGAACTAGTCCCCGCCTTTTCTTCGAAATTCCTTCAAACTTGTTGATGAATTGCCTAAGTCTTTCAGATCCTATGAGTAGTTCTTCTGATAAACTTCCTTCAGATCATCTTTGCTTTCTTATTTTTATCTTTTTATTTCATTTCAACGATTATACATCGTCAATCTGTGATCTTTCTTTAAGTAGGTCTAACTGTTAACATCTCCGAGATCTCATGATTAAGGCCTAAAAGCTGATTGTAGACAATGACTTCAAACGTCGATTTCGTTCGCACTTCAAAACATTCCAGTGACTTTGAAATAGCATCTGGTAGATAAATCGACTCGAAGTTTTCATAAGGGCCAATATCGCCAATGTAAACAATGGCTTCTTCCGCCAATTTCTTGAAAATGCAAACTCGCTAAAGTAAACTACTACTTCTATTACAAAGGGGAACTCTTCTGTACAATAACCTTGGTAAAATGATTAGGTTAGCATTCTCGAAAAAAAAATTCGGAAGAAGCCATTGTTTACGTTTGTTTGGGCCTTATAAAAACTCCATGTCGAAATGTTTACTCTGCCATATGAAAAAGTTGGAGATCATAGGAGTCTTGTGATTCGTGAGAAATCGATGGATGAATTCCTCGAGAGATATTCCTATAGAATTATTCAAAACTCCCAAAAGATACTTTCCTGGAAAAATCCTCGAGCTCTTCATGGGAACTTGATTAAAACCGATGGCAGTCGTCTCTCAGGTCCCCCATTAGCTCAATCGTTAAATGCGCAGCTACAAAGCAACAACATGCTGGAGGTGGCTGGGTTCGATTCCCGGTCTGGTATAGGAATTTTTCGGTAAGCAAAATTTCTGGACTCCCTGGATGATTGTACTTGCCAACACAATCATGCTAATGCCTAAATGGTACCTGACATCGAAGGCTTTCAATTAATAACTTTGGAAGTGGTTTTAGAACACTAAGTTTAGAGCAAGCAATAAACGAATTGTGAAAGCAATAAGCTTGAAATGCTAAAAGAAGAAGAAGATGATGAATTACTCGAGAGATATTCCTATAGAATTCTTCAAGCCTTCCAAAAAATACTTTCCTATAAAAATCCTCGAGATCTTCAAGGGAGCTTTTCCTGATCAAATAAACCGATGGCAGTCGTTGCTGCCGGTGGTCACATGTAGGAAGGACCAACATCAAAATGTATGCGATTACAATACGAAAATGTATGTAGATTTTCTGTTTTTGACGACTGTTGAGAAACCATTCATTACTATAATTTTGGATTCAGGCTCACTGGTTGGTTTTCCTCACCTTCTTGTTTAACTCACTGGTTTCACGGCTAATGAGTACAAGTTCAAGGGAATTATTTTTCCCGCACTGAAAAATCGGCTCAACTACAGCCGGAAGGGCTAAAACTAGGAGTTTTAGTAAAGCACAGAAAGAGCTAAAACTACGAGTTTTGAGTTAATTTAAATCGATTGATCGGTTGAATCGGTTATTTTGAAAAAAAATTCCAGCAGCACCTATGGATTTTACTGTTGAATTCTCTAGGAGCTTTCAGTGACTTTCTCTAGGAGCTCCTAAAAGCTTTCAATAAGTTTTCTCCTCAAATGTCTTCTCTTTCTTTATTAAGCTGGATTTCGGCCTTGAGTTGGTTCGCCTCCGGCGTTATCACAACGTCTTCTGGATTTCTTGTTAGCTCCCTCTGTAAATAAACACTCCATATATATCAATTCATACCCTTTAAATCTTCATATGGATTTAACACGAATTTTCCTGTAAAGATCCCTCATTTCGTCTTTGAAATAACTCAAGATTTTCTTCATCTGATTCTAATCTCCTTTAATATCCGTCACCGAAAATATCCCATTTGATAGGCAAAATGCATCTCATAATGGTTTTGTTTCAACCGGTGATCCTGAGCAGTAATTAAGAATCAGTAAAATGTTACTTTCGAATCACACGCGTACGCGTCGCCTCGTAGCAAGAGCTATCAAGAAAACGTGAGAATTTTATAAAGATGCTTTGGGCAAGTCAGTAGACAAAGTTGGATGAAATAAATAGTAAAAACTTATTCACTGGAAGACTTTCAACTGTTTCCAATGAGAATCTATCTTAAAAAATCATCTGGAGGAAGTTCATTGGATGAAAATAATAACTGGACGGTAGTTTTGCAGGCTATACAGCTTAAGTCCATAGGAAGATCTGAAGGATACAGTTTCTAAAGGGAGATTACGAACCGCGAATAGTATTGGCTATTTAAGCTTAAAAGGTCATAAGAACAGGTTGTAAATCTGCTGAAGGATTAATCCAACCTTATAACAACAGAAAAGGAATCACGTCGAGTACACAATACTGAAGAAGTCTGCCTATTGTAGACGAAATACGCGTATCTGTCAAGATAAGCAATGAAGGTAGTTGGAAATAAATGGAAAATACTAATCTTTCTTCTCATTTTATTGTAACAGAAGAGGCATTCAGTAACGAAGTGGAATATAAAGACTTTTAGTTGAAGTTTCCATGACATCGCTTGCGTTTTAAGAGTGACTGTGAAAAGTTGTGCCATCCTTCAAATCCAAAACTCTCACCACCATATCTTCAAGAAAAATCTACCGGTTATAAAGAAAACTTCGTAAACATGGCAAGTCACTCGAAAAATCTAAATTAACAAAATTGTATTAGCATAAATTCAGAAGCACAGCAGTTTTAAATAAAGAACATAAATTTCATCGATAAGTGAAACTTGGAGAGACGATTACATTATATGAAAAACAAGCTTTCTTCGAAACAGTTTCCACTCATTCAGTTCGGTTCGGAAACGGGTGAAATCTCGAGAGAACTTCTCGAGGCTAAGAGAATAATTTTCATTTCCCTAAATAACAGAACGTCTCCCATCGGGATATGTTCTATATTGCAAGAATTTTAGACTGTTCAATTTTTTGAAATTCTCGCTCGGCAGTGTTGAACGATCACACAATGCATTCTGATCACCCTCCCAAAATTTGAACTAATTCCGTTAAAAACTGAGACCGCAGAAACGATTTGAATTTTCCTTGGAAACTACTATGGGAGAAGCTAACTTTTCATTTATATCTACCAGACTTTTTCCCAAATCCTTCTGGTGAGAATTTGTAACTATTTTTATTGGATATTGGGAATGTGATCTTCAGTACAAAATGCCTGTGCGCTCAAAATTTTGCTGATATGGGAGAACATATTAAATAGAGATTGTCATGGAAAATTGGGAGAATAGTGCAACCAAACAATTTTAGTTTCCCACAGTAATTTTCATACAAACTTCAAATAGTTTGTACAATTGAAATGCTTATAAGAACCTAATTAAGGATTTTGCAAGTAGTTTCACTAGCGACTAGAAGCGACTAGAAAACGCTGAACATATTTTCTTGAACAGTATATTGATTTAGAACGAAAAGGATTTCCTTTGTAATTGTGCCTTTACTGACTTAGCTAATTGAAATCTTTTAAGATTTTCTCCAGAGGCCCTTTATTATTCACTATTTATCAATCTGATAAAAAATAGGTAATCTTTTCTATAACACTGCTTATACATTTATTTCGGTGACCAGGTATCGGAATGTCACTTTAATAAAGAAACAAGGCTAATTCGAGTTTTTAAAAATTGTCAAGTCCGACCGATTTGTCAGTCGTTGCGACATGAACATGAATTTGAAAATACATTTCTCGAGTACTTTTTGTAATCAAAGAGGGGAATAAAGATTCAAACGTAAACTTCTTAAAACTCTCAACAACCCCTCGAAAACTAGCATAACCATCATGTTAGGAAAATGTAATTTCTTGTATTGCTAATCCTAGTTTGCGTGAAAGTGCTAAGGGTTTCATGAATTTAACGTTTGAATCTTACATCCCTTCTTTGTTTACAAAATCAGATACGTCTGTTTGAAAAAGTACTCAAGATTTTTTTTTTTGGTTTCGTACAATCTAAGTATATCAAATTGTTACAAAACTTCGCCGTTTTTTTCCTTCATTCATGTCATCAGTAATCGAAAATAAAACAAGCAAAAGTGCTGCCAACGAACCTTTTCGGGCGTCGTTTGAGTTCGATTGAATTAGCCGTTCGATACACAAACTGGGTAGATGCTAGGATTAGCGGACTTGATGCAACCAGTTTTGAAACGACACTCGCAACCGCACGAAATTAGTTTAGTCGCATTTTCTAGTATGCAAGTATGAACCACCGGCTCCGTGTTTGTTGACGTAATTTCATTTGATTAGCCAGCTGCACTTGATTGACATAAATTTCAGAAGGTGGGCATTTTTATCTCATACAAGACATCAGGGTGACAGCACAGCTGATGCAGGGGGATGGGTTTGCCTTGCTTCATTGTTACTTTATTCATAAGCTATTCATGGATAATGTCGGAAACTTCAGAACGCCAAGCAAATATGATTCGTTATCTTCAGCTTATTAGCGTCGTTCGTTGAATTTTAAATTGAAGCCAGTTATTTTTCGACAGTGGAATCGGTAAATGTGTAAGTTCGAATTTCTTAAAAAAGTGCTTCATTTTGAAAGCGGTGGTCATCTGATTAGAATCGTACAATGCACCATCAGCACGTATTCAGCAGCACTGAATGCTTTAAAATCAGCAACATTTAATTCTAAACTTGTTTCAAAATGTGCTATTTCACTTCAAAAGTTGGCCTATCGAAAACAAAGTAACATATATTGCGTTGAAAAATGAAAAAGCCGACATGTTAGCAAGACTCGGATCATCTGAACAATTCATAGGACCAGAATCATTCTGTGGTCTCTTAGAATGGAGAACATGGGAACAACACTCACTACTTGCACTGGTTTAATAACAGGGACAGGGGTCCATGCAAATATCACCTGAAGCTAATAGGCAAACTTCAAGAGCATAGTGGCATAGAAAAGGAAGACTCTCAACACCTGCTATGTTATTGTACAGTGATCTTTAATAAAAGGCGTACATTTCTGGATAAGGGGCTTGCAGAACCCTTTGATATTTGAAATGCAGAGCTCAGACAAGTAGCGCATATTATTCGAAATGTAATACCTAACTGGGAAAATGCTTTGAGTCCGTCCATGTCGGTCGCTTCACATAATAGTGATATAGCAATATCAAAACGGGGGATTTTTCACAATAGATCTATGAAATGGTCGCAGTGATGAATATACCCAACATGGAAAACAGCACGTATTTATTTTCTAATTTTAAAACATATCAAAACCTTGAAAGAAAATTAATTCTCATCAATTTGCAGTGAAAAAAAACGTTCATTTTTTCATAAATCTTTGTTCTGGTGACTTTCAATCCCAGGGTTCAACTTACTTGAGGCCGGTGAGATTTTTTAAGCGGAAAACATCACTGGTCACGTCTTCTTTCGTTGGTCCCGGCTCATGAGGTGATGAGTGCGATATTTAGGTTTGAGGTGGTGAAAATAAAGAAAGAACTCAAATCCTTCCAGGCTGGTTTGCCTTCGAATTTTCTCATGATCTGTACAGTGTTTTAGTTGCTCATAGGAAACTAAATTCTACAATTTCGGGTTTTGGACCGTTAAAAATTGGTTTAACGAGTTTCGTGACCGTCTACGAAACATGTATCCACTGGTAAACACAAGAGACCAAGGAACTGTCAGTGAACTTCACTCGGTGAACGTGCTCCGACGAAGGCAAACACTTGCCCTTTGGCCGGAAAGGTGATGGCCACCGTTTCCTGGGATGCTCAAGGTGTGAGAAGGACAATGCGATCACAGGGCTCTTCGCCGTCGATTCGCCGTCGAAGTGCAGAAAAATACGACCCACTTTGGCGAAGAAGTACTCTGGGTCGAACAAACTGCGTCCCCATCCACCGTATTCTCCAGATTTGACCCCGTGCGACTTCATTTTGTTTTAAAAATTTGAAAAAGTCACTCGGTGGGCAGAAATTTGTGTCAAATGAAGAGGTCATAGCCGCCACTAGAGCCTACTTTGCAGACCTCTAGAAATCGAGCTAAAAAGTGTCTAAATTCTAAATTCTTAAAACACGTTTCCAATCTTAAAACACGCTTTGGATTGCTTTGAGAATCATTCTGGAATTTTCACCTATATTATGTCTCATGATGTGTCAAAATTAATCAAGAATGTTGATGGAAAATATACATTCAGAATGTGTGTGTGACTTAATGTTACATTGATTTTCTCTGCAATTTCAATAGTTTATAATATCGGTCTTAAACGTATCAGTGGGCTTGACCGTATCCATAAAAAATCTATCAAAAAAAAAAAAAATGCAAGGTTCAGCCCCGTTGGGTTGTTACAAGGTACAGCCCCATTGGGATGGTCGTCCCGAAATCAACAATGGGATTGGAATCGAAGCGTAGAAATATTTTCGATCCATTGGTGCAAACAATTTGAAAATCTTTGAAGAAACGACTGAGATATTAACGATTAAAATCTGACCACTTTTCGTGACGGTCTCAATACAATTTTTTGTACCCCAGTATAGAAAACAAAGGCTTAGTCCTTCTTTCCGAATTTCGCTGTTTTGCAGAGAAGCTAAATCCAGAACCCGGCCCATGCGTGGACTTGAACTTGGAAGTGCCAAGTAAGAATATGCGTTCTGTGAGTTCTGGTGAGTTCGTTCTATACAGGGCTCAACATAAAAATTAGTTAACCACCGTTTATTGCCTACTAAATTTATGGAAGCAGTTCCTGCTTCGGTCGCGGAAAGGATTATTTCAAATAAAAGCACTTATATGGACGTAGCCAGGTGTATAGTTGTTTCATGAACTCATAGTGAACACAACGATTTAATTTACTGACTATTAAAACCAGCAAATTTATTATCTCTTGGATACCTATGAAGATTGTTTGGTTTCCCATCACTTTCTGAAATAGAATGCATGACAATTATAAATTTTCAACAGTTCTCCATACAACCTATTGGCTAAGTGTGCAGATAGAAACTGGTTTACGGCACTAAACCTTTTTTGCGAAATGTTTAACGGAAGTGGATAGGCTTGCATCGGCGCCTCCCCTTACGATTAGTGCAAATGTAGGGGCTACCAACCAATCAGACCAAGGCCGGGGTGGTCTCTTCTGTATACAGAAGTTGTCTACATTCTATTCGGTCCATGACTGCACCTCACCAGCCTCGCAATCTTCGAAGGGTCCGCAGCTCGCCTGCTTGTTGATCAATCCACCCTGTTCACTGCGCGCCTCTTCTTGTGCCCGTCGGTTCGCTTCGAGAATCATGAGCTGTCGTCCGACATTCTTATGACATGCCCAGCCCATTGTAGAAGACCACAGTGCAATTCGTGGTTCATTCGCCTCCTGCACGTCTCCTGCGAGGTTTAGGAAGCTCTTTGTAGCAGCGAAAGGTCGGTTCTCTAGATCACCGATTGAACCCGAGGAATGGTGTTTTTTCACGCCCGACCCACTGGATAGCTTCAGGGACGCCACCGATTGAATTTCAACGAGGTTACCAAACTGGATGAAGTCGGGGAGCTCCTCAGCTACATCGTGAGCAACATGTGCAAACAGGTCTCCAGGTTTTCCACGGAATTGACGAACTCTTTGGAGGAAGACGAAGATCTCGCAGAATCTACCTTTTTCTGAGGCCTTGGCGACTTCTTTACAGCAAGGAGAGGTAAATAGTTTTAGTCATACAAATTTGACTGATACGGTCCATAAAACTACTTCACCTCAAACACAGAATAGTAACTGGATTTTTGGTATATTGCCAAAATTTCTATCGAATCTCTCTTAAGTATGTGCTGGACTAACATTCCCTCCCACTCTCCTACAGTTGCAAGGACGTGGTCAGGGTTGACTTAGCTACTGAAGGCAGCATGTTTGGTATCTAAGGGTTCGAAATCATCTCCCAGGTTTCATACCGAACGACAACGGATCTGGATGTGATAGTTCTCTTAACAGTAGATTAAGTCTTCACCGCTTTCGATATTGTGTAACTGTAAATGCTCTGCTATACTTTTGCCAAAATTTCAATCGAATTAAAAATCCGCCTAAGATATTCAAAATAAAATTTTGTTTTGGCAAATGAAACCATTAGGGATGATAGTGAACGAAATGAAGAAGTTTTCTAAAATAGATATAATAAGAAATTTTCAAATGCCTAAACAAAAAAGCCAGGATTGTGATTGAAAAAAAAAACTCAATATTGCTGAAGAAATCTTATCCAACCTTGCCCCAGAAGTAAAATTTCACGCATATGGAGACTTTAAGCAGCATACTATTGACTTCGTTCCAGACATTGAAAATGAGAGCACCTTTCTTCCAATCGCTCGAGAAAGCGAATCACTACAATTTATTTTTGACCAAAGTGCAAGTTTAGGGCGCAATAAAATTAATCATGGCAGAAATCGGCAAAATTGCTACTTAGATTTTCTTTTAACAAATATTCCTGAAGACTTCTGTGTGACCGACAGTAACTCCATTATGAAGCGTTTTACACAGCAATTGAGTTATCTATATTTGTACTTGAAAAGAAAAGACCCGACGACTGCGAGTACGAAGAGATCTTGCAATACCACTCGGCAAATTAAGAAAACATAAAGCATAGCCTAAGCAGAATAGAGTGGCAAACGATTTTTAGAAACGAAGAAAATTTTGGAACGTCAGTAGATGTCTTCTTTAAGTTACTATTCCAAATTACACATGAATATGAACATTTAAAAAAATAAGGCGGCAAAACAATTCACAGCATAACCAAGAAAAAAATAAAAGAAAAACCTCAAACACAAAGCTCACAAAATTTATATAAAGTATAGTAGTAACGATACTCTGGTCAACTGTTTGAACATTTACGATCATCCATATGTAGCTATCGACATTTTGACAATCCAAAAACTGAACGTGGAATAAAATCTTGTCCAAAAAATAATACGTGAAAACTACATTGAAATCGAACAATTTTCCATCAAAAATGCATCTGAACGAAAGTGTTGGGGATAACTTAGAAAAAATTTGCAACTTATTTGCATATATTTTTCAAGAAATCTGTACTACATTTTCGAAGCAGATCGTGATTGCGAATATTTTGATTGCTAGCCAGAGTGGCCGTGTGAATGTTCTGTACATTTGAGAAGCACTGAATAAATTAGATTTATCGAAAGGGTGTGGACCTGACGGTATTTCAAACGTATTTTTAAAAAACGTAGCGCTAAAATTTACAACTCCATTGTTTTGGTTTTCAATATGTTGCTTGAATCCGGAATTTTCCCTAAATCATGGAAGAGCTCCTATTTAGTACCAACATTTAAAAGCAGCAAAAAATATGACACACGCAATTACCGTGGAATTGCTATTATTTCATGCATTCTAAAGCCGTTTGAAGCAATAGTTAATGAAAAACTGGTCTATCAAATCAAAAACTGGATTACTAAAAATCAACATGGGTTCTACAAAGGACGTCCAACTAACACAAATTCACTGGAATTCGTTAGACCTAGACCAGACCGGGAATCGAACCCAGACACCTTCAACATGTTGTTGCTTTGTAGCTGCGCCTTTACCGACTGAGCTAAGAGAGGACCCTTGACATTCTCATGCTACTGTTCAAATTACAAACACTGTGAGTAGAGCCAGGTCTTCTCAAATGGCTCAAATGTTACCAAACTAATCGACGACAAATAGAATGATTTAAAAGAAATAAGAAAAAAGAAGATTACAAGATATATCAAGAAGTAATACATATTTTCTTCATTTGGTGTTACAAAAACCTTTTACAATTAAATGTTCAAAATTCAGAATTAATTGGGGTTTAAATCAGTGAGCAACTTTTAAACCCTTGTTTCCTACTGATGCTTTCTCTTGTTTTGTGAGCTTTTCTGTAGATCTTCTTGTGGGTTTCCTACAAATGTTCCTGTAAGCTACTTCTATATTTACCAGTTCGATTATTCTGGACCTTTATATGTAGCTGTTACAAAATTTTTGAGGCATTGATATTGCTTTATAAAATGCGAGATATTTCTTATGATGTCAAATACGAGCTACCACTCATTGTAGACCGTAACCTTGGCAATAGGCTCTCCTCTCTGTTTGACTTGATTAAGCTGTAATAACCGCTTATTGTCTCCATCGTTCCATTGTATGAAGGGCCAAAAACGGGTTGGGTGGATTGGTAGGTAAGATCACTTATACGTCTCCAGAGGGAATCTTCTGCCAACAACAAGTTTAAAAAATTAGTCAAAAAAAACTAGCTATCTGATGTGAGGATGTCCCATCAGGCGTGGAGAAGAGCCCACCCTCTATTCACAAACTGTTAGCAATGGGGGAGTTGGCATCCCCGCTCTTCATCGGGTGCCATGGTGGTCCCTTCTATTACCCAGTACTAGCATTAAATATTCCGATCATTAAGTATATAGGTATCTAATAGAAAAATACTACAAGCATACGTATTTTTTGAGTATGGCCTTCATTTGGTCAATCTAGAAGGTCATTTCAATATTCTTTGATGAACTTCAACTATACTGAATTTTTACTTTCGGTGGGGAATAAAAATCTGTTTCTTTTAGATATTGAGTTTACCGAGGTCCCAAGTTGGAACTCACAATCGTGCTCGTGTTTCTTTTAGTTGATTAAATCAACAAAAACAAAGAAGATGAACGACTTGAACATATTTTTCATAATTGGAATGGACTCACCAGTAAAATTTAACTTTTTCCAGATCCCATCTAAAATCTTCATGATAAAACAGGTCTAACTGCTTTGAGCTGTGGACGTCAGTTCCAATATTTCTTTATACTTTTTATCATGAGAAGCTTCTGATTTTACATCTGGAAATCTCTTTCTAGAACTTTTATTTAGTGCGACTTTTTTTTTATCATGGATCGTATTATACTTATTTTCGTTGTGCAAAGACCATAGTTGTTCCTCTCGCCACGTAGACTTTTACCTACAATGAGGCCTGGAAAATCTTTTCAGATCATTCATTTTCTCCAACTCTTTCTTAACATGTGTTAAATAAATGTTGTACAGAAAACGTAGCTTGGATTTTAGGCAAAAACTCTCTTGAGTTGATTCCTCTACTTGAGAGTATCGATGATGCGAGCAAGAACTGGACAACCTCCTACGTTGTCAAACATCTTGAGGTAGTGGTGGCTGGGGCCCCTCTTGTGCACAGAATGAGCGGTCGACCATTCCCGGTTTGTTTCCCAATCCAGATCCGGACCATCACGATTTTTTTTTTCATTTCGGTCGATCCCACTTCAGCTTCTTCGTCATTACCACCAACCGCTCAAAGTTCCAGAGCCTCGCTCCGGATGATGGTATTCGTGAGTCTATTATCGTCGTCTTCGTCGTCGTCGTGATCTGCACTGCTGTTCTGCTGGATGGGAAAGAAGTTCCACCGTCGAAGAACATACCACACTCCATTCGGAGCATAGCCTGACTCTGGAGCGCACAATAAAAATCCAGCAATAACAATACTAATAATAATAATAATAATAATATCATGCTCTACCGGGGTCTTTGAGAGAAGAAGAACAACGATAATAAGAAAAAGGCATAAGGAAAGCCAAATAAGACCACCAGCAAGAAGAATAATCAAGAGCTGATGTACAACGTCGAAAGAAAGAAGAGGATTAGTGCCTGTCGGATGAAGAGCATAGGAGTGCCAAAGAGGATGGGCGAGGACAGGGGAAAACCAAACACACCGAATGGTAGAATAATAAGAACAAGGCAGTATATAACCACGTACAATTCGTTGGTATGGAATGATGATGATGATGAAGCAAAAAAAGAGCGAAAGAGAGCAAACAGGGGAGATGGAATCAAAGACGGGCAGGAAGAAAAAGAACATAACCTCACCTCGGCTACTTGATTGCCTGTTTGCCATTGCTGTTGTTGTTCCGCTGCCATCTTCAGCTAGCTCGTATGAACAGAAATGTGTGTATAATAAAAAAGTTTCCCTCTTCCCTTCTGCGGGTCGCGCACAACACCCTCATCGCCTCCTCCGCCTCTCCTTCTCATCGATCCTCTTGAATCGTTTTTGTTCCATTCAACTTTATCTCTCCCGCACACGTCACCGTGGTGTTCACAAAAGTATCCATCCGTACATGGCGAGTGCCTTCTCGCTCCGGCAGCCTAGATTTGGGTTAAAATTTTCCATTGCCGCTGACTAAGTTGAGCAGCAGCTCTTTATAAAGCACAAAAAGATAGTACTTGTATTGTGTTGGTGTGTATACTTTTGCTCTGCTGAGACTGCCAGTCGGAACTATAGTGTACCAACCAACACATGGCCTCCCTCGCGCTCTGCACTGCATTGATGATGTGCCTGCTTATGGGAAGAGGAGTGCTCTGTGGCTGCTGAGTGTAATATCGTTGTGTTAGCAGGTGCAGAGTTGCCAGATTTAATCCGTCTCGCTGCGTGATAGACTGGGGTGGAAGTATAGTTGAACATTCATTATACGACGAGCTGCCATCAGCTGAAGAGGTCGTACGACTGCTTTGTTGATGACGCGAATGGTTGGTACCTCCTGTTGGCCCTGTGCGGAGGCTATCAGTGGAGGGTGTACTAGTTTGATAATAACCACTCATAATAGCCTCACGTTGCTAGATGTGAACGGTCTTGTGTCTCAGAGAGATATGTATATAAGTGGAAGACTAGATAGCCATAACGGGCAAGAAATGAGATATATTAAATCAAATATTTTAGAATATACAATAGTAAAGCTTGCTTTACGGCATTAAATAAACATACTTGCAGTTATTATTAAGATTTTGGTACTGGGTTTTGTACTTTCGGAAGTCAATTTAATTTAGAAATCTATAAAGTCTATTAAAACAGACGAAAAGCAAAAAGAATATTAGCTAGTTGCTTCGAATAAATCTGAGCATTTAAAACCCATAATTCAATATTAGGGTCCTCCCAACTCAGACGGTAAAGGCGCGACTATAAAGCAACAACATGCTTGGATGGCTGGGTTGGATTCCCGGTCTGTTCTAGGAATTTAACTGCATTGCATGTTTTATTCGAACTGTTGCTTCTATCAAGGCTAAATAATATTATAAGTTGAAAAAACCCTGGTTGTCATTCACTTTCGTCATTTTATTTTTGAGGAAATTAATACATACACCGGTACGCCTCTGTACCATGCACATGAACCATGTTAGATACGTCGGTGTGACACCTTGATTGTAACATCCACCGGTTGAATACCTCGGTATTTCAGAACGTTTAGCACTTGTGTCGTGTCAAATACACCGGTAATAATTTTTAAGCGTACATACGTCGGCTTGCTGTGTGATGTATCTAAAACTGCTTAACCTTTAAAAAGATCAGATAGGTCGCATCTAAAATTTGGCTCACATAACTGAACAATGTTGATAATAGTGTTTGGCAATTGCTTATTGAGCGTGTTATTAATGGCAGGATAGAATGAAGCACTTGATTTGTTTACTTTTGCAAAAAAATTTTCTTTTGAAAAATTAAGCTTGATTTGCTTAAATATACAAGTTTATTTTCAATGTTGTTAATCGATTACTTTTTCAAAATGGTTGTTTTAAACTAATAACATACTACACAGTTATCTAGATCAGTTGTGTCGCCTTATCGCCAATCTGCATTTGCACTGACTCTTAAATTACAAAAAATTATCAAAATATTGTCTGTAATGTAAATATAGCAAGTAAACTAGACAATTTAATGCTTTTTCAGCAGTTTTTTGCTGCAAATTAGGCATTCAGTCCTAATTTGAATATTGATGCGTAGGTAAAAAGTAAAGTAAGGCATGATCTAAGTCATAGTTTTTGAATAACAATTGTTTAGCACTTTTGAAAAACATTAAAAACTTTCAACCTGAAAAAAGGCGCAAGAGTACAATTTTGAAATTGTCTGAGAATTTGCCTAAAAATTCATGTATTTGAGGAGACTTCGAAATATATTCATTTGTTATAAGGTCTTGGAAACCGAAACCTTGTTCTTCCCGTTATATATGTTACTTTCCGTATCTTATCTCAACAGTGTAAGGCCGATTTACAAACTGTGTTTGGTTAATTATGTCTCACTCATTTTGCGAGCTCACATGTTTTCTGCTTGATTTAAGAGATTTTGCCCGGATATCCATCAACCTTCAGACATAGACGACTTAACTTATAAAACCTTGTTACAGCTTGAGACAAAATGTCGTATAACTTATATTGGTCCTGGGATGTTAGTTGTGTTATAAGCTCTGCAATGCTGATTAGATTAAAAGAGAAACCTTTTCAAATAATCGATTTTCGAACAGGTGCTAAAAAACCAAGATTCGATAGTCGAGAATCAACCAAAGAAGTCCTTATTAATTACCAAGTTCCTAACTTTTTTTTTCTTCCGCTGCGACCAGTTTTTGATCTATTGTGGTGAGCCCCTATTTTAGTTTATGTACGCCACATCTCAGGGTGTCATATCACTATTAGATTGAATGATCTAAACTTGCTGACTATAGACATTGTCCCAGTAAGGTATTATGGAACGAATAAAGTTTATAGCCTTACTGGGAGAGTTCAACCATACATCTGAAGGTTGTATTTGAACTATATCAATCAAATCTCCCCCTCCTTTTGAAACAGTGCTTCACAGTGGTATAATAAGTGTTCTGAGTTTTCACTATCTAGGTTGCAGAAGCGACATGTGTCATCTTCCAGTTTTCCTAGCTGTTTTAAATAATATTTTCTTGGGCAGCGGCCCGTTATTAGGCCGCTGTAAGTACATACATCTATTTTGGTTAAACTTAGAAGTCTTTGAGTTACTTTGTTATAAGGTGTTATAAATCTTTTAGATTGTCGAGCGGTTGTACTATTATTCCAGACGTCCTCTATCATTGTTTTTTCCAGTTCTTTAATTCAATTTTTAAGGGTACACTCTGAGACCCCACAAAATGGTTCAGGCCCTAGGAATGGTTTCGATGGACCACGTCTTGCTAATAAATCTGATTTTTCATTACTTTCGACTCCACAGTGCCCGGATACCCAAAATAGATTCACTGTACTATTTTTAGCCACCCGCTGTAGCAAATGGATACATTCCCATACCAATTTTGAAGTACAGGTAACTGACTTTTCTGCTTTTAAGGCAGCTTGACTGTCAGAAAAAATACATATTTTTGCACGTCTATAATTACGCTGTAAGCAAATCGTAGCACATTCAATAATTACCTGTACTTCTGCTGGAAAGAGAGTTGGCCATTTATCCATAGATATTGATATACTGACTCCAGGGCCCGTTACCCCTGCCCCAACCGTGTTGTTTAATTTGGAACCATCAGTGTAAAAAATCACTGAACCTGGTTGAATATTAGGTCCCCCGGATTCCCATTCAATGCGGTTTGGCTTAGTCATATTTAATAGTCGTTCAAAATTATATTGCATATTCATCCAATCTGCATGAGTTAGGAATGGATAGAGATGGTAGCTAGTCTTTGCAGCTTTTCCAGCTTTTTCTGAGCATGCTTAACTTTAGTTTTCGGCCAACAAACTAATGATGCATATGTTATTCTGGGTCTTATTATAGCCGTATAGATCCAATGAATCATTTTAGGTTTCAGTCCCCGTTTTTTTCCCCAAATGTTTTCTTACATAGCCATACGGCAGTTGTAGCCTTGCTTATAATTTGATCTAAATGTAAGTTCAAATTAAGTTAGCTATCAAAAATTACCGCCAGGTATTCGACCTTTTGAGAAAGGACTATTTGAGTTCCTTCCAAGTGCAGATCTGGGATAGTATATTTCCTTCTATGTGTAAATGGAATAATAGTAGTCTTGTGAGGGTTTATGGACAACCCGTCATCTTTACACCACGCTATAGTTAAATTGAGAGCATATTGTAATCTATCTCTGATAACATGTTCATATTTCCCACGAACTCTAATTATTATGTCAACGGCAAAACCAATTATTTCAAATCCTTGCGTTTCGAGATGTGACAGTAGTTCAACAACTACCAGTGACCACAACAGAGGTGAGAGAACTCCTCCTTGTGGGCAACCCTTCACAGTCTTAACCGTGACCGTTGACCTTCCATGACAGCATATTATTTCTCTTTTTTGCAACATTTCAAAAATCCAATAGTTTTATCGAAATTACGCTTTATCATAACATTTCTCATGGAGTTATGGGATGCATTATCAAATGCTCCTTGAATATCAAGAAATGCTGCTAGTAGCATCTCTTTGCTTTCAAATGTTTTTCAACTAGAAATTACAAGAATAATTAGTATTCTCCATTTAATTCCAACTACCTTTGCTTATCTTCGACAGATACGCGTATTTCGTCTACAATGTGCAGACTTCTTCAGTGTCTCGTACTAATAACTCGACTAAGTCTAGTTATAAGTTCTTTCTAGTTACAGGCATCCCACTAAACAGCTCAAACCCTCTAGGATTCATGTTTTTTCAAAAATTTTTACAAGTATATGAAGTGCTGCTGTTGTTGATTTTCCTTGTTGGTATGCAAACTGGTATTTATTTAGTGGAATCGAATCTAAGTATTTTGATTTAATATAGTCGTCACTCAGTTTCTCCATCAATTTTAACAGTTCC
Source organism: Aedes japonicus (assembly GCA_034211315.2). Classification (NCBI taxonomy): domain Eukaryota; kingdom Metazoa; phylum Arthropoda; class Insecta; order Diptera; family Culicidae; genus Aedes; species Aedes japonicus. The sequence continues at coordinate 288,551 of JASCZW010000822.1, read as the reverse complement.
TAACTTTGTTAAATTAATTGACAAAGAAGAATTTGAAATAGTGTTAAAACTTCTCATAATTCCCTTCCAATTTATTTGCCTATTTTTACACCAACAGGCTAAAATTGGCCTCAATGTTGAATCTAAGTGATCATAACATTGTTCAATCTTGCCGATAATTGGCTTAGCTCGGCAATAATATATGTTGGTAAACAATGTGAACGTTTCCCGAAAGGACTTCCCATAAATACCTCGCTCATATTATGTGATTTACCCAAGAATTGTAAACCACTGCCAGCAAATCGCTCGGTGGAAAGAGGTTTGTATACACAATTCGAACCAAAATGTAAACTACACTGGCGAATTCCGATGTCGAGTGCCTGAAAGACCATTGAATTTATTATGACGAATACGCCGTGAGCTTTTTTCGAAGCGAAGTGAAACAAAAAAAAATAACTTCGAACCACTCTTCCCTGGCCCGGATTTGTCATTGCACTCGCCCCCGCCAATAATACCTCCATCGGTGGAACAGAGGAAGGGTATTATGGATGGGATTCACCATCCCACCAGGGAAAAGCACTCGAATGGTTGGTTGCGGGGACGAGTTGATGAGTTGGGTGCCAGTGACGAAACGGAAAAGTAAGCAAAAGCCGCGATCAACTACTCTCGCATCACCGTCATCATCAACAGCGGCAGCCTCAGCAGTCGAGAAATGTTTATATCATAATGGTCGCGCGAGCACAAACACCCCGATAATGTATTGTATATGTAATACCGCTTTTCTCATACACATTCATAGCTTCTGCTTTCGGTACTGCTGCCTTTGCCAGTCAGCCAACCAGCCATGGCTTGAAACCAGCTTCAATTAAAATCAATAGACTAACCTTACGGGAAACGTCGGTCCGCCTGGTAGTCTCTTTCTCTGTATGTATATAGAAGTATTTTTTTAGCTTTTTCCTTTCTGCACACTCTTCTTCGGGCTCGTTCAGTGCTCTCCAACAGCAAAAGCAACAACGACACAGTCACTACTTTTCAATGCTTAGCAGCGTGCGACCAGTTAAACTTTTAACCAATACATTCACCTCTATTGGACGTTGTTTCTCGCTTATACTCATGGTCTAAATCGTGCTACACTGTTCACTCTAGTTTGAAATGCGCTTCTTGAAAGACCTAAAAGGTAAACCCATAGTAATTTCAGTTATTTTTTGACCTGCCTTTCTGGACATGATGAGGCCGTAAGTTGGCCATCTCGCATAAATTCAACTTAGATTTTCCATTATTCCCCTAGCAAGAATTTATGGAATAGCTCCTGATTGATAATCGGATTTTGTAATCGGTTCTGATTTAGAAAAATAACACTCGAACCAACCAACCTTATTAAGTTGTAGTATGGCAACACTGAACCTTCGCAATACTATTTCTTGCAAAGCAGCAGCCGCAGTAGGCAGCGATCGAATCGAACGATAGACGTCATGCTTTTGCGGCCCCGAGGAATAAGCAGCAACCCTAGCAAGAAAAAAAAACCAATAACAACAACAAAGCCGACGAAGTAACGCGCCAACTCACCGGGTGCTGAGCAGTGGTGTGAGCGAAAAGGCGCCTCTTTTCCCCCAGCGGAGTGACTGCAAAAGAGGTATCAATATTTCCCAAAACCAACACCCGGAGTCGTCGCCGCGGTCGGACATGGGTCTGCTGTGTGGCTGTTCAACGGGGCTTCAATGTTTCTCTGCTGTCTTGTGTAGAAGTGTTGGTATGTTTTGCGATTTGTTGATAGTATACGTAATGTTTTGCTGCTGCCATTGATATTCTGTCTTGCTTCAGCTAACTGTATCCCACTCGGGCTGCCTGAAGGAATAAATGAAACAGCATCATCCGATGATGCTGATACAAATAAAATCCAACACGGCCCGACTAACCTTACGGGAAACGTCGGTCTGCATTATTACGTTTTTTTTTTATTCAATTATTTATCGATTTTCAACTCCAAAATTAGTAAAATTGTATAATTTCAATATTCCCACTAGCCATTTTAGAGAGAAGTAAAAGAGGAATTATTAAGCATGATGGATGTGAGGGAATAGTTTTCGGATTAGGCCGCTCGACCAAAAACGGGGGTTTCCCTCAGTTTTCCTACCGTTTTGCCGGGTTCGTTTCCATGGTTCGCGCACCATCTACGCTTCGCAGCAGACACACGGGGTCGTGGCTGCGCTCAGAAGGCAAAAAGCGGAAGCGGAAAGGGTTGGTGAAGAGATAGAGCGAGGTGAACGAGGCCAGCAACCCCCGGGGATGCTGGTGTTTGTTGTTCTGCGCTACGTTGTTCGGGGGGAAGAAAAATGATGATGGAAGACTCTTGTGCGGGCGACTTCCGGAACGAATGGCCGGAATTCCTTGACAAGTGCACACACAGAAAGTCCCTTGTGTTGGTAGAGACCGAAAAAGAAAATAATAAGCCGTGGTTAGGTCTGCAGATTTAGATAAAAGGATACTTTTAAGTAGTTCTAGGAACACAACAATGAAGTATTGAGAGCATTATGAATAATAGAGCTTTATCAGTTCGAAGAAACACGTGTTCGTAGCATGTTTTGAGTTAAGTTTCATTTAAATGGCAATCACAATGACACTGCAAACCTCGGGAATCCCGTACAGTGCAGTAATTGTCTTGACTGAACCACGTAGAAACTTTCCCGAATGAATGGTCCATAAAAAAAGATTTATTATTCGTTGCAATTTGCTTTATTTTCAATGTTGTTTGATAAACCGGTGTTAAAAACACAGTGAAATATTACTTTTATTGTACAAAATCTTCAAAAACTCAGCCCCTTTTTTTGTTTTATTCAAATTTCCATGACATTTTCACAGCCTGCCGTGAGATAACGGAACTATCAATACTCTCTCTTAGTAAAAATGCTGTCTACTCCTAGAGCCTCATGGTGATGAGAAATTATTTCCTTCTCAAAACAACATCATCACAGATCGTTACCCCGCGTATGGGAGAATACAAGGAAAGAACAATATCAAGTGCATGACATTGGGCTAAAACTTATCATTGCTTTCTAGTACAAACTAGTCTTTGAATTCTTTTGACCGACTTCTTCAGTTAATTAAACAACTCTTTTGATTTAGTAATCCTTTTTAAGGCGTTCAATCTCGTCGATCTTGTTTCTCAAAAATCCTTGCAATTTTCTTCAGAAATCCAGCGAAACATTTTAAGAGATTTCACTCAAATATACACGGTGTTCAATAAGTTCGGAAACACTTTCAAAATTTGTTAAAAAAATGAAAACATGTTTTTTTATTTTTTGGATTTATGTTATTGAAAGCTATGTTTACAAGGAACGTTTACAACATTTCTCTTGGAATGACCCCCCCTTTGTACTCCTTAACGAGCTTCAAACGTTTCTCGAACGCGTCGCAGGCGGCACGCACGGACTGCATGGGCATTTCGTCCCAGATTTTGAGAATTACCGTCTTGAAATGATCCAAAGTGCTGACCTTGTATTCGTTCAGCTTCGCCATCATATAGGACCAAACAAAAAAGTCGAGAGGATTCAAGTCCGGGGAGCTGGGAGGCCACAAAGTTTTGTCCAGAAAGTCGGTTAAATTGTCCCGACACCAGGCTTGAACCACATTTGCCGTATGGGCTGGTGCACCGTCCTGCTGGAACACGTAGTGCTCATCGCCGTAGAGGCTTCGGAGACTGGGGGCAACAACCTTTTCCAAAACCTCAGTTTTGTAGTACGCCGCGTTGATTTTGACGTTTTTTCAATAAACACCAAGGGTAGCTTACCACGTTTGCATACTGCCCCCAAACCATCACCGACGCGGCACTTTGGAACCGAGGGATGTTTATATTGGATTCAGGAATGCTGTCCCTCGATGGCGCCCACACCCGGTCATTTTGCACATTGTGCAGCTGCTGCAGCACGAACAGTTTCTCGTCCGAAAAAACAAACTCCTGACCAGCGTGCCGAGAGAGGATCCTCTTAGCTCGATCCAACCGCTTTTTGCTGGTAGCCTCCGAAACGCCATGGACCTTACGTTTTTGTAAGGCCTGAAACCAAGGTCCTTGGTGAGTATGGTGTGAGCGGTTCCAATGGAAACGTTGAGATCTGCAGCCGTTTTCCGGATTGAGCGGTTCTTTTTGCGCCGAATTCGCTCCCTCACGATCTTGATGACCCGTGGCGTCCTCGCTGAACGCGGCCGACCGGATCTCGCACGGTCATTGGTCGAGGACGTCTCCCGGTATCGCCTGATGGTCGTGTAGACAAAGTTCCGCTTGACCCCATGCGATTTCAGCAGCCGGAATATATCGCCGGGTCGCTCACCGTTCAAAAAACGCTTAATTACGAAGTCCCGATACTCTTTCATCGCGCGTAACAAACGAACAACAACTAACAGAATGTCAACACCGCGCACATTCGGTAGCGTATGAATAAAGCTAAAGCTGACACCAATACCAATGCAGAATATGTACATGGCGCATACCTACGCAATGATGAAAACTTGTATTCGAACTTATTGAACACCGTGTATACAAACCAAGCATGTATGCTATCGCAATTAATTTCCACCTGATTTATTTGTACACACGAGATACATTTTTTAGAACACATTATCGAAGGTCTATTATCAATAATTAAACAAGGCTATTCCTATAGGCCTGTGATATAGAGGGAATCAAGTTTTTAACTGTAAGTTTGATAAGCCTCTTTGAAAGTTTAATTGTTTATTTGGTTTCCACAAAGAGTTAAATGTATTATATATTCGAATTTAAAAGTTGTATGATTTATAATTCCGCTATAATGCTAAACAGATCATAAAAATAATTTAGTTTTAACAAAAAAAAAAAGTTTTAACTCAAAGGGTCTATGTCCAAACTCGATAAAATCTGCGGCTTTTTTTCCGGGGCATTTCCAGCTAAACTTTTGATAGGGTATATGTCCATGATTATTTATTATATTGATAAAATATATACCTTTCAATGTTGATTTTTACTATGAGCAACATTTAAATAACACTATGAAACTACAAGACACCAAACAGCTACACTACTAACGATATAGGATTACAATGTTTGGTTGCGGATCTTCTGTCGCAAATTACACGATGTCCCATTTTACACGTTTTGCTAGAACTGTTCTGAACCAATTTGTGTTTTACCTAAATAGGAAAGGTTTAAAAGGTTCGACGGTTCATTTTCATAAATTTTCATTGAAAACTATAAGGACTCTAAGAAAGGTCGTTAAAGTTCATCTGCTGTTCAGCTTACAATTCCCAGAAATTTCCCAGTTAATATTGCTTCTTGGAGCTTGCCTCTCGTATATCTCAGAATGCTTCTGGAAACTGTTTGGAATTTAAATGTATATTTCCTTTTACTCAGAAATCTGTTGAAATACATATGTGTAAAATTTTCACAGGACATCAGAAATATTATAAGTGCTAGACCTCTAACGTATTCTTATCGGAAATCAAATGAATCAAATTTAAAAAAGATATAGCTCTATATGGTTGAGACTCACATTGTGAATATTTTAATTATTTGTGAGTGGTGTGTTAGTACTATTTCATGCTTCGAAAGATTCACCATTTTTTCGTAAACGTTTCACTCGCTCAATTTGTAACACTGGTCTACAGGAGAGTAGTCCGACCTGAACTCACCTTTCTGTGAAAGTAATTTGAACTCGTGACTTAAGTGGGAGACATATGGATGTTAATCAACTATGTCTGGGTCACTCCGATGCAGAAAATCCAAATAGCGATGGTCTCATTGATGGTGAACGTCAGTAATGAACCATTGGCTCCTGTGCCCCTCCCCTTGGTAGGAAATTAAAAAAATTATCTTGAAAATGATTTTGGTGCTACTGCTATAAGAACTATCGAACTACCTGAAAATGGTTGAATCTAGTTGCACCTTGATCAGATGCTCAATTCAGCCGTTATTTCGCTCACACTTAATGAAAGTCATGCATAATATAATATTTCAAATAAACATTTTTTGACGCGTACGTTCGTGTTGACTTTATTCAGCGTTATTGAATGCTCAACTATACTTAAATTTTACTTCAAGCTTTATAAAAGACTGGTCCACAGCTGAAGTTCAATGAATGAACTAAGAATTAATTAAACTTCAAACACTAAGCAATATACTACTATGTACTTGGAATAAGCATGTTTTCATTCACGTATTCCTTACAAAACAAACCATTTCGTCAACTAAAACCGACGACCTTATTTCATAGTTTCGGAAATCAAAAATCATTTCAAGCTCGGCTTGGTCCTTAATAATTCAATTTCATTTGTATGTAGAAGTAATGTTCTATTGCGGCTAATTATACAGATTAACGAGGTGTTGTTGTATTCTGATTTCTACTTTTTCTATTTATAATCGATTTGAAAAAAAACTTCATTCTCGAAATAGAAGACACGTTGATTTTCGGACTCAGTCCAATTAACTAAACTTATGCCAACTGTTTAACCTTTCGAAAGTGCCCCATCCTCTTTCCTTTTCCAATTAAAACTTATACTCACTAATCGCCTTACTAACTCCAATTATAGCTGTACAATAATCACCACTCTTACTTGAATTACACTACTTCCATCGGGTGAAGAGTTGGACTATCAAATGAATCGCACCCTCCTCTTTCCCACATCTGAATGACACAAAAGAGAGCTTTCTTATCTATGTCCGCAGACGCCCAGCACTCTCCGGGTTGCTACCTTCAAAGAATCCAATCCAGAGATAGACGGTCGACCATGGTACACTTGAATGAGTTATAAATTTTATCTTAATTTTCTAAATAAATACAATCTCCGACCGTTTCGAGAGTATCTGGTGTCTGGACTTACAAGCATCTCGAAAATAGTACAGGAAGGAAGGGTGATTTTGAACTAGAAAAAGGAGCGAGAGGGCAAAAAAGTGATTCACTAATTGTGGTTTTGACTTCTCTTTTCGTTTCGTTTGGTGACCAAGATGTGCTTATACGTGTGCATTCTGCATCCTATGGCGTTGTTTTCCTTGGGTATCGAGCCAGAGTGCATGATAACATTTGCCAGAAGATCGCCCCCACTTTCAGAGCCACCAAACTTATCCCATCTTCTGAATCTTGTCGGCTTGTTCACATTCCAGAACATCCTAGCTTCCTATCTGACCTGTTTAGGCAGGCTTCATGATGGCAAGAGAAGAGCTTTGTTTCTTTGTCTGATTGAGGACGAAGAGCTGGCATGGTAATTTCTGACGTTATTGCGCACACGAAAATGTGAAAAATTATCGAGCAAGATAAAATTTCAATGCATTTTCCGGGTGGGATATTTCGGATGCCGTTGCTACAATTTGATGTGGTCTTTGAAATGATTCCAGGAAAAATTGTCCATAAAGGCTTGATACAAATATTTTATTGAATATTGCTTGACGTTTATGGTGTCGTTCTCCAGAATACAAGTTACGAGAAGTATTTCTTGGAATGTGTTGTCAAATTCTAAAGGCTAAAATCTATCAAACTTTGACAAGAAATGCAGATATGGTTCCATGATAACTGTGTCAGTGGTAGATGGATTATTTAAACATGTCTGAATCTGAACTAATATTTGTACTAACGACCACCGACTACAGTATCTGAGTTCATATATCACGTTCAATCCTAGAAGTACCAGTTCTATGAGTGATGAATAATTAAATCTTATAATACCTCCATAACTATAAACAACCCTTCTATCCTGAAAGCTAATATACTGAGTGATGTGAGTATTATACGAGGTTTAGCTCGGCCCTTCAGTCTATCGAAGGCAATTTTAACAACTAGCAATGCATTTAATCCCCTGCTGCCGTATAGATCGTTGATTTTTGCTTTTTATTTTTTTATTATACCGTCGAATTTGGCAGTAAATTGTGTGCATCGACACGTTACCGAAATTTTCTCCACTGATAATGGAAACGAAAAATCCGGACAAGGTGAAGCGGGAAGGGTTTTAGTTCCAAATGTGAAATTTCAACTGAATTCTGATGCTAGTGCAAGCCATAACCCTTTTCCCTGTGGTGGGAGCTAGGCAGGTGCGGTAAAACTTTTTTTTCGGCAGAATAGATTATTAAATGTAGATTAATAGCAAACAGCTGCAGAATGCCCGAATGCGGTAAAAATATAGCTGCCTGGAGCTCGAACGACGAAGGCATGATGACATCATCCAGACTAATTTAAAATTGCTTCATTCGATGGCGGTGGCTGTAGAAGCAGGATCTGAGGTTTTTGGCAAAGTTGTCCAGTCTGCCAGCCAGCTCGTGTTTCCTGCATGACATTATGAGATGGGAAGGAAGAAAGTTGCAAACACAAGTTGAAACCGCAATTTCTCTGGAGTCACGTTAAAGTGCATTTTTTTTTCAACCCGACAGATAGTTGTGGTGTTTGCATAGGCAGGTTTGGGACTGAACGAATTGCGTGGGAATGTTCATGTGGAACATAATTGTAGAGATGTCTTTAAAAATGATTTTTTTTAATAATGGATTGAGTCGAAACCCTATCCACAGCACTGCAAATATTTTCCATTTTAAATAATTAAATTAGCCTGTAAAACAATTTTTGAATGTCTCTGAAACAATCTGAAATTGGTAAAATATGAAGGAATATCCCTGAATTTGTATTGAATAGATAAGCTTTTTGGAATTGGAAAGAAAGATGAAATGGAGCATTATGTTTAAAATTTTAATTGTATTTTTTGTCTGAAATAGATGAAAAATTTACGTACCTTCACTATTTTTATCATTTAACTTTTATTCGTCATGCTATTTAGTTCAGAATTGCAGGCTATGTTATTCAAAAATGAATGAACATACTGGCCACAGAAGCCGCAGACCTTCGATAAACAAATTTTCGCCATTGAAGTAAAGCAGAAAAATCAGTGGTTCAGTGACTTCTTCATGTTATGTCTGACTTGGCTAAATAGATATAGGAATCGCAGTCTAAATCAGTGTAACCATTGCTAGAGGATGCCATTTTTTCCAAGTATATGCAACTTGATAATCGTGATGGTATGACATTTAGGTTATCAAACGCTTTGAACCATTTCCGAGGAAGTTAAGTTTTTTTCTCTCTACATTTTGCTGTCTACTACTCAAGATGAACATCTAAAATATCTTAGTACATCCGCGACAGATAAGTTCTCAGAACTTTAATATGCCTGTACTTTTATTCTTCTTGGCTGAAACTCCTTAGAGGATCCGTCTTTTTGATGATCGTCATTGTAAGCTTTATTGTAAATTTTAGTGCTTTTTTGCAGATTATTTTTGCAAGTTTTTCACAATATTTTTTCGTTTTTGTATGCTACACGAGTTCCGCCAACCTGAGGTGGTAACATTACTGTCATTTTTAAAATACCATAAGGTTTCTGTCCATTTATATAACAGACAAATATTTATTTCTGTAGTGGACAGAAACCTATTGTGTAAGTCACCTTGCAGTCTTCTGAATTTGAACCGCAGCTTTTTGTTGGTATTGCGATCGAAAGTATTTGCTGTTGATGATGAAATGCTGGGACCAAATGTTAATTTTGTCATCACCTATGCAGCAATGATCGAGTCGTTTCTCAGGGAATAAATACCAGGCCGAATCTCCTGTGGCTCCGTTTCTTTTCGACGATTTGACGGGATTTTGTAGAGCCGCTTTGGAGTGAATGTTATCCAGTGTGTTATCCAGTGTTTAACGCCTCTGCACCTTTACATGTATTTAGAATGTCTGATAAATATGAGGCTACTGTAGGGATTTTTTCTGTGATTCTAAATACTGAAATAAAAAAATAATGAGGCGCCACTGATGCTTACGATAGAGGTCCTTCGGTTTCACATGTATTTCTCACTCTTTCGAGGCCTAAAAACTTTCTGCTGACGACTTGCAAACTTCTTCCAAAGCCATTTTTACACCAGCAGCCATTAGTTGAATCAGTTTACTATTTGTGAACAAAGACACCCAAAGGAGCTTACTGTGGATTCTTTCAAGATCTTATGAATAAATCTTCCTGATCTTATAATAATCTACTTCTATCTTTTTAGAAAATTTTCTTATCTGCCATAGCACTTTGTCAAGAATAAAATGGATGTACTCTACTCTAGGTTCTACTCTGTACCTCTTCTTCGGAAACTTTCTGCTGAATTTTGTGTGCCTTCCTGAAGAATCTGTCCTACCAAATTCTTCAATTTACTTTTTGGATGGTTTTGATTCATCGATTCTTATTACCGTGCATTTGTGATCATATAAAAAAAAATCCCGTAGACTTCTTGTTAAATTTCTAATGAAATTCTCAAAATGTTTCTTAAAGCTGTCTTTAGATATACGGTTGCGTAGCATTCAAATTTCCTCTGGTTCCACATTTTTCGGTTCAATTCCTTAAAATGTTTGGGCGAATAGGTCTAAGTATAGGTATAGATAGTCTTCCGTGAAGTAGTTGAGTTCAACACTTCTTGTTTAGGTTCCTCAAATCATCCTAGATCTATTTATAATTTCCTCTAGATCCTTTCAGAAAGATTTTTTTTTTAAATTAATCAGCTTTCCGGAATGGGAAATTCAATGAATTTAAAGAAATCTAAAAAAAAATTGACCTCTACAAGTTCACTAAAATCGTCACATGAAATTCCTCTTAAAAAAGATTGACCGAAGTATAATTTCGACACTTAGAGACCTTTTGCTTTGAAAAGGACACTCATGTTTGATGAAAAATATTTGTATTTGTACATAATTCTTAACTTAAAATGAAAGCGTAAAAAAATAATATTTGCTTGGATTTGATGATGATAAAATTTCAAAGTACGTTTAAAAACTCTACACGCAAAAAGAGTCGAGCAGAATTTTGCTTCCAAAAAAACGTCATGTTCCTCCTGTAACTTTGTCAATTATCAATATTTTTGATTGAAAATTTGAGAGCACTATAATAATATATTGACCTTGTGACCAGAATTTCATGTTTATGAGGTTTATAAATTTGAAGTTTTGATAAAATATGTGAAAAAAAGTTTACCAATTTCAAACATCCGTATTTCTGTGAAAAATTTAGCTTGCAGATTATAAATTCCACAATAGCCTTAATAATACAGAAAATCATGTGGACTAAATTTGATTTGTTTCCATCAAGTGGTTTGGATCACAGCTGCCGTCAAAGTTGACGCACCAGCACACAATTCTGAAAAAAGACGGTCAAAAACATTTTCACCCTTTTGTCATCATTTTATCGACTAGGTGTCTAAAGATGAGTTGTTCAAAATATTATTCCGCATCTTTTCAAAAAACACGCCTAACCATTCATAAGGGCTTAACTAAACTTTCAAATTTTAACTTTTTCCAGCTACGAAATAGCGCATTGTGATCTTGGACAAAGTTGTAGAGCAAGTAATTTTAAGAACATTTGCTGAAGACACTAAGTTTCTAAAGCGTAACGTTGAAGAGCTATAAATGGTTTTCTTTCTGCAATACCTTAAAACTGGTTTTTTGAGATAACTAGTACTTTGTTTAAATTTGACGATTTTAATATGATTGAAGAAATTGTAGGAATTATTAAAATACACATTTTTGCTTAAAGCACCAATGCTCTCTGATGACCACATTTTGATATATGGTGATTCAAGTTTCTGTGTGACGTCATAATTAACCGCTTCAAAAAGGGTGGGCGAGTCCTGGCGGGGTCTAAAACAGGTTATATTTGAAAGATTATCTTATGAACAAGTTTTCCTGAAATTTTCAGCATTAGGTACTGAAGGGTACCTAGTAAAACGTTAGTTTGAAATAGTACAGGTTATAAGTCAATTTATATTTCCCATGTGACGTAGTGTTCAACAACCTAATAAAAATATATGTGGGTCCTTGCGTGGTCTCAAATTAATTTTATTTGGAAGAATAGCTTATCAACTAGTAATCCAGAAATTTTCAGCGTTGCGTACCAAAGTTCAGCATTTTTTTTTAATATTACTTGCTCTACAACTTTGTCCAAGATCACAACGCGTTATCTCGTAACTAAAAAAACTTAGAATTTGAAAGTTTAGTTAAGCCCTTATGAAAGGTTGGGCTCTTCTTTAGACACCTAGTCGATAAAATGATGACAAAAGGGTGAACATGTTTTTGACTGTCTTTTTTCAGAATTGTGCCACTGTGCAGCATGAGTATTGTTATTTTTCACCCAATATTGTACATGCTGAAATATCGGTGCAAAAAAAAGCCAAAAAAAAAATGTCAAAATTGTTAATAATTGAAAAAGTTACAGATGTGTTTGTATATGACGGTTTATGGAAGCTAAATTTTGTTCGGTTTTGTTTTGTTACAGAGCCAGGTACCATTTTTGCATTAGTATGATTGTGTGGCAAGTACAATCATACGCTATGCCCAGGGAGTCGAGAAATTTTCCTTAACGAAAAATTCCTAGACCATACCGGGAATCGAACCCAGCCACCTCTAGCATGGTGTTGCTTTGTAGCTGCGCCTTTACTGACTGAGCTAAGGGAGGACCGTGACTATCGGACTAATCTACAATAAATAGCTAAAAGAAAATTACAGAGTATGATTCAATATTTGAAAACGTTGAAATTTGTGTAAATAAGAACTTCTTTAGCAGTAACGATGCTCTTTTGTGTTATGATTTAATTATAGTCTAACAGCGGAGAAAATTAAAAAAAAAATGGCATCAAAAACTAGTTAGTTCTAAATCGAACTGAGCTGTTTCATAATTGGAATGGTCTCATCAATTTATACGGTTCGATGAAATTCAGCTTATTTAATTATTTCGGTAATGCAATGACTCGGAACAGGAAGGTCGTTATAACATACCAACCAAGGAGATGCAATTTCAATACTTTCACGCATAGGATTTGTTTTATTTTTGCTTTAAGCTGTGGCTATGCCAGTTGCAATATTTCTTTGGTCATATAAGTTCAAAATCATTGACGATACTTGGCCGGATTCTTTGCTGCTCATTTCCGTAGTACGCGATGTTTAGTGAGTTTTATCTTACAACAACTTCATTTCTCATTTTTATCTTACAGCTACTTTATTTGCTAAAGAGGATATAACGAATTACTGTTAGCTCTCCTAAGAAGTTGCTTGCCAATGACCCATTCCAAGAGGTGTTAAAACAATTTATCGGAATAGAAGATGCGCTCCTTATTTAGGGCCTTATGTAGATAGTCTGCTAGAGTTACCAATAATTTCAGCTGCACAACTCATCTTCGTTTTCGTAATGGTGGTTCAAATCTACACAGAAAAAACCCTGAATGTTTATGGTGATGGTTATATTGATGCGTGTAAAATTGTATTTCATTATGGGCGTGGCCTTAGGTGAGATCTATCTGATTATAAATATATTACAAACACCTATTTTTAAATACTACTAAATACATGCCTGGTTTGAAAATTTTAAATTTCTAAATCTGCAAGTGTGTTTCAGTACCCTTAGTAGCAGTAGCATCTTGACTTTCCAGACATTCTGAAGTGAGTTGCTGGATCTGCAATAGAGCTGTCACTTTCCAGCTCCTGGATGAAAACTGTTTTCAATTGGCACTTCAAGAATTTGAAATCAGATTTCTTCCATAATACCATTGCCGGCCAATGAGTTTTAGAATGAATACACACACATAGATAGCTAAGTCGGTAAGAGCACGGTTTACCAAACCGGAGGCGTCGGGTTCGATTCCCAGCCCGATCGTTGAATTTTTCATCGACTTCCATGGGCATAGTATCATTGTGTTTGCCACAAATTTTAACATGGGCAGTCATCTTGGTCCTCTGATATTCGTACTCTTTATCAATGATATGTGCGATAGCCTCAAGTCTGGGAAACTGCTCTATGCAGATGACTTAAAGCTGTTTCGCGTGATTAAGTCGCTTGTGGATTGCGGTGCACTGCAAGCTGATATTGAACGTGTTTCAACTTGGTGCTAAATGAACGGAATGCAAATGAATGCGGCGAAATGTAAAGTAATGACGTTCACTCGATGTCGGACTACTGTATCTTTTGCCTACGAGCTGAAAAACTTGCCATTAGAAAGAGTCACGTCGATCAAGGATCTTGGCGTCATACTTGATAGTAAACTTCGCTTTAACGAACACATCTCAGTGACAACTGCGAAAGCCAATGCGATGCTAGGTTTCCTACGCCGGAACACAGCCCATTTCAATGACGTGCATGCGCTGAAGGCCCTGTTCTGTGCTTTAGTTCGCAGTGTACTTGAATATGGAGTGCAGGTTTGGGCTCCGTATCATGCCGTCCATATAGCTCGTATTGAGAGAGTCCAGAAGCGCTTCATAAGGTATGCTCTACGTGGCCTGCCATGGAACGACCCAGTGAACCTACCGCCATACGAACATCGATGCGCACTCCTCGATTTACAACCGCTGGTGAGTCGTCGAGTGATGCTGCAAAGGTTGTTCATTTTCGACGTGCTTAAGTGCAACATCGACTGTAGCAGCCTTCTCGAAAATGTGAGGTTTTATGTACCTACTCGTCAGCTCCGAAGTCGGCAACTGCTGTGGATCCCCAGCCATCGAACAAATTACGGCCTGAACAATCCACTGGATTTATGTTGTAGACGTTTCAATGAAGTGTGTGACTGTTTCGATTTTAATGTTAGCAAAGTAGTTTTTAAATATAGAATTAAGAGTGTCGATTAACCAGTCTGTGCGACTTTTGTGTCGAAGATGTTGTCAAATAAATAAAAATAAATAAAATTTTACAAATTCATGCACCAATGTATAGGCATTTTCATAGAATGTTCTTAATTAATAACTGTGAAGGTGCTTCTAGAATACTAAGCTGAGGGCAGACAAAAACTCGTTGAAAAGAGCGCCAATTAGAAGCAGGAGATCTTAATTTATTCTCGATAGCAACGCAATGAATTTACGGTGATTGACTTCAGGAAATTTGTTTGTTGTTTGAAATATTGCGAAAATCATCAGCACAGTTATCTGCAACAGTAAAAACAGAGGAGCGTGTAAAGAACATAGAAAGTATCGTAGTGAATTTTCCAAGCACTTACAAAAGAAAGATACAAGTACGACGTTGTGAAAGCATTTCTATGAATGTCACGTAGTTATTGGTTAGCTTGGTTTTTTCTTACAACAGTGGATCTGTCGATCAGTGTCGTTGGGATTTTTTGAGACGAAGAATCTCTGATCAGATCTTCCTTCGGAAGGGAAGTAAAGCCGTTGATCTAGAGTCCAGGATGTCTCTCTGGCGTGACTGGCCAGTACCAGGCTGAATGTCAGGTTGATAGGAAAAAAATAAAATTCTATGAAACATCAAGTACATCTCATCGAGTATTTTTTAGACCCTTAGGAAATTTGCTGGAAACTAACAAACAAAGCTTTATCTTGAAAAATCTCTAAACGCGATGAGCATGATCAATTGTATAAAGGATCAGATCTTACCATATGTGGATGCAATTTAGAGTGTGAGGTGGTTCTTTAATATATTTCAAAGGTTAACATGCCTTGAGAAAATGCACGTTTATCGCTTATGCCATATACGTTGGTTCTCTGAATAAAGATCAGAATGGATATTACTCCCTCAATGACCATAAACCCGGTGATTGGCTTTTCCGCACTTTCGGTTTCCACCATACTATCCATCACACATGAACCAACATTACCAACAGCTACGGCTTCTGCTGTTATTCTGCCGCCAAGAATGGCTTATTCAGCAAAAAGTTATTCTTTTTTAGAAAAGATGGCACGCCACATCTTTTTCTTCAATCAACGCATGTGGGAGCTATAAATTACGCATTTGTTCTCTCATCTGAGCACAATTTGCACTAAGAACCAACATCAGAAAACCCCAACGTGACGTAAATTTATTTTCGGTTATATATTGTTAGATGAAGCAGGCAATAACAGCTGCTCACCGTGATTCTTGATTAGTTAAGAGAAGAAACTTGCAAAAGTCATTTGGGTAACCTTGAAATGATGAATGGTCATAGTGGCATTCGTCATGCCTATGTTTGGAGGTGTTCGTGTGTGTGTGTGTGTGTTTGTGTAATGGAATTTTAAACAGCTCTACTATCGGACCTACAGATCAGAGATCAACGGGTCGTGTGAAATAGTATTTGCTTGGGTTAGTGTTGTTTGCATTCGTCACTTCGCTGAGACAAACATCCGTGCCCCCCTTCCAAGACAAAAGCTTCAAACGGATAAGAGATTATTTACACTAGACACAGAAGCACGTTCATAACTCGGACATTGCTAACTATTCGCTATTGTTGAACATTTTTCCCTACGAATTTCAATAGTTTATCTGCTTACAACTGATCCATCAAAAGATATCGATTCTATTGTAAGAATGCATCGCAAAAGGCACGTACAAGCTTAATTGAGCCGTTATTTGTAATAGTATTGCCGGAGATTAGGAAGGTGTCGTTTTAATGTGTCACCATCATTGTTGAATTCAATGCTTCTGACTTTTTCAATAATTTGTGCGTTAATGGTGTCTAGAATTTATAACCTAAGTATTCGTTTTTTCGGTTATTTAAACACATGCTTTCAGCAGAACCCTAGATAGCCTAAAAGTAGAAAACACAGTAACGCCAACCCAAAGGCAGATCTTTAAATATGAAAATTTAGATATCGCTGGGCTTGGCGTGTTTTGTAATATATGAATTTATGCAATGACGTTGGAATCGAAAACTACCGATTCATAGCTGTGGAAGTTCATTGTTTTATTGAACAGATCATCTACATTTTGCCAAACCCTTTATGCCTTTTATATTTAATTTCTGAAATTCAATACAACATGTGTGTGCCATGGTTAGGTTTTTTTGATATTTAATGAGAAAAATAAATTTAATTGATGCCAAGAATTTTATTTAACATCTAACCATTTTCTTTTTTCTTTTTGTAATTTCAGGTGAGTCGTCGAATATAAAAATAAAGCTCAGCGCTGTGGGATTTCATTGATTGGTGTGTAAGTAACCCTAAAAAAAAATTAGAAGATAATAGGTATTATATTTAAATCATGTTGAAGTGATTTTTTATATTCAATGCAACGAAACTCCTTGCGTGACATTTTTAACATTAAATCTGATGTTTTATACTTTTATTTTGCATCACTCTTTCTTTACCTTCCAAACGTCACGTAATTTCTTGTTGTTGTTAACCATTCAGTTACATCTGGTTCATATGTGGTTCACTTCACGGGCAGAATTCATCGACATCCAACCCAACTGCACCAAATCCGTTCACGTGTAGCCCCACCATTAAAGCAAGCAAGCTAGGTCTGGAGTTTTTAACTATTGATTGTTATGAAATGGAATTGTTTTAATTGATTCACTCGATGAGATCCATGAAAGACGAAACACAAATACTCAAAGCAAAACAGAGATGTTAATTTGTCTGTAAAGTTCTCAAACTTTCTGTGGTACTCCCGCCATCACATTCCGTACAGTCCTTAGATACGCTAGCGGTGGCGGTTCTCTATCTTCTCTTGAAATCGTCGATCCCATTTGCTTGCTTCTTAGTTTCAAAAAGTTCCCGCTAGACCAGAGCCCAGTATTTTTTTTCTATCGGTTGAAGTTCTGGACAGTTAGGTGGATTGGTTATTTTTGGCACGCATTTGACCTCTTGTGCCTTAGCCATTCCAGGAGAGGATTTTGCATAGTGACAAGAGGTCAAAACAGAGCTGGAGAGTCGTTCAGAACTCTCTAACAGATTTGGTTAGATTTGGTCTATCTGAAAACATTCACTAGGTTTTGTAGTTTCTTGCTAACTTCTTCGAAGTGAGTGCTTCCTGTACATACTTATTTCCTGGCAAATGTTAACTACATAATTTTTTTCTAAGTTCACTCTGCAACAATTGCACAGTGGTCCAGGATGCGAATTTAACTGGAAAGATACATTTTTAGCCTAAGTTTGAGGTTTTGGAGCAAAATTGTCTTGTACAAAGTTGTTTTTAATAATAAGGCTCTTCTTTTGGTGTGAATGAAAACTAGAGTGGTCCTTATTTTCAGAGAAATCGAAAATAAAACTTTGTTATTTGCAGAAATAAAGGCATACATTGTTCGGAAAGTTCAGCGAAGTTCGAAAAATCCATTATCAGATCTTGCAAACTCATTTACATCTGAAACCAATCATGATGTCGCTATAACTTTTATTGTTCTACAATTGATGGGAAGTCAACTTTGCTAAATAAAATTGAAATACAGAAAAATAACTGATTTTTATAGGGGCACTGTAGCTACGTAGGAAAAATTGCCCGTGTATCATTTAAAAAAGTACTGCAAAATGTATGCATTAAAAGTTGCTTAAAATTATTTATTCTACAACTTTTCTGAACAATTTACGCCTTTATTTCTGCAAATAAAAAAGTAAGATTTTAGATTTCTCTGAAAATAAGGCCCACTCTAGTTTTTGTATTCTAGTTGTAACTTTGTAGAAGACAATTTTGCTCTAAAACTTCAAACTGAGGCTGAAAATGTATCTTTCTACATAAATACGCACTTCGATTAAAAGTGCATTTGACATAATCGACCTACTCGTCTTGTTGAATTTTGTTCTTAAAAGAGCTGCTTGCTTGCCGTATTTTCACAGTTTTTTCGAAGTGTGTGTGTGCGTTTTTTTTTCAACTTCTGTTTTTTTATTCATAGTAAAAAGAAACAAAAAGTTTCGAAAACATTTCTGCTTTATACATTAAAAAAATCAACTTTTAAATTAGAAGAAAAACTTCTTCTAATTTCTAGTTACAGGTATTCCACTAAACAGCTCAAACCCTCTAGGATTCAACTTTTAAAATTGATTCAAAAACAAGTAACTTTCACGTGTGCATCTGATGTCTGCACGATCAATTCAGATAAGAAGTTTTTTTTTCAACTTGTGATCTCCGTAAATAGTCCATCGTCTATCATAATCTTCGTTTGGTGTGCTTTGTAGAAAACCAATGGTTATACTTGAATAGCATTACTCTCACTACTTATCTTACTCACTCAAATTCCAACCTTCGTCAACGAAGATGTCGCAAAGTGAAACGAAGATGTCGCAAAGTGAAACGAATAATTCTTCGCTGAATAACTTCAATCCTCTAGATGGCGTTTCCTAAGAGTAGAGATTAGACGATGGCAGAATATTCCAGTATCGAACAATCTTCTCGACTCCCTGGGCACAAGGTAGGGTTTTCATTGCCACAGTAATTGACGTTTTTAGCGTAGTCTTTGGAGCGTCACTCAGGAATAATCTGCAGCGTCAAGAGAGGAGCTCAATGATACCTATAACTATATACGAGAAGTACTGGCGCTTGGAAAACATGAAACTCCGTCCCAACACTTCATAGATGAAGTAGAGCTTAAGCAAAAGTTTGCTTACCTTACCAATCAGGGGTGGCCTCTGCTGTATACAGAAGTTGTTTCCTTTCCATTCGGTCCATAGCTGCTCCTGGCCAGCCTGGTAGTCTGCGAAGGGTCCGCAAGTCGCCTTCTACTTGATCGATCCACCTTGCTCGTTGCGCACCTCTTCTTCTTGTGACCGTCGGTTCGTTTTAGAGAGTCATTTTAAGAGGGCTGTCGTCCGACATTCTTACGACATGCCCAGCCCATCGTAGACGACCGATCTTGGCAGTTTGTACGATGGGTGGCTCTCCCAGCAACTGATGCAATTCGTGATTCATTCACCTCCTTCACTTTCCGTCCTCTATCTGCACTCCACCGTAGATTATGTGCTCAACTTTGTGGTTCGGCGAACACCTTTTTATTTTTGTGCTGGTGTCGTAATCGGCGGTCACCAATGAGCCCAGATACACGAATTCGTCTACCACCTTGATTTCATCATCGCCAATCTTAAATTGTCTTCTCGTGAGCCTCTTCCCTTCATGTATTTTGTTTTCAATGCATTAATCATAAGCCCAATCCTACCTGCTTTAGCCTCTGCTGTACGTTTGAGAAGATGGCTCAAATCTTAAACTATGTCTATTTAGAATCCGGAATAATAAAATCATCTGTATCTCGGTAACGGATTGACGTACAAATAAGTTTAATACATCAAAACAAAGGTAATTCACTGTACTTTAAGGAAAAATATCAACACAAACCGTTTCTCTTAGTTTCTAATCAAAATTTGCACTTTCTTCTTTATTCCTCAAACGCTGCCACCTCCGGAGTAGTGGCTACTCGCCAAATCTGGTCAAAACTTCACGACACCTTTATGGGCTTTAATCAAAAGTAGAACGTGGTTTTTAAGGAATTCGTTCTTGTACAGCTTCGAGTCCATCGTCTTATTTGTCACAAACACTTTGGTCTATGCTCCGCAGCTGCATATGCCTTGCCAAATCATCAGTTTCTTTTTGGCAAATTTGACAATAAAAGCAAACTTAAACTTCGCAGGAACAGCTCCTCGTGCCGTCGCCATGTAGAACTTTTGGCTTGGAAGCTGTTCGAAATCTATTTTGACGAAGGTTTCATCGTCGATGGGCATCGTCCTTGGTACTTCGTCAAAACCTGCTGGTACAATTTCCGAGCTCGAGTTTTGATGACGAAACTTTGCTTCAACGTTCTGTTGGGTTGCTTTCTGGCTCGATAAGAACGATATCCTGCCCGCAAACGAATTCTTCAAACGGTACTGCGAGCAGCAGCGTATTTTTGTGCGATTTTATTGTCTGGTAGTGCAGGGTTTGCTCTGACGGTTCTCAACACCTTCAGGTTCATCTTGCGGTCATATGTTCCACTACGACGCTTACCTTGAGGCACTCGA
Source organism: Aedes japonicus (assembly GCA_034211315.2). Lineage (NCBI taxonomy): Eukaryota > Metazoa > Arthropoda > Insecta > Diptera > Culicidae > Aedes > Aedes japonicus. The sequence continues at coordinate 267,885 of JASCZW010000822.1, read as the reverse complement.
TCCACGCTTTTTCGCTCCCTGAAACGATTGAGCACATCATACACGGTTGATTTGGCGATTTTCAACGTTTTTGCGATTTTTACTGCGGACCACGTTGGATTATCAACGTGGGTGTGCAGAATTTTTTTCTCTCCTTTCGGCTTCCATCTGGAATAACTTTTGACTCACTGCACGAAACACCGTGAAATTTATACCACAGAAAGTGGGCGCCTAGTTAAACGAACCGCTGTAAAAGGATTATTACAGCGGTCACTTTTCGTGCCGCTGCAACATAATAAGTGATTCCGGATTCTAACTGGTCTCTACTTTACGATGTCAACGTCGTCGGTGAAGCCAGAAAGCTGGTCGGATTCCATGAAGAGCTTGCCACTCGTGTCTATCCCAGCTATTCGAATCACACCCTCCAATTCAATGTTAAATAGCAAACACGACAACCTTGTTGTAATCGTTTCCAGGATTCGACGGGACTCGAGAGTGTCCCTGAGACTCGGAAGCCAAACACATCACTCGATCCATCGTTGCTTTGACCAACCGCTTCAGTTTTTCTGGAAATCCATATTCTTGCATGATCCCCATACAACGATAAGCAAGAGGTTACTTTTATTCGAAATGCAAATTGCAAAGAGTCGAAGTCTTTCAGTTCAGAACGCATCTTGCAATGTAAGTGATGCTGGTTTGAAAGACGAACGAAAAAGTCCGGGAAGTGGCTGTCGTTACTATCAGCTTCGATCACGGTATGATGCTAAAAAGGACTTCGTCTAAAACCGTCAGTAAGTCGATAAGGCTGCTGATGTTAATGCGATTAAGAAGAAAGGATACCACATTTGGTGCAAATAACAACCCAGGATAATTAGAAGAAGAAAAACTTATTTCTTTTGTTATTTTGAAACGATCCCTAGCACAAATAACTATGAGAAAAAGCTTTACGAACTCTCACGATGTTCGACGTGTGCGATTATAACCGAAGTCAACTGCTCAAGCAAACGTTTTTCTTTTCATCGATTGAATTATTATATAGTCTAGCTGAGAGAAAAAAATCTTAAACTGTAGAAGGAGATAAAAATGAACTTAGACATATTTTTCAATACAGGAATGGACTCACCTTATTCTTCAATTCGATGAAATTTATCCCTTTCCTATTGTAAACTTGAACCAAAAATGTATAGAATTTCTTTGAGCTCTAGACGCTTCGTTACAATATTTATTTGGGTTTAAGGGAAAAAAATGCCTTCTGTTGCTTGCCGCATTTAAACATATTTGTAAGTTCGCAGTCTTTTCTAAGATTGAACTTTTTGAACAGGCTGAACTTTTGATCACGAGACGCTTCTGTTCAAAATGTCTCAATAAGCGAAATTCGAACCTGGAGCAAACGGCCAAATAAACTTCTTAATTTGCTGTTGATCGACCTTGATGGTAAACGGAAAATCGTGTCGTCGAAGTTGATTCGAAAAAAGTGCTGTTAGTTAACCCGTGTATGCTGGATGCTAATTGGTTCTCAGCGAGGGAATTGCCTAAAGACGGAAAACCGTGGATCAGCCGGCAATGATCTGAAAGTGGAGGCAGTATCAGGCTGGGACACGTCTTAAGAAGAAGCATGTTTGCCGTTTGGAGGTTGGAGGTAGCTTCGAAAACCCTGCCCTCAACCTGACTCAGAGCCAGGATAGAACTTGCAAGTGCAGTGGGAGTCAGAGTAAGAAATAGTGTTGAAGATTAGATAATTCGATGTCATTTTTCCTAGAACTATCATACTCTCTGCCAATAAAGTCGAGAAGTTCAACGTTACGAAAAATTCCCTGAACAGCCCAAGAATCCATCCTAGCCTTCTCGATTTTGCTTTGTACCTCCATCCTTATCGACTGAGCAAAGTAAAGACCTAAAAACTACTCCAACTGTTTATTAATGTTTTCGACAAAGTTCAATGATGTAACACAACACAGTCGACTGAATTTGTAAAAATAGATTTTTCTTACTCACCTCGACCAGTAACTTCCATACATTCATTAAATCTTCCGAATTGCATTAAACATCAGTAGTGCTCAACTGGCAAACTACAACACAGCACCGCACTTGACAGGTTCATCCATTGCTGAATTGAAGTGAACAGGTGTAATAATAGGTCGTATAATTTATTCATGACGGTTCTTCATTTCCGAATTCCTAGAACATGCCAACACTTCTCGGATGCGGTAATTGTTAAAATATTCAGACAAATACATCAACCTTTGTTCGTTTTCACTCCCCGTTTTCCATCCGAAATGGATGGTGGGATCGCTGAAGCGCTTCCACTGAAAAGAAAAATGCGCCAATTTAAAATTCTAACAGCAATCATCAGACAGCACTTTCTCGGCGTTGTGTAAATGTGTAAACATAAAAACGTTTCATACTTACCTAGAGTGTATATGTAACCTGCTGTACGGCCTACCACATGCAGTATGCAGATATTGATTTCTATCATGCGCTGCTTATGTTCCCTGGAGAAGGTATAAATCCTCGAGCGCATATCCGGCCAAAGATAATCTTTGGATCCAGTCAGGCCACCAGTCAGACGAAACACCCATCAAGGTGTGTCCCGTTGTTATTCCTTTTTTTCAGATATCTTAGCATGAGCAGACGTTCGTCGTCTGGTTAATAATAGTGCCGGGTGTGGCAGGTGTGTGTACCAAGAGAAAGTTCTCCAGTGGGGATTGGTCCTGTGGCAGGAAATTCCACGAACCTTTCGTGCTTTGTTATGTAAATTTGCAGTGGTTGTTGTTCAGTAATGTATGGATCGTATTATGTTCAGCTGTATGTTTCGTATTCTTGTAATTATGGGGTTCAAAGAGTGCAAATTTTCTAAAATTGTTCCGTTCAGATTGATCAACGCTTCGATGAAAGTGTAGTTTTGAATTCGTAGCATATTTAATTATATTTAGAAACTTTTTTTTAAGGCAACGAAACCAAACTTGTTTGTCAATGAATCAACTGATTTTTACGACATTATTGTCCGCGAGGCACTAATCCTACTCCTACCAAGGTTGTCACTAAGCTCTCAGGTTTCTTATTCACCCACCAACGCATCAATCATACAGACATTACGTGTGATAAATATCTCTCTCTATGAAGCAATGGAAATATTTACAGCGCATTGGTTCGATTGGACCCGCAGTTGATAGAGTCATAAACCAGTTTCATCCCACCCATCAGTCGAGTGTACGGTGCTTAAATCAATGCATAGTGCAAAACAGTTTCTTTTAAGCTCTGGCGTCTCTGGAGGAGACGCTATAGTAGATGACAACGTGCCAAATCCGGTTCGCCACCGCGCCACTCGTAGCAACCCCGTTGGGTGACTGGTAAGGAGATCATGAAATGACCCTCGAAATAGTAGTGCTGTTATGAGTCGCTATTTCCTAGACGACTTGTACGAGCGAAGGTTTGCTGCGGCTGCCAAGAATGCGTGGGATATCTGTGTGGCCGGTTTGACCTAATAATGATTGTAAAGTATGCTCTCAGTACTAGACGGGACGTAGCATGAGCTGTCGTTGTTTTTGTTCCAAACTGGCGTATGATGTGATTAACTAGTTAACTCATTCTTGGCTGAACGCCTCCTCATCGAACTGTCAAGATGTGGGTGTTTGGGGAAACAGAGTGATGGCAGTTTAGACTTTATGGAATATTGCTCGGATACAAATAAGGAAAAAATATTTTTCAAAAGATCATTTCTTGTGTAACGAGTACAAAAGGTAGAACTGAACGCAATATAAGAATAGCTTGTTCTACCAAGTGGTTTAGTAAGTTTGCGTGAGTCTGAAACCAATCTAACAAAATAATAGTTATATTTCGAGTTAAGTTCGTCTGATTTGTTGCTCTTGATTTTTTTTATTAACTCGGTTTAGTAGTTTAATTGATTACATCATTTTATTGCCCGCTCTCTGTCATACGAGTTAACAATCGCAAAAATTGCTCAATCATCAGTCGCATGGCCCCAGGAGTGCATGCAGTCCTCCGTGTATGGGGCATTCTAGACGTGTCACACAATTTATGATCCAATTTGAAACAGTAATTACAGTACCGAGGCAAATTACACCCATTACATTAATGACAGATGATGGACTGGATGGGACACCGACAACGCACCTGGCCTTCCCATCATCCATTGTGTGATTGGTATTTAGATAAGATTGATCATTAGTTTGGATTTACAAGTGGCCAAATTTGCTAATCTGAATTGTGGTTCACTACCGATTTCAGCGTCATTTGCTGTGCTAGACAATTGAAGATAAATGTTACGTAATGTACAACAAACAGAATCAATTTCACGCAACACAAATTAGTTCTCCATCCAACTACCATCGGATTCCAATTCTAGATCTTAGGTAACGACCAAACCCGGTCTTAAGTCAAAAGCGTCCGGCGATGGCAAAACAGTTGGAAAATCTTTTCCATAACCGCAAGCTGGTTTCCGGGAGCCAAAATGCCATTCCTTTTGGCACAGAACGGATTATTTTTCTTCGTCCTACCCAGGAGATCTGTGGAGTTTTCTTGCTCTTATATTGCGGCAGCTTGGTTTGCTTTCTCACATGTACAAAAAGTGCTATAATTTGTCACTCCAGTGAGACGACCTCACCATCAGTCACCTCCCTACAACTACAGTCTACAGCACCGGCAAACATTGTTGGCTTGGTTTTACCAGAATAACAATCGCCGCTAAGGAAAAGGGTAGAGAAAAACAACAACATGCACACGACGGGAAAGAATGATACCTACGTACCCTAAAAAAAGTTTTGAATTTTACGCACCGATAACTTTTGGCTGACTGTTTTTTTTCGGCTCGGTTGCCATACTTTTACTACAGCCACTACTACCACTAGTGCAGGGAAAACATTCCGTTTATTCTGCTCACTCATGTGTTCTCTCGACATGGTACGATTACTTTTGGGCGTTAATTTTCTAGATTTCAAGATTGTTACGTCGTGCGAGGAGATTTTTTACCTTCTACCTAGGCCTTTCGTTATGCAATGACGAAGAACAGCGAAGAAAACAGCCACTCTGGAAAGAGGTTTGCAGCATTTCGAGATATATTGTGTTCGTTCGTTGGTACGCTTGGTACTGCACCTCATAAGTGAGGGTATGCAAAGTAACTGATCTCTTCTATCAACTTTTGTGAAGTTCTGTGGAGTCTTCAAAATGTTGGGACTCAACATTACAAACGTAAGGAATAATCCTTTGGGACGTTTGAAACGCAGCGTAGAAAGCAATACGTAAACTACAAAGAACATTTCAAACATTTCAGTGGGACCAGTTGTTTCGTCAAAAATGGCTGTTGAGAACACGTCTTAAAGTGTAGTCTAACAGGCTTACACGTAGACACACTCTGATGTCTTTGAGTCAAGTCATAAAAGTTATTTTAAGCTTAAAGAAATCCAATAACATAATTTTAAAAATAACTTAAAGCTTAAGCTGCTTAGAAATTCTTCATAATTCATCTCGGAATCTCCAATCTAATCTAATCTTATCTCACACTAACGCAGCCAACTCTTGAAAGCATCCTGGGAAATGATGGTTTCTTGAATACATCATTTTTCTTGTCATCGGCCAGGCCAACTGCGTAGTATGTGCCGCAGAGAGGATTCCAAGAAATAGAGCGATTCCAGAATGATCTAAAATCGCTCTACTACTTTGAATCAAGGGAAGGAAGAAAGCGTGGACCTCCCGTACCAAACGCTTCCATGTAGAGTTAATCAGTGTGATAATTTGTAGTTTCTCGTTGGGATCATAGATGCTAGAAATATCAGTTTATGCTCCTTTTGCCTGTGGGTGAACATTTGAACCAAAAGCCTAGCAATAATTGCCAAGGTTATAGCGCCTTATCAAGCTCTCATAATTCATCTCGGAATCTCCAAAGGTTTAAATTCAGAATTATTGTGTAATTTATTTTTAATAATTTCCCTATTATCCACCCTTGCTTCCAACTCAATATTTCGAATGCAACTGCAATAATTTAATTTAATCTTAAAATAAATTTTAGATTTCAGGAAGCCGGCTACAGATGTCAATTATCATGTTTTTTTTAACTTCAACTCATATAACAATATTGCAAAATATATTTTCCCATTGATAATTAAAAAAAAATGTTGGAGATTGGGAGAGACCATCACGGCACCCAATTGAAACAATTTGGATAGGAAGAATGGGAATGCCAACTCCATATTATGAACATTTCGTGGATAAAGAGCGGGCTCTTCTCCCCGCTCATTGGGGCATCCTCCTATCAGACGGCTTACTTGTTGACCAATTGTTTGATCATGTTATTGAAAGGAGATTCTTTTCTACCCCGTGTATATTTTTATGTGACTTTGCCTATCGTACATACAATCCGTTTTCGGCCCTTCATAGAATGACATGTGGGGGCAATCGGAGGTTGTTAAACTTGGGTAAATCTAATTGGAGGTGAGCCCACGTAGCTTCCGTACTACAATGAGTGGTAGACCAATATAAACAATGAATGTGAAAGTAACCATCTGTAAAACTTTTAAATTGGTGCACTGTTGTACAGGGTTTTCAATAAATTCGAAAACAACTTTTCATCGTTGTGTAGGTGCGCTCCATGTGCGTTATGAATATAGATATTGTATCTGATTTAGCCTCATATGTAGGCTAACCGACGCGCACGGTGTCGACTTGCTGCCATTTGTTGCTTGTTTACCGCGCACGATGAAGGAGTACCGCGACGTCGTAGTAATGTTGTTTGCGACCCGGCGACATTTCCGGCGGTTGAAATCCCACGGAGTGAAGCGTAATTTAGAGTGATCCGTTGGTACCGGGAGATGGGCTCAGCCAAGGACCGTGCGAGATCCCAGCGGCCGCGTTCGGCGAGGACACCAGCAGCCATCAAGGTGGTGAGGGAGCGGGTTCGTCGAAAAATGAACCTCTTGATCCGGATGACCGCTGGTGACCTGGATGTGTCCATCAGGAGTGCCCACACCATCATGATGAAAGACCTCGGATACAAGTTGTACAAGAAAGGGAGAGCTACGAAGAAGAGGCTGGACAGCGCCAAACTTATACTGTCGCGGTATGCAGGTCAGGAGTTCGTATTTTCTGATGAGAAACTCTTTGTCTTGCAACAGTCGCACAGTATACAAAATGATCGGTTATGGCCAGCATTCCCCCGTTCCACATAAACATCCCGTGGTTCCAGAGCGCAGCGTCGGTGATGGTTCAGGGGCCGTATCCAAGCGTGGGAAGCTTCCACGTGTTTATCAAGAAAAACGTGAAAATCAACGCCGCGTACTATAAGAACGAGGTTCAAGAAGGTGTGGCCCCGGCACTTCGGGACCTCTACGGGAAGGATCATTACGTCTTTCAACAGGATGGCGCACCGGCCCACACGGCGAATATCGTCCAAGCGTGGTGTCATGAGAATTTGACTGATTTTCTAGATAAGATTGTGTGGCCTCCCAGCTCAATCCCTTGGACTTTTATGTATGGTCGTACATGCTGGCCATGCAGAGCTAACATCATGGACTAATTTAAGAAGCATTTTGGCAGTTTTGGCATCATTCATTTAATTTTTTGTTCCTTTATATCCGAATGCGCAAACCTTGGCCTTAACCCAAGCTATAAGGTTATGCACGACCTCAGAATCGACAGTTTTATGTTTTTCATATTAACCCATTAACCCATTTTCATTTCTTCTACATTCTTCACCACTTTAAGTCGTTTCGGAGTGGTTCAGATCTTTCGGCACGAAATCGACATCATTCGGCTTATTCCACTCTAGCACGTCCTTCGTGTAGCGGCATGATGCCAAATCCGGCCAGAAGATCGTCGGACCGTCGTGAAACTTCAGGAGAGGGAGAAGTCGCTTTCGAAGACACTCTTCCAAATACACCTGTCCATTCATGGTGCTTGCGGTGACAAAAGGTGTACTCCGCCTTCCGCAAGTACAAATTAAGAACTTCTTGGCGAACTTCGACATCTTTTGTGTCCGGAGGTTCTCGGAAACATCACACTTATCCTAGGCAGTCACATACAGGTTTCCTGGAATCTGGTTGAAGTCCGCCTTCACACATGTCTCGTTATCCATTACGCAGCAGTGTGGTTTTGTTAACTTCTGTTTCTTGTCACGGTTTGGGGACTTTAGTCGTGCGTAGTCCAGCTCGAGCTTTGGTATTCTGCACGAAAGTCTTGCTCACGTGCCACTTTTTAGCCACATCTTGAACTGAGGCGTCCGGTTTCCGTTTCAAGGCTCCAATCACACTTTTGTATTTGTTCTCATTGAATTGACGTCATTTTCCGGATCTTCGCTTCCGATCAACAGTCAGACGTTCTTCGTACTGTTTTATGATACCAGACACCGTGGAATTCGCGATTCTCCATATTTTTCCCGATGGCACGATGCGACAGATCCTTATTCTTTCGTCGCCATTTTGGAAATTTGTGCGCACCTAATGAAATAAATTAAATAATGAGTGTAAACAATACACATTAAACTATGTCTACGCTGAATTTCGATTAATTTTACCCAACGGATCAAAAGTTCGAGTAATTTGAGTATGTGCGAATTTTAAAGGGTACATCGTTGATCCAGCCGCTGCCAACATCATCATCATTATGTGATTGTGTGGCCAGAACTTTTATAAGGCAGTTTATTTGCCTTTATCGGAACAATTATAAATAAAACCAGGAATCCATTCGAGCCAACTCCATCATAGTGTTGTTGTTTTTTACTTATTTCCTCTGCTGTACACAGAAGTCGTTTCGCAGTCTGCGGAGTGTTCGCAAGTCACTTTCCACGCTGCTCGTTACGGCTCTTCTGTCGTCCGACATTCTCACTGTGAGCCCAGCTCATTGTTTGGTCGGCATTGTGGAGAAAATGTACGAAGGTGTACTCCTTAACATTCATTGCTGGATATGAGACATTCCTCCCTCGCATTTGAAATCTGTGATAGGAAAGTACTGTGCATTTAGTAAATTTAGCTTGCAAAATAAACTGTTAAGGCATGTCCTTTTATTAGCGCTATTTTTAACAGTGTACAGTTGTTAAAGTATATGATGAGGGAAAATTGCTTTAAATCGGTCAATTTTTAGGCTACAAAAAAATGTATATATGAAAATTCCATGAAATTTTCTGCGCTACAACTTTGCTTAAGAATGTAAACGTCTGTTTCTGCAAACAAAAAAGTTAGTTTTTGTATTTCCATGAAAATGAGGACCACCCTAATTTTAATCAACATCAAAAAGTGGGCCTTGATGATACAAACCATGTTGTAGAACATCACTTTGCTGTAAAGTTTCAAGTTTAGGCGCTGGGAGCATGTTTCCTCGTACATTCGTGATCTGGACCATAGTGGAATCGGAGGGACCATCAGGGCACCCGATTGAAGCACTCTGGATGGGAAGATGCCAACTCCCCATTGCTAACAGTTTGTGAATAGAGGGCGGGCTCTTCTCCCCGCCCATTGGGACAACCTCATGATTAGGATAGTCAGTGGTTATTGAAGCTTGATCAAGTCTACCAGAGAGGATAGCGCATTGCTGTTGGACTTAGTTTCCGTGCTACAATGGGTGGTAATACATATCATCATCATACATCATAATTCGTGACGGTCGCTATTTTCAGATTTCCATTTGACAGGGTAGGGTTGTATGAAGCAATCAGAGTGTGTTGTTAATATGATGTCATTTTCGACCAATAGCTTAGTATGTTTGGACATTTTTTCTTTAAAGTAATTTTTCAATAAGTTTAAGCAAATATAATGAATAAAGTTAGCAACGGGGATTCAGCGTAGATGTTCTAGCTTTCGAATGAATCGTATTTTTTAAATAATTTGAATGGTCTCACCAAGTGCCCTACGGTTTTAGATATTTACTGATGCACTCAAAAGTCATTTTTAAAGCTGAAACTCATTGCACGGGTTGAACTTCTGGTCACGATGTTCCGTTGAAAGTACTAGTGTATCGTGGATCCATGTATGACTGTACCATCTTTAAAAAAAATGGTGAAATTGCACTAAATTGTTTTTAAAAAGCTAAATATCATCTTATATGCAACAAACTAGATCTCACATTCCATCAAGGAAATGTTTCCGGGGGCCTGGTATAAAGTATCGAATTATGGTTTCAAGAATATCCCCATATCATCTAAAAATAATGCTGAGTTATTTTACCCCTTCAAATTTTCAAGAGAGTTTGTAAACCAAGACTTCTGCGTCGATTCCTGAAATTTTTTAGCGCTAACAACCAAATAATCTAACATCGTTATCTTCTTGGGGAAAAGATTATCGATTCTGAGTTGAATTGACAGGAAATCCATATAACTTCGAAAAATGGAAGTTTGAATCTTTGTTTATAACATGAAACATGAAAATTCATAGCAGATTACGACCAACGTGGCGGTTTTAGGGCATCGTGGCTTCTCATGCATGTTGTGTTGTTTAGCATATTCTTCTTATTGTGGTTTCTATAATTTTTGTTCTTACATATACTCAATTTGGCATGTCGTGAAACATTTTTCGACATATGCATTTTTAAGTTATTATGTTGAAAACCGCCATTTGGATGTTATTTCCTGAAAATTCGTTATTCTATGTTCTGCCTCTCGATGTACAATGAAACCATGACTCGTGAATAAAACTAACGTAAGAGTCGATAAAATCCTCATTGAAGACAACTTTTTTCCCTTTTCGAAAATATCATCAACATGAGGTTTTAATGACTCCCGAAGGTCTGGCGTTTTACGATCACTGGATGTGGTCATTAAAATTAGGAAACCCTTCAGTATTTCAGTATCCCATGTGTGCGAGGATCTGAGAAACATGCTTTCCTTCTTATCGGTAACTAAGGATGAGACAACAGTAATGATGCAGGACCGCTGTACGAAGGCGTTCTCGTAGGTAATCTAAAAGGGTCGTAAAGTCCCGTACTTCTGCATATTGAAGTTTGGGCTGTATCCATGACACTCTGCGAGCCCAAGCAAACGATAAGATAAAAACTCCGGAGTCAGACAGTAACAGCGACATCCGCGTCCAGAAGTAATTTACGAAATTGCTAACGAGCAGTACCTTATCTTTTAAAGTTTATTACTACCGTTTTTCACTTGATGAGGGTTCCAAGCGTTTACGTCTTTCGTCAATTTCAGGAGCGGTCAGATAGAGTGGCGACAATTACAATTTTGGGAAAACGCTGGTGGGATGGAATTCTTCGGTTGTTAGCTTGATTTTATGACTAAAATATGTTTCTTCAGAGGTGTTAAAAGATAAAAATGGCATTTGATGTTATGCTGCATTTATGGTGAGAGAATTTAATTGGGGAAATGCCCTTTCAGGTGCGGTTGACCAGTTGACTGTTCTTTATCTGAGTGTAAAATAAAGACTTACTGCACAGTTTTTGAGATAGCATACTTATTTTTTAAGGTATGAAATTCAAAGTAGGTCCTGGTTATATCAATAAAATGTAAAACTTGCACGTTCCTGAAATATTCACCAAAATGATACGTTAGTTATCTGACTAAGATTAGTTATAACAGAACTTATAAATTCACAATGCAATCCAACCACAGAATGCATATGAAGGACTGCTTGTGTGCGTATCGTTTTGATGATGACTATGGTGAATGGTGAACAGTAGAAAATCAGAAAACGTGATTCGCGGTAGAACAACATTCATGTATCCTTGAACGAAAGATGCAATTAAAAAAGATTTATAACAAACTTCACCAGTATTTTTGAAAAAATAATTATTCAAGAACTTTTCTGATTGTGAATATAAGCATGTTCCGATACGTTATCTTATTTCATAATTATAACGTAGCTATGTCTGTACCAGGTGACTAAAGGTGCATTCATAGTTAATAGTGTTTCACTTTCATTCGCACTAACTACACGCTTCGTGTGCAGTTTAGCAGACCGGCGACAATAAAAGTTGTCCTTTGGCCTACGCTACAAGTTTTTTCGATGTTGTTGTCAGCTAAGGCGGTGGTCGGATCCGTTGAAGACAGGTTTGGAATCGTATTTCTCAGAACTTCCGTGTAAAGCTGGTCTGGAATAAATCATCTGTTTTTTATTGAAGCTAGAGAGGAAGCCTTTCATGTTCTCGAAGGTTTGTACGTTCTGTATATTTAAAATTGTGTCTGTGAGTAACAGGAATAAAAGTTTTTTTTCCGAATTTCGTAACTTTGTAAGAGTTAGGTAAGCGATACCTGCACCAAGTTTGTGCAAACAAGGTAGTAAGCAACTGAAAATATGACAAACAATCTTACTACGATAAAATACAATCTTGCTAATGGATTCATGAAACCTCTCATGTGCGTAACACGCAACACTGTGAAAACTTATTAGGTTAGGTCCATTAATTATTTAACGCAGTAAAAGGGGTGCGAGGGTTTGGGAAAACGTGACAAAACATTAAAAAAAAAATTGAAGATCCATTAAAAAAACGTGGCAAGAAAAAGTAACTTTTTTGCGTGACATAATAAAAGGATGTTTTCTTGCGAAACGAAAAGTATTATTCATGAATACCAGCCGGATAATTCGGAAAGACGGTAAAGAACCATTTCGCAGAAATTCTACTCAAACTTGCTCCAGAAGCTTAAAATTAGTCATCGTTCCATCCTTAGTTCACTACATTTGTATTCGCGAGTAAACAAAGTACAACAGATTCTTTGGTCGACTTAATTTGTTAAAATGCTCGTAAATGTTATGAATCACTTTTCAATGCACACTTTGCTTGGTCGATGAAGGCACGATAAGCCGAATTGCGCGGTGCCTATAAAATAACTGACATGTTGATATGTACACAGATAAAAAATATAATGAATTTTAATAGACGCGTAACATTTCCCCTCGTTCCATTGCAAACCGAAGCAAGCGTTAATAGCGAATTTGTTTGCATTTTTGACACACTTTGACTGTTAAATGTTCTTGAAAATATCTGCCGCCTTTCCTCGTCCGGTTGCCGTATAAAATTCCCCAGGAAGCTGGTTAAAGTCTACCTTGACGTAAGTTTCATCTTCCTGTACCACGCAATCAAACTTCGTCAGCATAGTCGTGTACAAGTTTCCTGATCGTGCTTTGGCCGACGTGTTTTGTTTATCGTCGCGATTTGGAGTCACCACTTTCTTTTAAGTCGACAGACCAGCTCGTTTTTTAGCTCTATCCACGGTTGAAGGCGTCACTCCCAGCTTCTTTGCGATATCTCGGCCGGAGCGGTTGGGGTTCCGCTCGAAACAGCAGGCAACTCTTTTTGTCGTCGCTGTGGCCTCTGGCTTTCGATTTCCCAATCGATCCCCAATCCAGCTTTCCTGTAATCGCAATCCCGTGAAAAAGTTAGTCCATAGTCCATAGAAACATCTGAACATGGCAGTATAGAAATATTGCGTGGATTCTCCTTGAGATTCTTAACATGTACGGTATGAATCTACACCTCCAAAACCACCGAGCAGAATTCCGATAAAATCCAGAGCAATATTCGCTAAAAGTACTGAGTTTGATCCGATAACTTGTGTTGGCTCGATCCAAACAACATCTTGTGTATCATTAACTTAGAACACTGAAAAAGACTCTTTCACAATCCAGCAGTTTTTCCCAGCAAAATCGGATTTAGATTTTTTTTCCAGAACGTTGAGCAAATTGGTTTCTCGTCACAGCGCTTCGATAATATGTGTTTCTATGATAATGGGTTTTCTTTGCTTTCCACATTCGAAATCGAAGCTTCCGAAGTACATTACCAAACTTAAATGTCATATGATTATTTTATACCAAGATACTTACGCCTCAGATCTTGCCGTTTTTATTTTAGTGCACTTTTTGATGTTCATTAATTGCTTACGTGAATTCTCGAAATACCATGATAAAATGAATTGGTGTTGAGATTAACTTACCTTACCAATAAGAAACCAAAAGACGGGGTGGCCTATGCTGTATACAGAAGTTGTCTCCGTTCTATTCGGTCCATGGCTGCATTTCGCCAGCCTCGCAGTCTGCTAAGGAACCGCAGGTCGCCTTCTACTTGATCGATCCACCTTACTCGTTGCGTGCCACTTCTTCTTGTACCCGTTGGTGTGCTTTCGAGAATACTTATTGCTGGGCTGTCGTCTAACATTCTTACGACATGCCCAACCCACCGTCGTCAACCGATTTTAGCGGTTTGTACGATCGGAGGTTCTCCCAGCAAGTGTTGTAATTCGTGATTCATTCGCTTCTTCCGCGTACCTTTCATCTTCCATCTACACTCCAGCGTAGATTGTACGCAACACTTTCCGTTCAAAGACACCCAAACGCGGCTGGGTAGCTCATTGGTTACCCGTTCTGCTTACTGAGCAGATGGTCGGGAGTTCAATCCCAGGCCCGTTCCCTTCCTTGCCATTTGTCACTTGCCTCTTTCTACCACCACTAGATTTAAAATCAAAAGCAGTCTACTGCGCTTTCTTTTATTGATCGCTTCACTTACCACAGTGCATCCATGATCTAAAAATAACCTGCCTCACTAACACAACTATCCTTCCCTTGGCAATTGTAGAGATGCAGTGGTGCTCACGGTCTCTAATAACAACGATTGTCAAACTAATCATCCTTCCCTCCTCCCCAAAGACCGTGAGGACGTGGCCGGCGCCGGTACTGATCTATAAATAGAATAAGTGAACTTGTACATTGAAGATGGTAAAGCTACTCCCAAGCTCCATCTATGTGGTTCTCTGTGCAATTACACTAGTTCTGATCAGTAAAGGAGTAGCAACTACGATATTGCACGGTCCTTTCAAAACAAAAAAATCACTTTCCGTTCAAAGACACCAAAGGTTGTTCCTCCACGAGCAATGCCCATGTTTCGTGGCCTTGGAGGACTACCGATCTAAATAATATCTAGTAGATGGACTTTGTAGTTCGGCAAACTTTGTTCGATCTCAGCGTCCGTTGGAGCTCAAAATAGACAAGATTGCCAGCCATAATGCGCCTTTGCACCTCTCTGCTGGTGTCGTTATCGGCGGTCACCAATCAGCCCAGATACATGAATTCTTCTACCGCCTCGATTTCATAACCTCATGTATTTTGTTTTCAATGCATTCATCACAAGCACCATCCTGAACCGTTTATGACGACAGTACAAGCGAAAGTAAAATGTAGCATTAAGCGTTGCAGCGAACGTAGTGAAAAACAATGGCCGTTTGCAACCCTTCTTGTATAACTGATGTTTTACGTTCATGATTACTGTCAAATTAGCTAACGTTATCCGGAATCTAAGTTGTTTAGGAATTGAAATTCAAATACTACAAGAGATTTTTAGTTAAACTTCTTAAGCGTCTGAGCAAATACTGATCGGGGTTCTGATAGAATCCTGCTCGGATTCTGAGCGAACCCTGTACAGCGTACTAGCTGTATAGTGCGTAAATTTCCACAGTTTTCTTGAGGAAAAAGGGTCCTGAACGTATCTTCGTCAGTACGTAATCAATACTGCCAAATATTCTCAACAAATCAGCAAACATTGAGCCATTAATCAGGAATATGGAACTCTGCCCGGGATTCTAAGCTAACTTCCTCAAGTATTCAATCGAGTTCTGCCTAGACTTCTGAACAAACCTTTCTGAACGAATCCTGCTTAAAATTTATAGTAAAGCTTGCACATGATTCCGAGAGTACTCAGAATTCTTCGGGAAACTTGGCAAAAATTGTTAACTGTGCAGAATTCTGAGCGAATTTATGATGATTTTTAGTGAATTTTGTGACAAGTCTTGCTTGAACTTTAAAAAAAAAATCGAAAAAGATTTCGCTCTAATCATTTTTCAGGATTCCGACTGATCCAACTCAAGATTTCAAGTCCTACTTTGAATTTTCAGCGAATCTAGCTCAGGGTTCCGTCTGTTCACTGCTACCAAGTAAACTCTACTCGGAATTTTAAACAATAATTACTTGCTTTGAATTACTCTTGACATGAAGATATCAAAACAGAAGTTTTTTTAAACTAATTCATCTACAGCAGACCGGCCCATATTTGAATGGGAACGCAAAAACTTTTTTTTCAATTATTTATTGGAGTCATTTCTGGTTTCAACATCTGTTAAAATTGAGTTTGGTTGCGATTATTTGTTGTGCAAATATCTAAAGCTATCCAGTGCACTTCTATTTCTCAGCTTCCGTTTGATACTTGCCCAGTATTTATGGAGTGGGCCCAAAATTTCGATCGCAAGCTCCACTAAACTGCTTAAATCTACGCGTGTCACAGTGCGTGGATTCGCTTAAGAATATTTCTCATTGAAGATCCAGTCAATATTCTATAACTGAGCACTCGTGATATTAAATTTAATTGGCATGCTTTTATTAAATCATAGCATCAATTGCCATAAGATGTACCTTCTATCTTGGCAAAATGGCCTTTCGTGACTTCTCCTCACATCTCTAACCATGCCACAAACAAAGTGTCGCAACCAATATGGGACGCAAGTTTCGGCTATACATGTTTTTCTGTGTACCCGCCACAAAGGCGTTTTACTGGCGACAATAAGATTTGGGCTCAAAATGTTCTTTGTACTGCTTATTTTTCTAAAGAAAGATCACTAACCATATTCAAAGAAGTGATTGTGCGACATGCTTTCTTTGTTTTGTTTCAGTTGCCCCGAGCTCCAGTTGAACCCAATCGTGAGGCGCATCGTGATGTTGTAATATCCGAGCCTAACATTTACCAGAATCTAACACTTTGTTTTTTTTCGCTTACCTCGTAATAGAACATCTCGCTGCATGGCGCAAATCACGAGCGGGACTAATTTCGGTGCAACGTTCGATCGTATGGATGCAATTGTCTTGAATCGCTTTTCAGAGAGTACTGCAGTACAGTCCAATGTGGTGTTTTATTGTTTCTTATTTTTGGAAAACATCGAAACGTGACTACTTTCTTTTTCCTCTCCAAACCCGGGCATCGTTAAAATCACAGTTGGTAGCTGCTCTCTTTGCCTCCTGGCAGGGGGTTCATGAAATTTCTTGAACCTCCTGCTGAGGTTTGCTTGTTTTTATTTTTGTTTTATTTTTGTTAATGAAGTTCTTCGACTCCTCTGATTCGCATAGCTAAAAATCTGAAGTCACGCGATGAGTTCTATGTGGAACCAGTCACTGTTTCGGTCAATTTGTACTTATATGTTTGTTGTTGTTTTTATGATTGCATTGTCCGATAGCGGATTGATGGTGATTAATTAATGTGCTCGTCATTTCTTAAAATACTTCGAGTAGCACCAAAAAAAAAGTAACTCCGATTAATACGATACAGCAGGTCTTGTTTAGATAAATGATTCCTGCTGACAATGCTTCACTAAATCATTTGTACAGTGACTTTTGCATTTTCAAAAAATGCTAACTCATTCATTTATCAAACATGAGATTAATCCCACTGTAATATAATCAACCAGAATCTGACTGGCAATTCCTGTCAACTCAGAATTGCAACTGCCATGGAAGGAGTGCACCAGTGACCCGGATATCGGCTACCGATCGACCCATCCCACATTCCGACAGCGCAATTTTCCTCTTGAACAATAAATTATTTTCCACTTCAAAAAGAGATAATTGCATTTAATAATAAATTGTTCTCCTCATTGTGCGCTCTCCCTCCCCCACTCCCAGATTTCCGGTGTGCAATTTCCAGCTCAGCCTACAACTGAAACCGTCATCCATATCGCCGAATGGTACAACTCGGCCTAATCGGACCTATTAGATCTATTGCGTGGTTCTTTTTCCTCACTTGATTTGCCGCTTTTGCTAGGTCTAAAGTTGTTGAAGGAGAATGTGCTCATTATAAATAAATTCCCAACAGGAAAATTCCCGCAGTCGTAAATAATTAAATTTTTATCGATTTTGCTTCGTTATTGTTCACCACCGCCACCATGTGCGCGATTGTGATATCCTGCCTTGTTTGTTGGGTGGAATGTCGATTATTGGTATTTGGGTACAACTGGATATAAACAATTCAGTTTTCATGTTTTCATTCGATGTGTGATAGAAACACTGTTGAATGAATTGTTTTGAGGACAGCCTATTTTAATATTTTGATATAATCAATTGTTGAATATAAATTGAACTAGTTTATTGTGTGCTCGAGTTTGAATTGGAAGTTATCAGTAGATTTATAGTGATGACGATTTGTTTTGCATTCGTTTTAGGAGATTGTGGATTAATGTCAGGAAACAAAGAGCTCCACGACAAAAAAAAACATGTTTGAATCGCTAATTTTGACATAATCTGATTTGAGCAATGTCAACATTATTTTCAATATTTTCTCTTCTTGTTATTTCAAGCTTATTATTCTCAACAATACACTTCCACAGTTGTTTATTGGAAGCCTTGGATTTTTCCTCTACTACAATTTGCTAAACAAGAACGGGAGTCGAACCCTGCAAGAACCATGTAGCTGCGTCTTTATCGACTGAGCTAAGGGACGACTCTATCACTAGTACCCATTTTCTTAGCCCCATAAATGAAGATTGCCGTGTGACACATGTGCGTCGCAAATGACAAACGCAAATCGAAAGCTTGTGGCAAGTACAATCGACGGAACGGCTACACGTGTAGCAGAGCTCTCTATCTTCGCATCACGATATCAATTTAGAACTCTCAAGTCCTCTTGTTACTATACCTATAGACACCCACTGCAACTACAGCAGCATTGTCGTAATCAGTCAACTCGAACGTTGATTGCAGTAAATGTGCTCTCCTTCCAAACACCCGCCCCTCAACATGTGCAGTCAAATGCAACTGGAATGCTATTCCGCTTGTCGTCATCGTCGTTGGCGGCCGGTGTATGTAAATCCTGCTCTCCCGAGATTGAATTCTATTGGAACCACTCTCGTTTGACTCGTTACAACAAACTATGGCTATGTACTATCTAAACGGTTGCAATCTAATAAACGCCACACGAAGCTGCAGTTTACGACGCGAAGCGGTGGCGCAAATATAAACACGAATTTGCCATTCTGAAACAATGTAATCACAAATTCTCCAGTAACTGGTAGTTCCCGCGCGGCTTCAGCCCAGGAATGGAAATCAACTATAGGGGAGTTTCTGGTTACGGTACGATTGATTAGAATACTATGAAAATCGTGAAATTTAAGAATTTGTTGGAGTTTTGTTCGAAACGACTGAGTCTTTGTTGTGTTCAATGTAGTCGGAAAGTTTTCAAACACTTCTGTTATTCTAGTTATTTTTTCGATAATTTTGTTAACAAGCTATAGTTTTTAAAATTATATGAGTCTTGTAGTAACTCTTCTTTAAAATTATAGTTAAATTCTCTGAACATACTACTCCTACTAAAGTTAACTATTTATATTTTTGAATTATAAACTATAATAAAGTAAAACTTATTGAAAATTTAATTTAGTTCCAAAATCCTAAAAACAATCTAGAATCTTATGTTGATGTAATGGTCTTTTCATTTCTTATTTAATGAATCTCATTGTTTCCTAATGCATTTTTATTCCCTTATTCGGCCAATTGCATTCGAGCTTTTCAACTACCAGATAAGAAGAATAGATAAATTCAAATCAAATCCGGGATTCAACTTTGTGTTTTTTTTTTTTACAAAAGACAGTAAAGGGCGATACGGTCAAAATTTGGTCAATATCAACTTGACGTATTTCTTTCAATTTTGCATTTAAAAAACCTGAACACCCCTCATTTTGAAGGTGTGTGTGTGTAGAATGTTGCTCCTATTTTGATTTTGGAATTCACTCTTCAGTTGTCAAAATGCCGTCCAAGCAAGAAGAGCAGCGTATGAAAATTTTGCTCGCGCATCGCGAAAATCCGAGCTACTCGCACGCAAAGTTGGCAAAATCGCTAAAAGTTGCCAAATCAACCGTTACAAATGTAATTAAAGTGTTTGGAGAACGTTTGTCGACAGCCAGGAAGTCTGGATCGGTGGGAAATCGAAAACCGGTAGCCGCTGAGACGACAAAGAGAGTTGCCGGTAGTTTCAAGCGAAACCCTAACCTATCTCTCCGAGATGCCGCAAATAAGCTGGGTGTATCGTCTACAACCGTGCATCGAGCCAAAAAACGAGCCGGACTATCGACTTACAAGAAGGTAGTGACTCCAAATCGCGATGATAAACAAAATACGACGGCCAAAGCGCGATCCCGGAGGCTGTACACGACGATGCTGACGAAGTTTGACTGCGTGGTAATGGACGACGAAACCTACGTCAAAGCCGACTACAAGCAGCTTCCGGGACAGGAGTTTTATACGGCAAAAGGAAGGGGAAAGGTAGCAGACATTTTCAAGCACACGAAACTGTCAAAGTTCGCAAAGAAATATCTGGTTTGGCAAGCCATCTGTACCTGTGGCTTGAAAAGCAGCATTTTCATAGCTTCCGGGACTGTCAACCAAGAAATTTACGTGAAAGAGTGTTTGAATAAACGTCTGCTGCCTTTCCTGAAGAAACACGGTTGTTCCGTACTGTTTTGGTCGGATTTGGCATCTTGCCATTACGGTAAAAAGGCCATGGAGTGGTACGCCGCCAACAACGTGCAGGTGGTTCCCAAGGACAAGAACCCTCCCAACACGCCAGAGCTCCGCCCAATTGAGAAATACTGGGCTATTGTCAAGCGGAACCTAAAGAAGACCAAAAAACTGCTAAGGACGAGCAGCAGTTCAAGGCAAACTGGCTTTCTGCGGCGAAGAAGGTGGACAAGGTGGCTGTACAAAATCTGATGGCAGGGATCAAGCGTAAGGCCCGGCAATTCGGATTTGGAAAAGCTGAAGCCTAACTGAATATTTTTCCTGAATTTTATACTAATTGAACTTGAAAAAGAAATTTAATTTTATTTTTTAAATAAACGATTTCACCGATTTACACGCGTTTTCCCTTGACCAAATTTTGACCGTATCACCCTTTAGAGTAGTTTGAGTTCACTTAATAAGCTTCTTTATCATTTAGTTGCTGTACAACTATTAAGCACACTGGATGAACACACATCTTCTATATTTATTTTATTTTCATAATCTCGATTATGAGAACGATGGAATATCAATCTGAATAAATTCTTTTTTTTTTTAATACCGACGTTATGTCGTTTACAATGTGTTACAATCTTTTACTTATACTAGATCGCGTAAAATTGTTACTAACTTACTTACCTTACCAATCAGATTAAGGCCGGTGTGGCCTCTGCTGTACACAAAAATTATCTCCATTGTAATCGGTCCATGGCTGTACCTCGCCAGCCTCGCTGTCTGCGGAAAGTCCGCAGGTCGCCTTCTACTTGATCGATCCACCTTGCTCTTTGCGCGCCTCTTCTTCTTGTACCTGTCGGTTCGTTTTCGAGAACCATTTCAACAAGGCTGTGGTCCGACATTCTTACGACATGCCCAGCCCATCGTAGTCGAGCGATTTGTACGATGGGAGATTTTCCTAGCAACTGAAGCAACTGGTTCATTCGCCTCCTCCACGTTCCGTCTTCCATATGCACTCCACCGTAGATCGTACGCAGCACCTTCCGTTCAAAGACACCATGGGCGCTTTGGTCCTCTACTAGCAATGTCCAGGTTTCGTGGCCGTAGAGAACTACCGGTCTAATTAATGTCTTGATGATCAACTTTATAGTTCGGAGTTCAAAATAGGCACGATTGGCAGCCATAATGCGCCTTTGTATTTCTCTGCTGGTGTCGTTATCGGATGTCACCAATGAGCGTAGACTTTCTACTAACTAGGTAAACTAAAATCTTAAATCATATTATCTGTTTTCCAAGATTTTTTTTTCTCAAGATCTGACTTGAGATCAACAACGGCAAACTTCAACTATACTCAATAAGAATGAAATAATCTTCTCTTTTCTTTATTCTGCATTAATGAGACTTGGGATTCTTGGGCTGGATCGTCAGGTCAGGACCTGGATCCTATATATCGACCCCATTATCTTATAAGCAGAATTAAAGGCTTTCCTTTCCTTCAGCAAGACCGTAGAATTTTCGAATCCAAAAGTCCCAACGGGCCGACTGGAATCGATACCAGACCCATTGTGATGAGATGCAACTGTACTTATTCCTTATCGATGTCGATACACAATTGAAAGGATGCACAACGAAGTAAGCATGGCTGAAGGAATCAACATTTTTGAGACGCTAAAAAAAAGGAACAACACTTCCTCTTTTTCTTTATTAACATTTCTCTTTTTGCTTTTATAATAAGCTCATAGATTCCTCACAACTAATTGCACTACAACAGTTGTTAATTGAGAGCTTTCGATGTCATCACCAATACATGAATCAAAGCCGCCACCTCCGGTTTGGTGATACTGGGCTTCTGCCAACTAGGCTATCTAAGGCCCCAAAAATCAGCACTTAGAATCCATGTTTTATACGTGGTTGCATAATAAAAAACATGGAGAATGATTCGTAAAATTATCCCAAGTTTGACATATAATTCAGGCTCTGGATACACTGTATATACCAACCTCTATTTTTGACACAAAATTGCGATGAAATGATAGTGTTGAGTTTAAATGATGGAAGCCATTAATTGGCCACCTGCTGAAGTAGTTCTGCACCCTAGGTTTTGAAGAACTTAAAGAAATGTTTCGAAAAAGGGATGACCAAATTCGAAGTCGGTGAAACCCGCATTCTCAATATTCTTTATTATAGTTTAACAGAGAATTCAAACAACGCGCTTTGACTATAATGGGGAAGAAAGCATAGCACTGAATTTTGACACGTTAAAAAATTGTCGCCTTGGTTTTAGCATTATATATAACCAGTATCGGGTGGGGATCAGTATCGCAACGCTTCACGGTGTTTCTCTCCGAGGTCTCTACGTTAGAGGTGACGAGAAAAACTTTGAGTGATCTCATACGTTGCGAATCAAAACAAACTCAAAGTAGAGAGTTCCTCTCCCATGTGCGCATCAAAACAGAGTGCACACAATATATCGCTAGAATAACTATCACAAAGCCATTAGTAGTACATGGGCACCTTCCATACGTCATCTTTTGCCTGTTGAGGTGGCGGACTTCTCCGGTCAGTGCTTCGACCTACCCCGCAGTGGGAGGTTAGGCAAAAGATGACGACCATGGTTCGAGTACCACTGGACCCATGCCCTTTTGCTCAATTTTTCAAAACATCTGTTCGATTTCCAACCTGCCGTACACTGACGGAACATTCAACACTTTCTCGTCATATCTTTCATTCTAGCTAAAACATTAATGTGCACTCTTGATGCCTCATGGTGATGAGCGAACAGTTCCTTCTACATTATATATATATACATTATTTGCGTTGCAAAAATCCAGATCTATCTTCCCTAATGGGTGACCACCAAATAGCAGAAATGGAAAGAATGGCTCGAAAAAAAAACTGAAAAGGACGATTCAACCTGACTCCGACAAAGATTTTTCATTAGAACCTAACTGACAAACGTAAACAATGGCTTCTTCCTTGAATTTCTCGTAGCACAAAGGCCACCGATTTAAGCGTCCAAATTTATCGAATAGGTGAGGGTGATTCAAAAATGACGTCCATCAAATTTCAGGTTTTTAAACCCCTCCCCCTCTGTCACACTTTGTCACAAATATGATTACCCCCCCCCTGTGACATCCACACTTCTGAAAAAAGAATATATGCATATTGGCTTTGTCGATTTCAATAATAACGTGTATTTTAGTTCAAATTGAATCATTTACATAATTAAATGTGTAAAGTTCTTCTATCCACGGATAGGTGAAGTGCGTTTTGATGGAAATAACTGGCAGGGATAAATCAAGATATTCGTAACAGATGGACAAAACTTATCGTATGACATGTTTTCATCTGCAAAAACGTAGTTTTTTTAAATGTCAGTTTTGAGATTGAAATAATTTTTGTTGAAAAGTAGTAAAAACCCTGGCCTGATTCTGATTCAGAAATGCCTATTAGAAATGGTTATTTTTATTACTCTTGACAAATATTAAAGGTGCGATAGTTTTTGAAGATCCAAAAACAAAGCTTTATTAAAATATGCTGATTCTTAGCTTTCTCTCTAGATCACATCGGTATGAGTGGTTTACATTAACATCTTCACAACCATCGAACTAACTAGATTACAATGGATAAAATTTAAGAAATGGGGAGTTTTAGTTGAGTTTATAACATTTTTAGTTTTTCCAATAATACTTATTTTAAAAATTCATAACTCATGAACCACACTCTAAAAATGCACTTACACATCTATGAGATAACCCCGGGTCTAATGTAGAAACCGGTTTTTTTTCCTCACTTTTGTGCATAAGTAGCAGATTTTTGAGCAAAAGTTACCCCATAATCGGGCAAAATCTGGTTTAAACACAATTGACTGATCGCATTTCAGCTAAGGTGAATAATTTAAGTTTGCAGTGCAAACTTTGTAAAACATAAATTGAGTTGTAAAAAGTGCTTGATATGTTCTAATCAATAGAAAAAAATGTCTGGAAAGATATTTTACACAACATTATTTCACGGTTCAGGGAAATTGTTCGGAACACCCAGAAAAACACCGTTTGTATGGCGAAAATTAAAACCAACTTTTTGCGATTGAAAATTTTGATACATCGATATCGGATGTTTATCCATTTTCGAGATATGGAAAAGTATATGAAAATATACATATTTTTTCTTGTAGAGAAGATGCGCAAAACATCATGACTTGTAGAAAAAAGTTTTGAAAAATCTTAAATTACTCATAAGTCCGAAAAAGAATTTGATCAGAAAGTGAAAAAGAAATGGAATCATATATATTCCAACAGAAATAATTGTTTTTAATTGCAAAATTTGATTTTTAGAACCATACAATTTGGAGATCAAGAAATGTTCCCACTTTGACATGGGTTTCAAGAAATCAATATTTCAATTTTGTGGTCAATTTTGGTATACTTATTTTTCGATTTTCCTAAGCCCTAGAAACTTTTGTGTAAAAAATTTGCAATTGCATAATTTGTCAGCTTGCTTAGATAATTTAAAGCACTTTCCACCACAAGAATTTCGACGATCAGTTCTCGAATTAGTTTTTTAAATCACAGTTAGCAAATTTGTAAAAAATTTAATAATTTTCATTTTTGTTACTTTCAAAAAAGAATATGCTAACTGAAAAGTTTGTTCGCGTACGTATTTATTTTTAACAATGCTATTGTTGCTTTAATAGATGTTCATGTTACTCCAAATTCTCAACGTCACCTCTCTGCCCAGCTGATGTTCCATGCTGACCAAGATCGACCAACGTCTTCAGCAACTAACCATTGTTCCAGAAAGTATATGCACACCTTATTTTAACGGTCATTTTGAATATAATAAAATATTTCAACAGGTTTTGGCTGCGTCCTTTTGTTTGCACATTTCTGAATGACAAAGCATCAAAAAAGTTCTCAGTTTTGTGTTACCTATTATAATGCGTGGTCTTACTCCGGAACAACGAAAAAGTATCGTGCACAAATGGTGCACTGTGAGCGGACTCTCCTTGAAAAAATTGGCCAAGGAAAAGGGTGTAAGCGTCGGAGCGGTACGATCTGCGATTAGAAAATATAGAGAACAGTGTACATATGACGATGTGCCGAAGAGTGGTCG
The DNA here is from genome assembly GCA_034211315.2 of Aedes japonicus. Classification (NCBI taxonomy): domain Eukaryota; kingdom Metazoa; phylum Arthropoda; class Insecta; order Diptera; family Culicidae; genus Aedes; species Aedes japonicus. The sequence goes on along the minus strand of JASCZW010000822.1, from coordinate 242,371 downwards.
GAAATCCGGTCCTAGGGATGCCTTCAAGCGAAAACCAGCGACTTCCGTTCGGGATATTGCGAAAAAACTAGAGACCTCGTCGAGTAACGTAAAGCGAGCCAAAGAAAGACTTGGGATAAAAACATACCGAAAGCAGAAAAAAACCCAAAAGGAACCCAAAACAGGCCGCGTCCGTGAGACCACGGGCCCGCAAACTCTACGATTCGTTATTGTGTAGAAATTCTGGGTGTATAATAATGGACGATGAAACGTATGTGAAACTAGATTACAAAACGCCTCCCGGACCACAATTCTATACTGTAAGCGAAGACAAAGACATCCCCAAAACGGAGAAGGCCATTTTTACCGAAAAATTCGGTAAGAAGGTTATGGTTTGGCAGGCAATATGCGAGTGTGGTAAAACATCTAGTCCGTACATCGCAACAGAGACGATGATCACTCAGAAATACGTTAAGGAATGTCTCCAGAAGCGATTTTGGCCTGATTTGGCGTCATGTCATTACGCAAAGGACACTTTAGAATGGTACAAAAGTCAAAATTTATGTTTCGTGCCGAAAGACATGAATCCGCCGAACTGCCCGGAGGCACGGCCAATCGAGACTTTTTGGGCTTTAACCAAAGCAAAGCTTCGAAAATTTATAAAACCAGCGGACGACATCCAAAAATTTAAAAAAGATTTTTGGCCAATGGTCAAAATGGTGAGAAGTACCACTGTGTAGAAGCTTATGGGCCATGTTCGATGAAAAGTTAGGAGTCTTGACTATGATTAAATATTTTGATTCAACGAGAGTAAAATATCGTATAAAACACAAATAAACTTATTAAAACTAAAAATAAACATGACTTTTTTGTTATTTTGACAGTGTGCTTATACGTTCTCGAACAGTCTATATGCTTGGTTACTCTCTATCGGAGGTCGTCCTTTATCAGGCCGCATCTTGAGACGCTTGGTAAGATGAGCGTTTGTTTCAAATTCTTCCTCAAGAATCTTCTTTCGGTTCAATCTGCTTGTCTTTTGACGTTGCTGATTTGATTTCTTCTTCTCTAGGGCCATATTTAGCGCATTCTTGCGGTTGATCAGGTCAAACAGCGTCTTTTCTGTATACCCGAAAGCATGTCATTTCGCTCTCTAATCAGCAGGCTCCAATTCTTTGGAAATTGCATCCTATTTAGGACATGCAAAATAAGAGGGAACTTTTTTGTCCGAATCCGGGGGAGCTTGTGAAGATCTGAAAGGCTGGAGTTTCTTCATCCGGTGGTATTTTTAGAACATTTTTTAACAATCCCTCCATTCGCAAGAGGAGGTCTGCTGGCTTTAAAAAACCTTCAGTGTTTCTTTCGGTTTCGAAGATTCCGTTTTCAAGGTGCTAATTTTCGATTTGAAAAGTTCTTCACAATAGGATTCGTTTTTTATATCTCGCCAGTATTCACACACCACGGTTGGCTTGTTAATTGCGCAGCGGGTATGCACGACAAAATGCATCGACCAGCGTTTGAATCAAATCAAAATTCAACGCAACCAAAAATGAACACAATAGGATTCTCAACAAAATCAAACTTCGACGAAGTTTCAGAATGAAGCACAGCTTGTGCGGTTCGTGCTCATTGACGATAAGAACATGTATGCTAACAATAAATAATTATTTGCACTAACACAACTAAGTTAAATTTGTATTTTCATTTATACTCACACTTTTTGACGCCTTTGTTTTCGTGCTAACGCTGATAAATTTAGATTACCAAATGCAAAATTGTTGGATGTCACATTTTTATAACCCCCCTCCCCCCCCTGTCACATATTGTCACAAATTTGATACCCCCCTCCCCCCCCTAAAGAGTGGACGTCATTTTTGAATCACCCCTGAACACTTCCTCTTCGAAATGACCGTGGTGGATTGATTAAGTTAGTTTTCAATTTTCAGTTAGGCCCTAATGAAAAATCTTTGTCGGTCTATTTTATACAAAGGGTTGACCTTCTTCTTCAAGCTTAGCTTAATGAATATTAGCATACGATCCGTGGTCCGCGGCGCAGCTGAGTCCTGATGGTAGCAGATGACCGCTGGACGGCTGCCACAACAATTTGCCAGATGCTGCTTCTGATCCTGTTGACAAGTTGCTTTGTGTCATTGACCTTTCAATTACCCTTGTATACAGTGGACCACAAAAGACCAAAACAAGTTCTCGATAGGACTGCACTGCGACAGGTTAGTCGGATTCCGGTCTTTTGGCCCGAATGGTATATTTTGGCTCTCTAGAAACACTGTTTGGTATACTTGCTGGTAGATGACCAAGCCACTTGGTTTGAACCACGCCTCTCCAAAAATCCTCCCTCGCACGCCTCCCTTGGAAATTGCGATGTATAACATCACCTTTTAATTGAACTTGTGCTTGAATTTGTATTCAACCTTCGTAGAAGTTGTAGAGTTGTAGAAACAGTCGTTTCCAACCATCTGGGACTTGGACAGGGGAAAGTACCTTTCGTCGTCCAGAATGGAAACTTTCCTCCGTATTGCCGAATCATCCAGAGGTACTGGAATTTCACAGTTTTGATTGGTTCCTCCGTGTACTCTGGAGATCTGGTTTTCTTTTGAAATTATTCTTTAGAGTCTTAAGATTTACGATTTCGAATAATTGAACTTGCTGGTCGCTTCCTGCTGGCTCACCGGATCCGTGTTGTTAAACATAGTGCGCAGCGATCGAAGCATCTTCTTATCCATAATCTTCGTTCGAGGTCCATTACCTTTCTTCCGGATTACTGCCATGATTGTCAGAGTATGCTTAAAATGGTCCACTGTGTACTGCTTCCAACGAGCTTTGTTCGCTTGAAAAAGTTGTACAATGCGCGTCCGCAGTACATGCTGACGGCATGGTGTAAACAACTGGATATATAGTTCCTTTGAATTACTAGACACTTTCCTGTATTGGCTACACTTTCCTGTATTGGCTTTTGTTAAGCCTATAAAAGGCCAGAAAGTAGTCGTGGATATAGCTATTCATCCTTTTTTTTTTCTTCGTGCAACTCAAGACCTTGTCTTTATGGTTCGCAGGGATGGAAGAGTAGCGTTGAGCGTTGAGATGTCTACGTGAGAAGATGTCGAGTACTCATGCTATCTTGATGAACAGTCGGAGGTGAAATTTGTATTGGATTGATTAGATTTGATTTATTTTATATGTTTATTGTATAGATCCTTTCGACTAATAGTTTAAAAGTTAATTAACAAAGGAGTTGTGCGATTCTCTGAAATGCAACACAGGTATTTTATTCTTGTGTCCGGGCCTGACATCAAATTTAGTGAATTTACTCGCATTGTTCGTATTGTGGAATAATAGTGGTGTGTATGTAATAAATACAGTAAATATTAATGGAAAGATCTCACTTATATCACAAGGCTATAACGTTAAAAGTATAACTATGTGATGCAACCTTTAACCTGAGTTAGCCTGTGTTGCATTTGGTTGACGTCTTTGGAGAATGTAAATCGATTTCTTTTTCTATCGACGGTTCCAAAACTTTTGCTAATAATACCTTTCAAATTTTGCATTTTGGTAGCACTTAAAAATTAGAAGGGTCAATAGGTATTTAAAATATTTCCTGGTATTTCTCGCCTACTATTGCAAAGATTGTACTGGAATCGAAAGCTCTCAACTCATAGCCGTGAAAGTGCCTTTAGAGAACTAACATGAGAGCAGGTAATGAACAAATTGTAATAAGCCAGGTTTTAATGTACTGGTGCAACTATATTGGACAGCAGAGTAAAACCGGTAGTTTAAATTTCAAACTTTAGTGAGGGAGAATATGTTCCACTTCATTTCCTAAAATTATCACTGAGCGCTTATTAATATTAATTGAAGTAGAAAAAATGCATGGTATTTTTGTAAAATTTCACAATTTGTGTTCGACAAAAAATTCTGCTGTTAGATGAATGAGTGGCAAAATCTGTTAATTTTGAATTAATGCTGAAAATTAGATCTTGAATCACAAAACTTCTTTTCCAAAGCAAGACTGACTGACGGTGACAATTTCCCATGTACCTATCTATTATGGAAAGAAAGTTGAGATTCTTTCGTCAGAATACAAATAATTTCACCGTCGTTGCCTACTGTGCCACTCGATCATATAACTCATGAAGCTGAGGACTGCACTTGTACTTATTCTTCTTCCATAACTGGATGAGCCGAGTCCAATTGATCTTAATTTGGAACCCCACAATCAGCTATTTTTATATCCCGGTTCGGCCCAATTTAGTGTGACTTTTATTATCCAATTGTGTCCATTTATGAGCAATGCTAATTTACATCAGTCCTGACTGTTCGTTCCTGCCTGCGACCAAATGTTGAATAATACGTTAGGAGCGACAAAGTAAAGCCAATTAAAAAGGAATGAGCTACAGGTTCTAATGAGGTACGCACCTTTGGTAAGTGTGTGTGTTTGTATTTCAGTTTCTACATGTCACGTTGAATTGCAATTTGTGCGCCGACTTGGAAAACTGGGAATAGCACATACATTATATCATAACGTGAAGTGGGTGATGTTTGCTATGCTAGGTTGCGTTCAAAACACAAATTAAAAAAATCTACCTCAGTATCTTAATCTTGAATGGTTTCTACGTGTACGATTTAAATTGGATGCATTTTTAATTACAAAGATCGTCGATTGTCGCCCGATCAAATGCTGCTGCCTTTGACGTCATTGTATGCGAGGGGAAAGGGGAAGAAGACAGGGTAGAAATGGTGCAGAATGCTGCTGTTCTGAATCCACATGGCTGAAATGGAAATTTTTCGGCAGTCGATTTGTATGGGAAACAAATTTCCATTTATCAGCATTTCAGCCCGATCCACTTGAGATTAATTAATATTTTTCTCTGTTTTTTGTTTCTGTTTCTAGGTAAGCCGGTTTTCCAATTGAATCCTGTGTTGAATGGATTGGGATCCAATCGTGGTGGAAAATATTCCATGGGTATGTAAGTAAATATTTCGTGCGGCCTGAATTTGTTTTTTGTCTTTCATGAAGGTTCTCCACCTGTTTCCTATTATACGAATGCACTTCAATTTGTGCGGCATCTATGTTTGCTTTTAATTATATTGATTACTTTTACGCGTTGTATTCATTCGTTGAATGGAAATGTACACGAACGATGTTTGTGTACAAAGTGGGATGATTGATGGAATTTGTTTACAAGTTGGACATTTTTCCATATATGAGCAAGAATTATAAATGACGAATTCTATTTGCTGTGTAAACCGCTCGTTAGCTTTTAGAATATTGAATTAGCTCTCGAAGTTCCAAAGCAACATAATTGGAGAATCACAAGCCTGATTTGATGCTAAACTCTACAGTCTCATTAGACTTTTTTATGCATACCTCTCTCATTAAAACATATGACTGTTTACTGTAGATGAGTTATTTCAAACTACGCTCTTTTGATGTGGAGTTGTTCAGATTAATTCAAAGTAGTGTTCCGGTTTAAAGTTCTAAGCTGAATTTACTTGGAATCCTGATCCGAGATCAGTCAGAATCCTGAGCAAGGTTCGCTTTAGACCCTGAACAAAATCGCTCGAGATTATACGCAGTACTTTTAGCTCCAGACAGGGGTCGCTAAGTATTCTCAACAGGATTCGTTTAGAACCTTGATTCTCTTGGATCCCTGGACATGGTTCAATAAAAGTCCACACCTGGTGAAATACGATCCTAAAATCTCAAAATTATAACTAAAATTGAATTAGAATATTAAGAACGCATGGATGGAATCATGGGAAAAAAATGCTGTAAATCTTAACTAGTATTCGTTTAGAATTCTGAAAATGTTTGTTTCAGAAACCTTATAGTAAATTTTGATTGAAATTCAGAGAATATTCAATCTGCGAAGAGATTTGTTCGGAATCGTGAGCAGGTTTAACCGCACTGAGCAAGATACTGAACCCGAATTCCTCTGTTTCTACACAAAGTTTGCTCGAGAATTGTATACAGGCTTTAGTCAACATGCAGAACAGGTTCCGCTTCGAACTATGAACTATGAGAAAGTTTGAAAGTTTGACAAATGTTAACTCAGAATTATGAGAGTCTTCTTTCTCAATTCTAAAACTGGTTTGCTTTTGGGTTTCTCACTAATTCTGTTTGATTTAAATCCTTGGCAGAATTTACTTGGAATTTCGAGCAGAACTGATTGCGATTCCGGATCAGGTTACTCTATGTTTGTTTATTTTTGTCGGTAATTATGAACCCATTCACTCAAACCGTGGATGGGAAAATAACTGCACGAAACTATGCACCTATTTCATGAAGTCACATAATTATGTAATGCTCAAATAAACATAATATTCAGGAGTTAAAAATAACAACTATGAATTTCATATCAGTTATAATTCCTATCATTTATTTGAAAGAGTTTGTTCATAACATTTTTTTTGTGGGCGATAAAGCGATAAACGGCATCACCCGTCATTCAGAGGATTTCCACTAAGTGAAGGTACGCTTCCCACTCCTGTTGTGTAATTATAGCTTGCTCTATGTTTAATGTTCAGCCTGTGCAGCCTCGAGGTGAAGACGGTGTAATTGTTTTTTAAATGTTATATTGTATCATGACACAACTTAGATAGTCTGTCGTTGACGAATCAATACTTAACTATTATAAGTAGTGAGAGAGCTACTTGGAGTATAAACCTTGAGACCACCACCGTGAAACATGAATTTTCCGACTTTTTCACAAGCCTTAAATCCTCATTTGGGGTAAATGAACACGTTGAATAGTATGATTTTCTTTTCATGTGCTAGAAATCATCCAAAAATAATAAAGTTTCGGGCTATAGACTTCCAGATGCACAAATGACTTTACTAACGTATTCACATGCGTCTGAGGCGTATTTTTTGTCTATCGTCATTTTTAGGTATCTTAGGTGATTCACCTTGAAGTATCGGTCTATAGACTTTCAGATCAACGATCGTTTCAGATGGTTTTTCAACGTATTCACAAGGAGAATATCTCCTTTCAGATCAAGGACATACGTTAAATGGCCTTCAGATGTTTTAGGTTATCCGATAAATCCTGTAACATATATCTACAGACCTAGAGATCATCCAACTGACTTTTCCGACGTGTCAAATGGGTGTCTTATGTGACTACAAACGCCAAAGCTTCATGTTGGGATGTAAAGATATGGTACGTCTTCTTGTTTTAGCATTTTCAAGCTTATTGCTTTCACAATTCGTTTATTGCTTGCTCTAAACTTAGTGTTCTAAATGCACTTCTACAGTGATTTATTGAAAGCTTTCGATGCCAGGTACCATTTTGGCATTAGTATGATTGTGTGGCAAGTACAATCATACCCTATGCCCAGAGAGTCGAGAAATTTTCCTTAACGAAAAATTCCTAGACCAGACCGGGAATCGAACCCAGCCGCCTCCAGCATGGTATTGCTTTGTAGCTGCGCCTTTATCGACTGAAGGCTGACTTTTACTTGAATTGATCCGAGAACTTCTTGGAGAATAGGTCAACGAATTTCTTGATCAATAGACATATAAAAATTGCTTTTCCAACTTATTCCCAACCGTCTTCATTTCAGTCAATAAATATACTTCAAATAGCCTGTGTATATTATTTTTCAAGTCTTTTAGGTCAACCGAAAACTTTTTGAGGTATAGATCTATAGACCTTGGGATGAGTCATCGTATAAAATGGTTTTTGCAACGTATTCACAGGCACCAAAGCCTCATTTCGGTCCGTCGTCCACGGACACACGTTGGGTAGTCTATATTTTTTTCAAATATTCTACGACATACGAGAACTATAGAGAATATACTTTAAGATCAATCATGTTTTCACCGTATCAAACTATTTTTGTGAAAATCACATATCAGTCTAGAAATCAAGTTGAGTAGTCAATTTTCATGTTCAAGTATATTTTAGTCACTCGCGATTGTGAAGCTACCTCACAATTATCTGGTTATGGTGCAGTCCTGATCTTCTCCGCGAATTAAGGGCCATTTATCTATTACGTTACATTATTTGAAGTTTGATAGAGTTTGTCGACAAGTTACGGTCCATACCAATTTCTCAGGTCATCTATACAGAACATTTTACTTAGGTTTTTGTAGGGGTCTAAAACTATTGATTCTGACAACGTAATTTATTACTTTCTTTATATCGTGCAATAAATATTTTTATCATTTTGTGGATTCTGTAATTAAATCAAGGAGTTCATAAGATTTTAGTGAGAAATTCTGGAACAAAATGTGCATTCCATCAACATCCCCTATTACGTAATTATCGCATGACTCCTGGAATAATTCCTCAAAACACTCTGAATATTGTTTTACGTTGGTTCCATAAAATGCAATACAATTGAAGTGTTAAACCTAAACATTACCATTGATACAAACATTGATCATTAAAATTTAACGCACATTAAAAAGAATTATTTTACCAATAAAGTCATGGCCGAATTCAAACATCTTGGAACCTTGGGAGTTAATGGGTTAAAGAAATGTTTATCAACTAGTCAAAAAGAGTGAGACCATTCCAATTATGGAAACATATAAGTTTCCAAATAGCAAAACATCTTTCCCTTTTTCTTTTGTTTTGTGGTACTCAAATGACAATTACAATTTTGATAATTGCTATTATCAAGCCGCTGGTTAGTCAGCAACACTGTATTATGCAGTGTGAGAGAAGTACCAATGTCGCATGTAGGGTGGTTGACTGATATTAATTATAAGGCAATAATCACTTCAACGGTTCACACATTTTATTCCTTGAGTTTATTCGAAAAATCATCTGCTGGAATGTCGTGTTTTCAAGGAGTTTATATTAGCTTAACTCATTTATCAAATAGATTTAAATGGTGAATTTTTAGTTTGATGCCTAGACAAAAATTGAGTTGCCCATAGTTATTTCTATACAAACTTAGAACAGTTTATTCGAAGTTAGTTTTAAGTTATTTATGTGGGAAGCCAATGTGCACTTAATTTGGATTGAACAGTTTTACAGTTAAAGGGTGTACGGAATCAAATTGCGACACACACAAATATTCGGCAAAATTCGCCCGTTCAACCAATCATCTTCAAACTTTCAGGGAGTAAAACAAAATATGTTATGTATATTTTCCCATGTTTGTTCTATTCAATTTCAATTCCTTATCCAAATGCACGAACCTTCTTCTTAACACTACTTATAAGGTCCTGTACAACATTTGGACCTACTTTATTTGCGTGGCAATCCATGCTTTCTTCATATCTTCCTCCGATTTCACTTCCTTAGGATGCTTACGAAGTGCCTACATCATGATGGCTCAGCACTTTTCAATTGGCCGCAGTTCCGGTGCGTTCGGGGGGTTGAGATGCTTCGGTGCAAAATTGACCTCCTTAGCCTTGTACCACTCCAAAACCCCTTCCGGCAATCGTAGGACCATCGTGTGACCTCAGAAGAGGAAGTAGACGCTTTTGGAGGCATTCCTTTAAGTACACCTGCCCATTGACCGTTCCACTGGTCACGAATGGAGTGCTCCGCTTTCCATACGAGCAAATTGCTTGCCAAATCATATATATTTTTGGCAAACTTTGACACCTTCTGCTTTCTAACGTCCTCAGGGACATCGAATTTATGATGAGCAGTAAAAAACTGGAGCCCCGAAAGCTGCCGGAAGTCTTTCGTGCACGTGTTTTACCTACCGTATTCTGTCGTTCATCGCGATTAGTTCACGTTTTTTCGAATCTTGCACGAAAGTTTTGGTCAGATTCAGTTTCTTCGTCACGTCTCGAACTGAGCTGTTGGGATTCCTCTTGAAAGCTTGAACTACCCGCTTGTGATCCTTAATACTATACGGAGATCCATTTTTGCCACTTTTTTCTTTCCGATCGATGGTCAAACGTTCGTGGTATCGATTTAAAACACGAGACACCGTAGAATGTACCATTCCCAGTTTCCTGCTGATGGCACGATGAGAAAGATCCGGATTTTCGAGGTACGTGCGCAAAATTTCTTTGCGCCGCTGCAGTTCTTCCGACTCCATCTTCGCAACGATTGCACATCTGCTAGTGAAACTTACACATCGTAAACAATTACACATTGAACTAATTCCACCCAAAATTTCAATAGAAAATACCCAACGGGTAAAAAGTTACAGCTATTTAAAAGTTTGATTTCCGTGCAACCTTTACTATATCGACTCGAAATGTAATTGAGAGAAAAAAGCGTGACAACGTAGAATTGCCGGCGTTTTTTTATGTTTCTGTCATGGGATTCGATCCTGCATTTTTGGAAAGCGCTGATACTGAATCCGTGGTTGATCTCACTAGGACATGGTGACTCGTGAGAAGATACTCGAATAATTAATATGAAGTTATAACTCTCGACAGCGCTTTAATATTTATTTTGGGATGAACAAATTATTCCCGCTCATATCAGAAGCAACATCATATTGCATGAGTACGATAAAAGAGAAACAGTGATTGGTTGGTTTTCACGAAATTCATTTCGTGCATTATACAAAAAGATGTAATGACAGTATTTCACCAGCTAAAAGCAATATGAATATTTCATACAATATAAATATTTCATACAATAATCGGGACATTTGTTCTACGTACAAAATCCATGTTTACGAAACGAGTGAAAGCTATTTTACGAAAATAAATTTTCAGTGTACTAGTGATAGTTTGGAAAACTGTTTCACTTTTTTTTTAAAAGTGAACAAGTAAACCGTTAGTTTCAACTTTCCTAGTACACCATTGAATGGTATTGATTTTGAAAATATTGGTTTATCAGAATGTGCACACTGAAAATGAATGATCAAACCAAACTACCATTCATCTTTGTGCTATCACGGATTGTCTAGAAGGAATTTCTGAGCCTCCAATGCTCCATCTTGCTAAAACAGATTATTCCAACGAATCGTGATAATGTTGCACCTGATCGAAATCTGTAACTCCGTATTTTGTTTTACGCTTTTTTCAATCTCAAAACTTCGAAAAAAAAATAAGCTGTACAGGAGTCAATGACTTTGTAATTCCGAAAGCCCCAACGTAGCCTGCAAGATGGTGTTTGTTCTTTTCATCTTACTTTTCGCTCTTTTTTGTGATTCGGCGTTAGTTCAATTTTACAGAATGTTCTTTCTTTCGGTGCACTTTTCTTTCAGTATGTCCCAGCGGTGACTCTAGCCAGTCATCAGAACAGATCGATTGCGGCAAACTTTCCACGTTTCCGACTAGACATTTTAGAGTGCCGTGGTTTTCTGTGTACTGCCAACTCGCTTTATCAATCCATGTGTGTTGGTTCTCACACCCACATACAGGGCCATTATATTCTTAGAATAACAATAAGGCTTCTTGCCGCGCATAAAAATCTCCTCCACGTTGCTCATCGTCGTTCCATGTTGTTTGTTGCTAGCGGGATTTCTAGGAAACGAACTCTTTTCGCTCGATTGCATGGGCATTTCCACTCACGCGTGCAGATGCAGGTCTCGGCAGAATTCTGCAAGGCTTTGTACACATGTAAATTAGACTGGAATCATTTCTTCCGCTGACTCGCCCACTGTAGCTGTGTTGGGCAAAGTGAGGTGCTGTAGAGATGGTATTTCCGACTCGTGTACCGGTTGTATGTTCGGCTTCGTGCTTGGCAATGTTCTGTTTTGTACGATTTTGTCAGTAATAAGAAAGAAAATAACAGCAAGAATGAACGAAAAATTTGAAATCGTGCTGAATTACGCTGGAAAAAGGTAATTTGATCAGGTGGCAGCGATGTTGCATTACGGGATTTTCTGTACACTGTGATACCTGAAACGAGGCAACAGTCATGGTGTTAATTGAGATTGGTTCCCGGAAATTTCAAAGAATTGTGTTTGGCATACGGAGAGTTGAGTTTCGACCATTTTGGAGGTGTTGATAGCTGTTATCTACATGTTTGGTCTTGTGGGGAATAAATTTTATACTAAAATCGCATACGCGCTGTCATGCCACCATCTGTCACCACCGTCGAAAAATAAACATTAGTCAAGACAGTTCTATTTTGAGTATCTACCTATTACGAGCATCGTAAAAACGTGTTTGACAACGTCCACCATGTCCACCTTGAAAGCCATACTAACAGCTAGCTCTCATTTTTACGCGTATTTTCGCCGTTACAGAAAATACACAACTGTCAGTCGTAAAAATAGGGATGATAGCATGTTGACTGCTATCTTCCTTGTTTTCACCGGACTACGTTTGGGTGATGATGGGATTTCCAAGCCTTGCATAGTTGAGGGGTAATATGATTAGCCAACTGCAGTACCCATGGCTTTGCTATGGTGAGGTACCATATGTTTACCATAAGCAGTCACACGAAATGGCACGTTATCAGTTCCTTCTGAACATGCCCCTTTTCGAAAAAACTGCGCACATGTTTCCGAACGTTTCCCATCAGTCATCCTCGATGAGATAGCGAACGATTCAGGCTGACAACATTTCTGCTGACTTGACTAAGATTTTTGTGGAACGACATCAGATTGCGTTGCAAGTAATGTTGAACGAGGAGTTGAATGTGTTGTTGACTGAGCGCGCGGGCATTGAAAAACAGCAGTTTTCGAGGGTCCACGTTGGTTGGAGCGAGACGGGATGTTATTTGTGTTGGTGCGAGCGAGATGCCCGAAGCCGAGACTTGTATGAAGTGGTTTCTTCCATCAATTTGAGTCGAATCGAGCCGAGGGTTGTAGAGTATAGCGGTTAGGTAAACTTGGCAACGTTGTAATTTGCTGTATAAAGGTACAATAGTGAAGAAACTGCCGTTTTGTTTGTTTGGTTGCTGGCTTCCGTGTTCCCTACAAAGTTCCGTGAAGATAGCCATAGAGTAGAGAGATGAACTCTGCTCTGCTTTAAGGTTTAAAACCCAATACTCAGTACTAAAATCTCCGAGAAACAATTTCTTCGATAACAGGTTGATTCCCCGGTACAACTTATCGACTTTATACACAGAATATCCCATTTGCATTGAAATACTATATGACGTTCCCTTCTCATTCAAAACGGCAAGTTTTTTTTTTAACTTCGTCTGCACTTTCCCGTCTTCCAACAACAAGGCAATACTAAGAAAAAAAATGAATTGGTGAAGACGGTCGTAATTTACACGTTCTGCTGCATTACAGGGCTTCACTGGCTTCGTCGAGACAGCTTTGTGTAATTCTGTCCAATTGTGCTACTTCATTTTCAGTGAAATAGGGATAGCAGCAAGGAGGAAGAGACTTCCTTGAAGATTTCCTCCATTTGGCATCCGTCGTCCGAATCGAAAAGTTGAAGAAATTCAATTTCCTTCCGTTGATTGACAAACATGACTTGCGAAATGAAAACGCCTGCAATGTGAAACAACAATGTTGCGTCCTGCTGCCACAATTATTTGGTGTTGTTGTTGTATGTAGGTATGTCGTGTTTTGCTTGTTCATCACTTGTCTAATTTTGTTTTTTTTTTTCTGCTTACGTTTAATCGCGTGTATTGCTCTCCTCGAACTCGATTACTCGGAACGGTGACACACGCGAGAGCCAAGTATTCGGTATAGGAACCGGTGAGAGAAGGGGGGACCACTTAGAGCAAATACTACGAACAATCTATTTTATTTGTTTGCGGAACTAATTATAGCTGAGATGATTGTGACAGCCACACAAACACGCACTCGCTTCAGATTCTATCGGAGTAGTAGCCGTGGCGATACCGTCCATTGCTGATATTCATCTAGATGGTGGTTGATGCTTGTTTTACCGTATTCCATCGGGCTCAGCATTTTAAGGGACGTAATCGTTGTTGTTGAGAGTTTGTAGTTTGAAAAGTTACAGATATTTTAAATCACGTTTCTTTTCGTAATCAAAAACTTTGAAAATTTTACAGTACTCGGTGATATTTTTTACCGAACTTTCAACAGCTGAACGTTCGGTAATCCGATTAACTGTATTTCGGTGAAATTTTACAGTTAAAAATTACCGGAAAAATATAAAATTTTACCGAAATCCGTTAAATCGGATTACCGAACGTTACGCTGTTGAAACTTTGGTAAAAAATTATCGAATACCTTAACATTTTCTAAGTGTGTATCATTATTCCTGTACTTGCTTGGCATGCTTGGGTTACAATAAGGAGCTATTCATAAACCACGTAGATGGGGGGGGGGGGGGTTTGTTTGACCAAAATCTACGCTCCATACAAAAATTTAAAAAATATATAGAGAAATATATGCGAGGGGGGGAGGGGGATGTCTGAGATTTTCAAAAATAAAACTACGTGGTTTATGCACAAGCCCTAAATAAGCTTATAAATTTAATTGGTTCTAAATTTTTGTCCACATTTCGAGCCTCCAAATCCAGTGCCATTTTTGCATTAGTACAAATGAACGTGACCAATCATATTCTCTACAAATAGAAAAATCTCAACTTATCATGTATCAACTTGTTTTGATTTGGTTTGTTTTTTTTATTTGATTCTGTTGTAATAATGCAAGAAAATGCGGAATTGAAACGTCATAATTTCAAACGAATATGTAGTTTAATGGGATGTAATATCAGCCTAGCTCCTTCATTCGGCTATGTACCAAAAATGTCATTAATTCAGCGATAGTCAACAACATTATTATGCTATCTAGATGGCCAACTTATTCCAAAGAATTGATGCATGATTAATCAATTTATAGAAGTTCACTTTCATCATGACTTCACTGGTTAATCTTCGAATAATCTAAATTGAACCTATAAATCGAGTAATGCATTCAAGATCTACAGAAAATAGTCATACGTTATAAACTAACTTTTCATTTAGATAAAAAAAAAAACAATGATTTAACAAGAAACCCGTAGACTCAATGTTAGGGACATTGTTTTCCCTATGTTCCCAACTATGGATTTTAGTTTGAATAGCGTAGTAAAAATATTCGTATTGGTAAAGTTTTTAATAAAAATATTTGAGTTTCGGTAATGTGTTATTTTCGATGGCTTATCCAAACACAAACCAAAGAAAATCACTTATGTGTTTCAAAAAAAATGTTATTTTAGGTTTTTTGTGAAAGTTTGTGCTCTACAACGCTTTAAATAAAAAAAAAAGAAAAAAATCGCATGACCACTACATTTAATAATAAATCTATCAGATGGGACGAAGATGCATCCATGAATGTGGTATCCATCCAATGTGGTGTTTATAGACCGACATTACATCCAAATCGCTCGAATGTTACTGACTTAATAAAATGAGTTGTGTAACTCTTCGAGATACTTATTAACAAATGTCTTCTTGAGCCTATCTAAGAATGCGTACAACTAGTTGAATACCGCCTTCAGTTCAAAAACTTCTTGAGTTAAAATAAATAATGCAATCGATCGTTGCATATTAGGCTGACTTGTGGGACACATACTCTAAAACAATACAAAAACTACTTTTTTGTAAAAGGTACTTCCACCCAGAAAGTTAGAAATGGCCAAACCTATAAATTAAGTGAAATTCGGCAACATTTTTTTATTCAATAAACTTTCCTAGGAATCTGATAAGCTTCCTGAAAAGAATACAAAATAAAGTATGATTTTCAGATTCTGAAAACTTTGGAATTCACCTACAATCTATCCTAGTCAATTTATTTCTCAAACCAACCAAAAACTTACCCAAAACAGTGAAAATTTCTTAATTTTCCTTAGATTTTCCTAAGAATTTGTTATTGCTATTCTTCAAGAGGCTTGGTAGCCTCATTAGTATCGAAAGTTTTTACTGAAAGTAAAATGTTGTACATACTACAAAATTCACTGCCAAACAAGTTCGACTCACGAATCTTTTCGCTGTTTTCTAAAATGAAATGAATGTGTACTATTCATACAGTTAGTAACGCATAGAATGCCACACTCATCACTTTTAAAAAATATGAAGCAAAAATAACATTCGTGCATTTTACAACACCATAATATTGTTTAAAAAATAGAAACTACAAAAATTATTTGAAATAACTTGAAAGGATTTCTTTTTATGTGTGCTAGTTGTAGGACTCAGAATGATGAAAACCGGTCCTCTTGAAGTTCTCATAACAACTAGGTATTTACTATAATTGTTATGTTTGTATTCTCCGTACGTGAAGTAACGATTACGATTTAGAAGGTCGCTCATGGCTATGAAGCCCCAATAATGTTTGCTAGAATGGAATATATGAAAAGAAAGTGTTGAAAGTTCCGCCAAGTTTCGAAAATTGAATAGAAGTATTGAAAATTGAGCTACTCGAGCCAAGTACGCATTCCTTTGCCTTACAATGTGGGGTAGATCAAGGAACGAACGAATTCGCCACCTTTACAGGCAAAAAAACTAAGTATTTTATTTAATAAACTGGGTTCCAAGAAAACGTGTTCTTGCAAAAATTTTAACGTTCTAAGGAATGAAGCTGGACACTAAAAATGTAATCCCTCCAGTCAGATATGTTGCCTATTTCGCAATTGCAACTAAATATTCGTGTATTTTTATTTTCATTCATAGAGATTATCCTAAACCAACACTTTCGATTAATGCTTTGAATCGTTGATGTTGTAGATTATAGACGTAAATACGCGTCTTTCAAGATAAGTTAAGTTAGTTGGAATTAAATGGATAATACTAATTGTTCTTCTCATTTCTAGTTCTAACTTAAAACCTTTATTAGTTATCAGTATGTTGGGATAAGGTTTAGTTTTTTTTTTTTGTAATTATCTTTCACCTTCACATTTTTTTTATTCTTAGGAAGTAAAAATGTCTTATTAGGCTTATTCGCAATGCTGCCTAACATGTTGTAAAGATCGCCTATTCGTTGGTACTAAACCGTTACCAATATATTCTGTTTCGTATGTTATGTTTTGTCGATGGTGTAAATTGAATCAAATTGACTTTACGCCTTGCCAAGTAAAAATTGGTACGCTTTCTATCGGATTTATCTCAGATTCTGTTAGGCGAAGAAAAAACGTTGTTGGGAGAAAATGTTATTCGTTTATTATTGCGTAAGAATACAATGTAGGTTTTGTAATTTGTATTACTCTTGAATGAAAATCCAATCTTTTGGTTAGATACAGGCCATACACTTCTGCCAAACTTCTGCGTTTTCTGGCAATTTAAAAACCAAGCTTAGTTATTTTCCACTTTTCTTCAGCCTAGCTTCAAAGTCCAAGGCGGTGTTCCGAGCAGTTTGGAGACTGTTGATAAACCATGTAGACTTTACTGGGGGGAGGGGGGTTTGACCAAAGTCTACGCTCCATACAAAATTTTATAAAATTGTATGGAGCAAAGTCTACGAGGGGGGAGGGGTGCGTCTGAGATTTGGGCATTCATTGAAATATGACTGTTTTTATTGTCGGCTGTGATTAGAATCCTAGTTTTCCGGCTGCAGGTTTCCTATCTTGTCATCAGCTTACTGGCAAACTTGTCTGCAAAACCTAAACAATATATTGGAAAACATCTCCACGGCCCCTACCAACACAAAAAATCTTTCCCGGAAGCTGTTTGATGTCTAATTTGACGTACGGATCGATGCATCCGAGCACTACCTGGTTATACAGTTTTCAGGCCCGCATTGTGGCCATAATGTTCTGCTTTACGGCCCGGTTACGTTGCCTAATAATTCGATACTTGAAGCAGCCTTCCCGAATGGGCATATTCCGAACTGGACTGCGAAAGGCCCCAGTTTGTTAGGCACATCCAAATTCGAAAGTCCTGGATTCGCTTGGAAAGCTGTTCATGATGTTCGCTAGCAGCTTCCGGTTCTGTACCACTTCGACGCCTTAGTTGCAAAGGTAAACGTTCAGCACTAAAATTTTCAGCACTAAACAGACGTAGGGTTCTCGAGCAGGAGCGAATAACTCGATAACTGGCCTTGGTATTAAGGAGCGCTGCATAAGAGGTAAAATACCTGGGGAGAATACCACAAAATTGTTCCCACAATCTTATGGAAATGCGATTACCAAATTGAGGTTAGAGAATATCAAAATAGAACATCTAAGGTATTTTCAGGAAACCGAAATAACAAGTTTTGTTATCAAGTGATATTTTGCATGCAATTCTTAGGTATTTTGGTTAAGTATTTTACCTCTTATATGGTGCTCTTAAACACCAAGGCCAATTATCAAGATCAAAATTAGGTATCGGCTTCTTCGATTTCCTCATAGAGTTTTTATATCTCTTATGCTGAATTGATTTTTTTTCTGTTCAAGACGTTAATTTAAAGAAATCCACAAGGATTCAGGTGAAACATCTTTGTTTCAGGTGGGATTTTTACCGGTGCACGATGTAACTTTCAAAATTAGATATATTGCATAATTTACACTCAAGACGGTTCAAAAATGCATTTAATCATCTGTTTCACTCGGTATTGATTCATTGCAAGCAATATTTTAAAAAATGTGAGTTATAGGCAGATTAAGGTTAATGTAAGCGAGTGTTTTTTTTTCTAAATTAACGAGATTTTCAGTTTCGGGCTGGTTTATCTCGCCGTAGTCACTCGAACATCTCTTAGGGTATTTTCGTAACTTGTCAGGGTGTAAAATTTCAACTCACTTTGGCGTGAAAGGCATGGATGCTAACCATTACTCAACGCTCGCCCACAGTAAGAGAATGTGAGTTTGTTTTATTATTCTTACAAAGTCTTACAACGTCTTATTGCGATGGCTTGAAAATCCTAGGGGTCATCTACCATATTTTATAATATTTCTAATTGAAAAACTAGAAAAAAAAAAAATTAACACTTCACTTGATCACTTTTAAAAGAATAAAAAAAAACTAAAACACTTTTTTAAACTATCACTAGCAAACGCGAACAAATACGTTGAAACTGTACTAGAAAAAAACGTATCCTTTGACAGATAGGCCTATTTCGTCTGTGACTCATAAACTTGTTCAGTGTTGTTGCATGTCGTAGTAAGTAGAGCACTCGACACTGAAGAAGTCTATAAGTCGCAGACAAAATAGGCCGTTCTGTCAAAGGATAAGTGCTTGCTAGTAGAATTAAAAGAAATTTACTCGCGTTTGCTAGTGATAGTTAGAAAAAGTGTTTCAGTTTTTAATTTTTAGTTTTCAAAACATGATCAAGTGTAGTGTTAATTTTAATTTTCCTAGTGTTTCAGTTAGAATCGTTCTACTAATACGCTCGTAAAAGTTTTAACTTAAGTTTCGTGATATTCTTAACAAACATTGATTCTGTTTAATTATTAGTAGAGCAATCCAAAATACTTCTAAACAACATATGTGTTCAAATATATTACTTCAGTCCAGGCAGGCAACCAGTGTCCAGATGAACTTGCGCGTTCCGCGAGAAAAATACTCCGATGACAACGCCGTTCTCAGCGAACTCTTGCAGTTGTGTAGATCAAACTGACCAGATAGCTGAACGGCTATATACACCTAAAATCTGGCGAGGCAAAACACTGACTGTCAGTTGTTATTCTACTGCCGATTCTATGAACGCACGAAGAAGAGTGTCTGGTTTTTCCAGTTTTTATACATGCCAGCTTCTCTACTCATTTTGATATCATCTTCTATTATGGTCTCCACTTCGATCATGATCTTGACTTGTTTGCGCTATTCCGTTTCCTTTCTCGGTCTCTCCCTCCCGGCTAGGAGATTTTCTTACTCTGCTCTATGGTAATCAAACTCAATTGGTTTCCTCGCCCTGTCCGTCCTCCAGCTCCTTGAAAAGTAGAAGCGGAGAAAGAGAAGCCAATACAAAATAATTCTCGTTGAACAGGTTTTAAAGTGGGCACACCCTGACGTCCAATCCTCTCTCCTTCCCCATCGATCCCGATTGTGATCTTCTTCTCGTTTTTCATATCTCTATTTGTTCTTTTTTTTTCTTTTTCGTAAACCTTGACTAACCACTTCAACACTTAACAGGCAGCTTCGGCGTTGGAACGTAGCTCTGGTATCTCTAGACGGTCTGAAATCTGATATGTAATTAGAAAGGAATAATAACTATCGTTCTCCACTACGTTTCTCGGTCCGGCAGACCGCCCCTCTGTGGGCACAGGTTAACGAAGTTACCGCGAAAAGAAACTCTTTGTTTCACATTGTTGGCTAGTTGGCTGAACCTGTTTGCGAGTCAAACCGTACCACTAGCATCAGGTTCGTGTGCACATCGCAACCTGAGCTTGCTGAAATTACATGTTTTACTAGGCGGGAGGTAGGTGTATGGGTATTATTTTTTTATTGATCGAACCCAATAGTTTCCCTCCCGGTAATAAATCCCTGCGTGTGCTACCTTAAACTACAGGCAGAAGTTTTTTTTCTTTGGTTCCACTATTGACGATTGGCATGTTATAGATACAGATTACGTATAACGAGTGTAGTTTAATCTCGGCGGGGAAATCTTTCGAGTTGGTTGGTGGAGTTCTCTTTGAAACAAAACTATTGTATTTCTCGGAGTTTTGCACCGACGTGGTTGTCATATATAGATGCAATTGTAGGAAAGTTTACACGATTCAAGCTATCTTCATAGCCCTTAGATAGCAACTAAAAGTTCGACACATACTCTGCTCTCCGACTAACGAAATTATAAGAAGATGATCCCCAACATGGTCTGACTTTGTTGGTTTATCTTTACGGTCTATGCTTAGGGAGGGCCCGAGCAAAAGATTATACCAAATTGATAACAAGTTCTAATACCAGGTTATCATTTTTTGATCACTGAATATGTTATCATTGAGACTGAATACCCTGGCAAAGGAAAATAACAAGCTGATATCATATAAGTAACAAGTTCTGTTATCCCAGTTATCGTTTTGCTTTCATCTGTTATCACATAACAAATTTAGTTATCACTATTGGCAAATTTTGTTATCATATGTTATCATTTTAAACACACTATTTATTATGAACGTTATTGGTTGAATTGTAAAACTATGAATATTTCCAGCATATATGAACAAGAAATTTTGCTTTTAATCAAAATATTTTTTTTAGTTATCAGCATGAGAATTTGATTTCAAATTGATAACAGAATTTGATACTATTTCAATAAATTTGCTTACAATAATAGGATTTGTTATCAAGTTGTTCGCAGTAATAACAAAATAAGTTATTATTATGATATTCAACGAGTATTTTTTTGTTATTCGTTCTGTTATTTTGGCTGTTTATTCAGCCTGAATGATAACATATTCAGTGATCAAAAAATGATAACCTGGTAATAGAACTTGTTATCAATTTGGTATAATCCTTTGCTCGGGTAAACAGCAAAAATAACAGAATGAATAACAAAAAATTACTCTTTGAATATCATAATAATAACTTATTTTGTTATCACTGCGAACAACTTGATAACAAATCCTGTATTGTAAGCAAATTTATTGAAATAGTTTCAAATTATGTTAAAAATTTGAAATCAATTTCTCATGCTAATAACTGAAAAAAATATTCTGATTAAAAGCTAAATTTCTTGTTTAAATATGCTGGACATATTTTAAGTTTCACAATTCAACTTATAACGTTCATAAAAAATAGTGTGTTCAAAATGATAACATATGATAAAAAAATTTGCCAATGGTGATAACTTAATTTGTTACGCGATAACAGCGAAAATCAAAACGATAACTGAGATAACAGAGCTTGTTACTTATACGATATCAGCTTGTTATTTTCCTTTACCAGGGATACGTTTCATAAAATAGTACTTAGTTTTACTATATTCCTCCTATCACTATCACTTTATGGCCTACGATTTGGTCTGGATTTTTTTAAATCTTTCCATGTTCATGTTTTTGTCAGGGTATTTGACAGCGATTAGGAAATGTGTAAAGTATAAATTCTCATACTAATTCCCGCAAAATAAAATAACCCTGTCTTATCTCAGGTGAACCGAAAAAAAATGACGTTACGCCATTAAGTTATTCATCTTGAGACGGAATGAATAAAATATTGGCTCCGAAAGCTGACGCATTTGCGCTTTTCGAATGAACTAACAAACCTTCTTTTTCTTTTGTTTTTGAGAAGGACTTTAACACACTAACAAACCTGATGAAATCGCAAACTATGTATGTTATTGTAATTGATAAATGATAAGCACAAGTCATGAATGTCTCGGTCTCGATTTTGATGACATATATCAACTACGTGTTCTAAACACAAGAGTTTGATGTACCATTTTTTATAATACTTATTTCAGATAAGTGGTGACGAGACACTCAATGTAGTCCTGATAAGGAATCTTATGTAATGACGATGTTATTTCACATGTGAAACTGTCTAGAATCACGATTATATTCAATTAGTAAATTAAATTCCTAGTCGATAAATTTCCGATTATGTGATAGAAATAAAGAATATGGGTCAGTTCCGACTAAATTACGCTAAGATTTTAATTCCTCAAAATGATAACTTTTGTCATGCGTAACTAGAAAGTTTATCTATGACTTACTGACCGATGAATACAGTGCAGTTTTGATGAAGTCCTAAATGTGGTCCGCACAGTATCAGCTATGAAAACGGGCCAGATAAGCGTACCTTTTCCGAGGAAATGGACTCAACATTGCCGACGAGCACGTTTCTAATCGAAAACGACGTAAACATAGCATGTCTCATTCCTCAAAAAGCGCCAAAAAATGCAACCTTTGACTGTCACGTAACATGTACCATGCCTCAGCTCAGTAGACCATCTTATTTTTTTCCCCTGGCCGTTCGTTAGTGAGTTCGTTTATTCAGAGCTTCTTTAACTAAACTCACACTTCGTTGCCACCGTAGTTTCTTTGTGTAGTTTCTACAGTAAATGGTGTGAGTGGCAGCAGTGCAAGGTTTTTTTTTCCATTCGTCGTGCTGATCTTATTTCGTTTGATGAAATATTTTTACTTCTTTTTTCTTCTTCCCTCGCCGATGTTATTTTCTACTACTATCACCGACAGCCATCACACTCTCATAGCTCAACTCAGCAGGGCAGGCAGCAGAGTGCTTATGAACTGGTTCTTCTTGCTGCTGCTGCTGCTGTTGTTTTTGTTGTTGTTCATATTGATGACGTTGGTGATGGTGTGTGGTTGTGGGGTGTGCAACGTTGCCACGTTTTCACATTGCTTGTGCTGAGCTCAGCGCAAAAGTTTTTCGTATGCTGTATGCCAGAAGAGGATGCAGCACTCGCCGGTTTAGAGGACAAACGACACGGTTCCGTCGCAGTCGGTCCCTTTCACTCCCATTGGCGTTCGGGAAACAACGGCAACGACGATGAATTATTTATATTTCTACAAATAAATAGAAATACCTAGCAATAGCAGTAACGCCAACAATAATAATAACAACAGCAACACACTCAACATGGGCGAGCGCAAACAATCGTCAATTTATAGAGAAAACAAGAGAGTAGACGGAGAAATAATGCCCTGAAAGATATAAAAAAAAATACGCAAAGGAGTGAGTGAGATGGATCAGTCCAATTAAATGCGGTTTTATCCTCTTTCGCTCACTCCACCGAAGCTTCTAAAAGTTGTAAAAATCTGCAAAACAAGTTTTGTTTTTCGATGGTTAGGCATTTGTTTTTCTGGCTTGTTACTCCAGATCTGGGATTTTTTTTAACTTTCCTCTTCCCATTGCCAAACAATGCCCAAAGGAGTACATGTCCGGGATCGGTACGATTATGGTGTTACGGAGCCATCGCACCAGTAGTAAGGCAGATAACAAACACAATCGAACAGTGCGCAGTAGTAATGATGATTGCAACTCGGCAAGAAAGCGAGGAAGCTGCAGTTGGGCTAGCGGCTTCCGTCCAAGTAAAGTCCAATTTGAAGAGATTTTCCGTTTATTCTTTTTTTGCTTCTTTTCGCGAATAATTGGCTCATTAATGATCCCCGACAGACAACAAAATAACAGCAGTCTTGTCGCAGTAGGAGTAAAAAAGAGGGAGCTATAAAATAAAGCGACACATTTGGCAACAGCGCTGCCACCGTTTGTTGACTATACGCATACTGTTCAGACCCGACATTATTATTTCGATAACAGTCTTCATACAGACAGCGATTCTGGTATCATTGACAAATCCGACGACGGCGACGACGACGGGGTGGCGCAGATGGATTCATTAATCGGCGTTTGTGCGTTGCTATGGAGAGTTTGCGTTCCCTAGAGGCAGGCTGTTTGAAGATAGTCTGTGTAATGTGACTTACTGAACCATGTGCTATCAGTCTGGGGCCTGGTAAGCAGGCATGGGGAATCGAAATTCATTTAATGAATATTCCAATAGTAGTTAGCTACTTTTTGCATTCAGTTTGCACCATGGAAGTAATTGGAATGGCAAAGTTCGTGGACTGGCAGTCACGTGTCTCGTTATATAGGTCTTACTCAAGAACAATAACTGATACTTTGTAGGTAGCTAATGAAGCTTCTGGATTTATAAAAGAAACATTTTCCGTATCCGTAATCCTTGAATAACTAGGATAAAAATGATATGACCAAGTTAATTCGTAGCTTTTAATTTTTTCGAATCGACATCTCGACTTTTGTTTATTATTCAAAAGATTTTGAATGCAATCGTTCATATTATGGATACTTGGATACGTATGATGGATAGTGACAAATCCAGAAAAACCAAACAAAAACTCGAAAATTCGAAGTTTTTGTGACAAAAAGCTCCGGTAATTCTGTGAAAAAGAAACAGAAAAATGTCGGGATTTATTTAGCGACATGACCCAATTAGTTTCAGTCAAGAGTGAGCAATGATGGATTAAAAGAACTGTTTATTACAAAAAAAGAATGTTCGAACAATGTCTTTTTTTTGTCGAAAAAAACTTTTTTTTGTCGAAAACCACAAGTGTCACTTATATTTCAGCAATAAAAAGGTATAGTTTTGTTGTAATGAAACACATGTGAACATAAATACGAAACTGCCATTTTAGGTAAACATTAATAGCCATACAATTTATATAGTATTGAAATATACATAGAATCAATGACGCTTGTTTTACCGAATAAAGATTTTTACCACTCTAGAACTCCACGACTTCTAGACCATACATTTGTGAGGTTCTGGAAGCATATTTTTCAAAATATTGTTTCATGGCAAAGCTCGAGTAAGCAACTCGGTAGGCAACGTCAAACGATCGAATGATATGATCAAATTGCAAAGTTTCATGGCAAGATATTAGTGGTTATAAAGTTGGCATGTTTGTGATAGTTCGGAATTTTTAGATACATTGATATAATTTTGAAGTGTAGAAACATTCATTGTGTGTAGCAAAGTTTCCACTTAACATTTTGGTGTTAAGAATAATATAAAATATTCTCACAAAAAAACTGATACACCTAGTGGGCAAGAACTGAAATTTGTTGGTTCAAAATAACCAGATCTAGTTATTTTTCATTTACGCAAAATCATACTCTTGCTTACATATATTTTCAAACCGGCAATATTTAAAAATGTCCAGTTTAATCATCCTGTGAAACTACAGTCTATAAAATGTATTTGCACTACATTGAAATTATAAACAGGGATAGAAAATTTCATGTAAGTCCACTGTAGCTCGCCCAAGGAATCATCATTGTTTCTGAATTATCGCGAACTTTTCCTATACCCATAATCCTGTTCAATTCTGAAGAATAAGTTAGAAAAATTCCCAAATGGCCGTTATTGTGATTTTTTTCGATATTGATTTTGATTTCGTTACTAATAGAAGATTTTCTCTGTTTACTTCACAGGTATGGTTTCTCCGGAATTACTTATATCAATCACCAATAGTGTAAGGTTTGAATTGACTATTAACTTATGTTTACGGTTCTTGTTAAGTTCATACATCAGTGCTTATTGGAAGACAAAAAGGCAAACAATACTTAGTAATATTTCATTTAAAAAAATCTATAATCTATATGAAATAAGTCTTGATTTTTGTTTTGTATTTGCAAATAGTTTACGGCATACCTGTGTTAAGAATTTTACACTGGTTAATAACACTTTCCCATCTATCAATTCAGCCATTCCACGAAATGATAATATATTTCTGAGCAATGATTGTATAAAAAAATGTAACACCATAACGACTCATTGCTATTAATTTATATGTTTTTAAAACTAAGATAATCCTTCAGTTAAAAATATAAAAACAAGGAATCCTTAAAGCTCCTCACACACTGAATGTATTTGTTCTTAAATTAGCTTACACTCGTTTTGTAAACATAGTTTTCGTGCATAAAACACATGTCGCATAAATTGTGGGAAATACTCGTATCGCTTGTCGTGGCGTAAAATGCCATCATTACACCTTATAACCTTGCCTTGAAACAATGTACGGAATGAATTTCTTGCGGATCAGCCAATCACTGCAATTCTTTTTTGCTACAAAGAGTGCTAAAATCATTATTCTAACTCAAAATACAATTAAAAGTGTCACAAGCTTCGGGTCGAAAACTCCCAATCGAACTGGACCAAACCGCAATTCAGAATCATAGAAAATAGAAATAATCCCTTCCTTCGTGATTGACTTTAATGCACATTTCATGTTAGAATCTGGTTTATCGATCTGTTAAACAGACATGCAACGATAATCACCAGAAAGCATACCTATTTTCAACAAACTTTTCATATAGATTTGTTTCCGTACAATGCACGAATGCTCTTTTTGTAAATACGAATGCTTCGTTCTCTGGACGTAATGGATACTTCAGCTTCATAAATAGACCAAATCAATTCCGTAGCTGGAAAAAACGAGTAGATTGATTGGTTTAACGATCGATTCGTAGTAAAATATGAATTTTATATTCATTTCAGTGAAAACTAAGGAAAATCAATTGCAAGGTTTTTTTTGTGTCATTTTGTCTTAGCAATATACTTCTAATCCTTCATATACAAAAAATCAATCACCATCAAAAATCGGTTTGTCATTTTAAAAGTCACGCATAAAATGAGTTTAAATGACTATTTCCTTGGACAAGTCTACCGTGTTAAAAACCAGTACTGTGACAAAATAAAAATAAAATACGGGTGTGATATTTATCGTTGACAAATGATCCTACTAAATATTAAGGTATTCGAAGTGATAGTACATTCTTTTTCCATGAAAGACTCAAATTGCATCAACTTTGATGTCTTTACTCTAGCAGTTCTCGAGTAATTCGTGATAAGCGTGATTAGGGCTTTGAAGCCAATTGTAAACAATGACTTCAACCGTCTATCTATCATGAAGGACACGAATCCTACACACTTAGAAATTATGAATTTTACACGAGACGTAATTCATGTGTGTTAAAAGTCCGGGAACGTAAACCAAGATTTCGTGTAAAATTATGTCTCCTGAAACTGACACATACGCAATTTGATGAAAAATAGGTTTGATGGGATTTATTTTCTCATCTTTTTCAACTCATTGTTATGTTCTAAAGGACGCTTGTATGTGTGGGTCTCAGAGGACAGAAATTTACATGACATTTTGGTACACCAGATCGCAAACTAAACATTTCTCTAACATTTAACGCTTTCCATTTGCGTTAATGTTTTAGGATTTGTGAGAATTTGACGAAAATGTCATTATTTACAATTTGCTTTTGTGCCATATCATGATTTATTCGAGAGCTAATTATGCGAGTTTTCAAAAATTAAGTTACAAATTTAAACGCGTTATAGAATCAAAAGAAAAAGAAACAATAAAAGGTGTATTCGATAAAAATGGCACACAGAAAATCTTCAGTAACTTTTGAATCGTATGAGTAAAAAACCTAGAAATTTGAGTAGATCTTATCCATACTGTATTATTTACATCTGCCAAGTTTCATAGTTATACATTCAGTAGTTCCAGTCATGTCGTCGAAACAAGAAATTGTCCGTGAGAAAATTTTGTGCACTCACAATCAAAATCCAGAGGCGTCCCACCGGTGGATTGCTAAAAGGCTTGGAATTGCAAATACAACTGTGTCTCGTGTAATAAGAACCTTCAAGGAGCGTCTGAGTGTCCAAAGGAAGGAAGGGAGTGGTCGTAAAAGTGGTCCAATGGACAGTAAAATGGCCAGGAAAGTCGTACAACAATTCAAGAACCGTCCAAACATGTCAATTCGAGATGTCGCTAAAAAGTCTAAGGTGTCAGTCGGTTTTGTGCAGAAAACCATGAAGCGTGCTGGGTTACATGTTTACAAAGTGCAAAAAGCCCCAAACCGGAATGAAAAACAAAACATCACTGCGAAAACCCGCGCCCGGAAACTTTACACGAAGCTGCTCACCAAATCCGGTTGCATCGTGATGGATGACGAAACATCCGTCAAGGCCGACTTCCGTCAACTTCCTGGGCAAGAATATTTCGTTGCCAAGTCGAAGTTCGATGTTCCGGAGGATGTTCGAATGAAGAAACTATCGAAACTTGCAAAGAAGTTTCTAATCTTTCAGGCGATTTGCGGATGTGGTGAAATAAGTGCTCCCTTCATCACTTCCGGAACAATAAACGGTGAGATTTACACGGAAGAGTGCCTTAAGAAGCGTCTCTTGCCATTCATTAAGAAGCACAAAGGATCAACTCTGTTTTGGCCTGATCTAGCATCCTGCCACTACGCTCGAAACGTATTGGAGTGGTACCGAGCCAACGGAGTCAATTTTGTGCCAAAGGATATGAACCCACCAAATTCACCGGAACTTCGTCCAATTGAAAAATTCTGGGCAATTATAAAAACGGAACTTCGCAAACATCCCAAAACTATAAAAACAGAGCTAGAGTTGAAGAAAATTTGGGTAAAAACAACAAAAACACTGGGAAAATCGGTTGTACAAAATTTGATGGGTGGAGTGAAAAGGAAGGTGCGGTCATTCAGGATGGGAGACGAAATTGAATAAAAAAAATGTTGTAAATCAAAACTCATTAGTAGTTCTTCATTCCCTGAAAATTTCAAGAAAATCCGATAATCAGTTAAATTTTGATGAGTATATACGTGTGTGCCATTTTTATCGAATAAAGGGCGATACGGTCAAAATTTGGTCAATATCAACTTGACGTATTTCTTTCAATTTTGCATTTAAAAAACCTGAACACCGCTCATTTTGGAGGTGTGTGTGTGTAGAATGTTGCTCCTATTTTGATTTTGGAATTCACTCTTCAGTTGTCAAAATGCCGTCCAAGCAAGAAGAGCAGCGTATCAAAATTTTGCTCGCGCATCGAATCCGAGCTACTCAAACGCAAAGTTGGCAAAATCGCTAAAAGTTGCCAAATCAACCGTTACAAATGTAATTAAAGTGTTTGGGGAACGTTTGTCGACAGCCAGGAAGTCTGGATCGGGGGGAATCGAAAACCGGAAGCCGCTGAGACGACAAAGAGAGTTGCCGGTAGTTTCAAGCGAAACCCTAACCTATCTCTCCGAGATGCCGCAAATAAGCTGGGTGTATCGTCTACAACCGTGCATCGAGCCAAAAAACGAGCCGGACTATCGACTTACAAGAAGGTAGTGACTCCAAATCGCGATGATAAACAAAATACGACGGCCAAAGCGCGATCCCGGAGGCAGTACACGGCGATGCTGACGAAGTTTGACTGCGTGGTAATGGACGACGAAACCTACGTCAAAGCCGACTACAAGCAGCTTCCGGGACAGGAGTTTTATACGGCAAAAGGAAGGGGAAAGGTAGCAGATATTTTCAAGCACACGAAACTGTCAAAGTTCGCAAAGAAATATCTGGTTTGGCAAGCTGTCTGTACCTGTGGCTTGAAAAGCAGCATTTTCATAGCTTCCGGGACTGTCAACCAAGAAATTTACGTGAAAGAGTGTTTGAATAAACGTCTGCTGCCTTTCCTGAAGAAACACGGTTGTTCCGTACTGTTTTGGCCGGATTTGGCATCTTGCCATTACGGTAAAAAGGCCATAGAGTGGTACGCCGCCAACAACGTGCAGGTGGTTCCCAAGGACAAGAACCCTCCCAACACGCCAGAGCTCCGCCCAATTGAGAAATACTGGGCTATTGTCAAGCGGAACCTAAAGAAGACCAAAAAAACTGCTAAGGACGAGCAGCAGTTCAAGGCAAACTGGCTTTCTGCGGCGAAGAAGGTGGACAAAGTGGCTGTACAAAATCTGATGGCAGGGGTCAAGCGTAAGGCCCGGCAATTCGGATTTGGAAAAGCGGAAGCCTAACTGAATATTTTTCCTGAATTTTATACTAATTGAACTTGAAAAAGAAATTTAATTTGATTTTTTAAATAAACGATTTCACCGATTTACACGCGTTTTCCCTTGACCAAATTTTGACCGTATCACCCTTTACACCCTTTATAAGCTAGCTAATGAAAACTTCGAGAAGAATATGTTTTGCCTTCTCAAGTTGTTGTTTGTTAATTTCTAGGAGCCAATTCAGAACGCCGGACCCTGAAGTTAAAATAAAAGATTTAAAAACCTGATGGCATAATTCTGTTAACAATTTGCGTGGATTGACGATAAATTGAAAAATTCAAGCTTGAGAAGATAGTTAGCTTGGTAATAAATACCGGGTGAAAAATACATAAGAATAAGCACACTTCCGATGTGTTCAGGTCATTTGATCGTATGAACAGCGTGTTCCGTGCATAATTTAAGGTCACCGGGACGGCGGCAGTGCTCCAGTTCTGTTATGGCGAACTAATAAAGAGAAGTTGGAAATGTAATCCTACCAACGTGATTTGTTCCAACAGCCGTCACTTGTCAAATCAAGTTTTCGCTATACAAAGCGCCAATTCGTTGAGCCCTGCATCACACCATTATTTTTGTGCGGCTTTAGTTTCGGCGAGACCTTTCCTGCACAGTCGCTATTTTCGACCCATCTCAGCTTCGGCTCTGTAGATGGTTACGAAACTCGGCTCCAACCAAGATTAAGTTCGTATATGGGATCAGGTTTCCTTCGTTCGACGAAAACATCGCGTTTCCTCAGCCGCTGAATTCGCACAAATAAAAAAAAATCCCAACCGAGATTTCCACAGTCCTCTTTTTGCGCCATAAATTGGCCGATGTTTATGTGTTTACATTCGGGCCACGATCATGTGCTATCTCTTTTCCTCTTGTGTGAGAAGTATCGTCCCTGCGATCGCAGTGGTGGTATACAGGATGAAAACATTTCAAAATTATGCCGAGTTTTCTGCCTCGCCTCTTCTTCATCAACATCAGCCCATCTGAGGGTTTACCTCATATATAAAAAGAAGAGAAACTGGTACAGAAATGAAGTCTTAAAAACGAAAACCGGTTTTTAATTTGACGATATTTTGCGTTGATTTGCTTCCCTCGCCTTTCGCGCGGGCAAACACGATATTCCGTGTTTTCTTGATCTTCCTTCGGCCTTTTGCTTCGAAGATCTCTTGCAAGCTTTGGTCTCGTATATTAAATGAGAGCGTGACTCGCTACAATGGGCTTTCACGGGTGAAACAAATCGGAAAATAACCGTTTGCCGGCTGAGCAGAAGAAAGATCAGTCACACTCGTCGTGATATACCACGGCGATCATCTGACCATCACCATTCTACTGGGCTCTATCAAACCTGCTGTAGAATATGTGAAAGATTATAGGGCGCCTCCTACTACTACACGACGGAAGGGGATGCTTAATCTCAGAGAATAGGCTATATGGTAATTGCATAGTGTACGTAATCGTGGCCAGAACCCCGTAAAGTAAAACTGACTTGCCTCAAATGTCTTACTCAGTTCGATGGGACTGACTCGAAATTCACGCCCCAGAGTTTTCTCAGGTTATCACGTTGCCGAAGTTCGTTATTACCCATTTTTAACAGGACTTAATATGCCATACCTTCGAACATTATTGAGTTTGATCGGTCCAAATTGCAAAACTTTTCGTAACATGTTACAAAGTATAATACTGTTTGGACGATCGTATATCAATGTACGTGTATAGTTTTTGGATAATCGGGAAGAAGACGTATTAGATTTCAATGGATACGGCATACGGCAGTTTTACTTATAATTTAGTCAGTAGACTTGGTATCCACTAATATTGAGGTTTTTTCTAAACGCCAAAACAAAGAATAGCAATGGAAAATCTACCTTAGTTATTCTGAATTATAAACTTATATATTATCATTTCCTTAGACATCACAGAAACTGTTAGAGATTGAAAAACTGGTGCCTTGAAGACAATTCCCTCATTCTTATTATGGTTTATTTCGCTCCATTCGTGCATTTGTCTATTACATACATTGATGTTCTGTACTGAACACATTTTAAAGCTTCATGTTGATATGATAGTATGTCCTATCAATACACAACAATTCATAATTTAAAAGTTTTCTTACGACCTTTTTTGTGATACTGTTAACTTATGCATCGCTGCTGCAACGTATATTTTGTTAAACAAATGATCTAAATCGGTGCAGATTCTTGTTTTATTTATTTATTTATTTATTCAAAATATACTTGTAGAGTTAGAACTTCTCCTTCTAAAATTCTACAATCGGATTCTATACGACCACATCTTAAATTCTAGATCTAGATTATTTGATTAACTTTTTACCTTATAACATATCTAATTCCTTCCTTCTAGCCAATCCATACATTCGCGATTGCGTGAATGGATGTTTTTTAATTCAGCTGGAAGCTGATTCCACAGAATAATTGCTCGTACAAAAAATGTGTTCCTATAATGAGAAGTATTAAAGTGTGGCAAAACAAAACTTTTGGTTCGCGTGCCTCTAAAAGTTCTGAGTTTTAATGAGTAAAGAAGAATTATTACCATGCTATCTATCTTCTCAAGCTTGAATTTTTTTAATATATCACGAACATTTTTAAAGGAATTATGCCATCAGGTTTTTGATATCTTTTATTTTAAATTGAGGGTCCGACGTTCTCAATTCGCTCCTAGAATGTAGCAAACAACAACTTGAGAAGGCAATACACTAATAGCCTACACAATCTTCTCAGTTTTCAAAATAACACTGCGGATTAAGGTATGGGTAACCAACTCGAATTTGTGTTCTACTCGTTGTAGTTATTTAAGCATTTTAACTATCATATATGTATACATACAGGTGTTTTTCTCATTGGAATCGATGTAATCTACCTATTTATAAAAGCTAGTTAGTAAACCACTTATACACTATCCACTGTAGATTTTTTTATAGCTTTGAAAAAAAATTGTAGTGGCATTCTGCAGCGTTCTGCGCCAAGATAATATCCAAAAATGGAATTGTACAGAATTTTGTCAACTACAGACCCAAATACATAAAATTTTCCGTAAAAGCATACTAATTCTGATTTACTATTTAATTTTGAATTTGAAAGGACCTGTAGTACTAATATTCCAGATCCCTTGTTCATGATGAGTTAATAATTTGAAACTGATACAAATAAGAATTTAAATATTATAAATAATGATTTAAAATGGTAGGTATTGAGTTGGACCGAATCAAGTTACATTGTTCAAACTTTCGAGGATGATCTCGTATAAAATTTTAATAAAATAAAAATCAACGTTTTATCGCACACAAAAAGTACGCTTACTAAATTTTAATGTGCTTTTTATTAATTCTTTCATTAAAACTCCTATTAATACAAGTAATACTTCTTATTAATACTTACAAATTGTTGCACAATTCGAAAGCACTTGACTATATGAAAGAATGGTTCTTTTCTTAAATGCTTCATAAATGTGCTGTATTTCTTACATAATTAAAAACAATCTGGAAACCCCTAGATTTGTTTTATTATGTAAAAATATTGAACATAACCTCAATAAAAATATTGTATTTTTTACAAGAGCCACAAACCTTGGAATTATCCTAACATTTATTTTCCTTCTTGAACGGATGCTGAGGAATGGTCAGTATCGGAGTCATCGTTTGTTTTGTTTGCAATAAAGTATTAATAAAGATATAAAGATATCTTGAAAATAAAATACTATATAGTGTATTTTGAATGTAAGTTGATATTCCAGTATCACACCCAAACCTTTTTATAGTGAAGTTATGTATGTTAGGTATGTAAAATTTTTCATTCCCCGGAAGGTTATGACGCAACATTTGAACACACTGACAGAGAGACGATTCAGTGCACACCAATTGATAAATACATCAAGCTGTTGTTGCAATCGAAGACAGTCATCGGTGCTCCTAATGTAGATCAAGTTAGGAGGACGTGGGACTCATAATTGAAAAAGAGGTAAATGCAATTTTTCGATGTGCACGCAGGAATGCTATCCGGACCAGGTGTTACAGACGATTTCCTTCTTCAGTACATTCTCCACCATCGCCAAACTAGCATCCAATATGTAAATGTCATATGTATCATCAGCAAAAACCTTGTTATAGCCTCAACATCAGATGGAGACGGGAAAGTAGTCTAAAAACTGCGATCATCTACGATCGCATCATAGATTATCTAAACGCATGGTAGATGGAAGGCCGCATTCATTTATTTTAGAATTGAAAAAATTCTAGAATTCAAGCAAAACAATGCATTAGGTCCTAAGTACATTGAGAGACTCTCTTTGTCGACTTTCTTCCGCTTCCGGTTGAACCGACCTCCCGGCCAAGCTCACGCAGCAATGTTGCCACTTTTCCCTCGGTCTTCCTCTTCAGCATCCTTTGGAGCTTCTTGTCGCTCAGGGTCGTCGGCCGTCCGGAACCGGGCTTTCTTTCGATGCTCTGATTGTTGTCTAATAGTGCCAAGATGTTATGGATGCCGGAATGGGCGTATCCGGCGTCAAAAAGTGCCGCATGATTCCGTTTTCGTCGTTTTTGAACGCGCATACTTCTGAACCCAGTTGCTTCACTGTTTTTGCCATCACAGTTAGAGTTCGACTGATAAAGCTGTCAAATATTGTCTGCTAACTCATGGGTTACTATGATTGATGCTGCATGGGTAGTTTCGTCAGTCCGGGTAAGGTAAACCCATGAAAAGTCGGCAATTTTTGTCCATTTTTTGAATGCAAACGTTACTGTAAATTCAGAAAAAAAATTATCAACTCTCGGC
Source organism: Aedes japonicus (assembly GCA_034211315.2). NCBI lineage: Eukaryota > Metazoa > Arthropoda > Insecta > Diptera > Culicidae > Aedes > Aedes japonicus. Next base: position 207,558 of record JASCZW010000822.1, on the reverse strand, counting down.
ATTTATAACTTTGGTTCTATGAACAGTAAAATATGTAAGAATGTTCAATGCTTTAACAAGAATAGTGGTGGAATAGATCCGCAAGAACATGTTAGTACGGAAATTTGAATGGCAGCAAAAGTTGATTATTGTAAAGTAAAATATTTGAACTACTTATACTTATAGCACTTATTTGCAATGTAAACATTTTGTAGGTTTTTCTGATCAAATGGTTTATGAATGAAGTCATTGTGTTCAGTTGGAAGAGAGTTACTAGCGTTCAAAAACCTTTCACTTTAGAGTATCGCTCTCTTTTCTCAAAATTTTGAAATGACACCCGGTATAGAAAAGTAAAACGGAGTCCTACGTTAAAAAGTACGGTGTTTAACCTTATGAAACCATATACTCGAAGTTTGTATTCAAAATGGTTAAGATGCACTAGATTTGAAAATAATTAAGTGTAGGAGTAAAATCCCTCCCAAATAATAATAAAAAGTATGTTTGTACTGAAAAATCTTTTGCCTACCAAATCCAAGGCCTGAGATGGATAATTTGTCTTTGGAATATAAACTTTGTACCGCAACAAACGTCGTAAATCATGATTTATATATATTATTCTGTAGATATTCCATGGTTTGACAGACTAGTTGAATCAAATGTAATTTTGTGTAAATTTGTGTAAGTTCCTCAATATCATCCGAATTCACGGTACTTAGATTATGTCATCCATTGAGAGCTAATAGACATTATCGAGGTATGCCCACAGTGTCATAGTCTCCCAACATAGAATGTTTCTAATCTCAAGAATGATCTTCCTCAATTCAAAGAGGTTTCATCTGATAATTATCAAATTTCAAATTTTGTAAGTTACTTTTGTTATAAAGGATGTTTTGCATTATTAGTTGAATGAATGGTTTGCATTACTACAAAAGACCGATTTTCTCAACCAGTTCAATAAGATACATCCGATCGCTGGCTGAACCGAACTGAACCTGTACACGGTGGCATACATTGCCCGGTGCCCCTGCCTGCTGTACGCGGCCATTGTGAGTTTCGTAGATCAACCAGTTCAGTGGCCTGTATCGCTTTTGCAAGCCCCATGTGATGGCCCCCGAGCAATCTCCCCGGGGTGAAACGATTCCAATTTCAGCTTCTTTTTTTCGGTTCGTATCATTTTGGCAGTAGTAAACTTTATTCATTTCTCTCCCTCGCACTCTCTTCTTCACACGTATTTCTTCCATTAGCATAATTAAACTTTTCATCATAAAACGGAGCGGTCGTTGAACTCGGGTACAATCTCTCCTACTCCAGTTTTGGCTCTTGGTCGTCTTTCTCCGTGTCTATCATTTACTTTTTCACTTTACACACCAACACACAGAAACGCATTCACGATCGTCTTAACAGCAATTTCGATCTTGCCTCAGCAACAGTATCGGCAGCGCGAAAAAATGCAAACAGACATCACATGATAGAGCTTAAAGCAGTGTTCTCGTTAGACCGTGCAGTGTCCGGGACGTGCCTTTTTTGCGTTGGAATGAAAGAGTCAGGTAGTCTATCCGACTGTTTCACACCTTCGAAAAAATAGCACGTCCCGGACACTGCCTGGTCTTTTGAGCACCCCGCTTAAGTCGTCCGGCCTCTCACAATACCAGATTTTACGAAACATACAGACTATATAGCTTAGGCTGGTGTGTACTAAAAAAATGATCGACGAAAAGACAAACACACATTCACCATCGACGGCGTGCGCGCGCGAAACAAAGTTACAGCGAAAAACATCAACACAACACTCGAATACCCATCTAGCCGCACAAAGCGAATTACGAAATTGAAAATTAGGTTTATTCAGAGAAATGAAATACTGATTTCACCATAACGTGCGTTTCATGATGAAGCGATCGAATGCCGATCGCGCGCGCACGTCTTGTTGATGTCTGCGGCGGTCACCACAGCGAATTACTTTACAGGAATTGTTTATATGTATGACAAACCGTCGGGAAGCAGAGATTTGTTTTATTTTTGTTTGTGCGGTTGTTGTTTAACCGGGTTTGCGATTATTAAACGGCATATTTCCTACATTCCAGTGGGGTTTTCAATGGTTCTTTTGCAGATTTATGTTTTGTTAATCATAAAACATAAAACATATAAATAATAATATAAAATGTCTAAAACATGTTTTTGGTATTTCTTTGAAATGTTCACTTCAAGTATTTTAGCGTTACAACTTAGTATTCTAGTTTGCAATTTGTTTCATATGAATTGCTTGAGTAGACACGCATATTTTCGAATATATATTGATTTATTTTTTATTTCGTCATATTCCGGTTTTCCTTCTTCAAACTGTAGGACATTAATTTTCAATTAAGCACGCACCTTTTCATAAGACATAAAAAAACAGTATTTGCAGAAAAATTAAAAATTATTCAGAAACTCGCATTTAATTATACCATTTTTCTTTCAAATGATGCCATGGTAAAATTATTCACCAACACAAAACTGGGATCCCATGGGTTTTCCCAATCGGCTGTCGTTCATGATACGAGCCAAAGTGGGAAACCGGTGATTGCTTGTTCGGTGGTTCTCTTTTCTGCCCCTGCCATATTGACAAACATCGCACGTAGATCTTCGCCAAAGCCTCAGTGGCACTTGCTTTTCATAGTATCTGTTGTTGTTTGTTGGACGGTCAAATCTGAGGTGAAAAGATATATAACGAAAACTGGCTCAATGCTCAATAATATACTGCTGTACCTATTTTTTATTTTATTTTTCAAAGAAAAACAGCTATGCGGCATTTGGAGGTTCGTAGTCGGTTGCATAATTTTGTCATTCATTGTTGGTACGTCGATGTTTTGTTATCTGCCAAATGGCCATTGAGCAACAACCTGAGGATTTTGCACCGTTTTTTTTTGCCATTGTGGACTCTTAAGACCTTCGGCTTTGGAGGTTTCTGACGCTGGACAAAGTTTGAACTAAGCATTATTGATGATGCATTGCAAAAAAAGTCAGATGCTTCAAAACTCGTTGACAAATTTGAATACAGTATCAACAACAACCTTTTGACCAACCAGAGTGCTAAAAGCATTCGTTCGATTTTGGAAACAATCCCGAAAGTAGCATGTTGCCAACTTGACCATGCTTCTCCACAATCAGTGAACTAAATTTGAAGGAAATACTCATATTTAAAAACATTGTTTATAAAAAAATGTGCCAAAATCGAACGGATACTATAATTCTATTGACCATAATTACCTGTGTGGAAAATTTTCCCCAAGCTTCATTCCACCTGGACCATTGCGCTGTATGAAACTGGCAACTCAACCATTTGGATCGGAGCATCGAATTAAGATCACTCATCTCCCACCAATCCTACCCCCATTCGAGTTCGATGTTCGATCATGAACGAACCAAACACGCAGTAAATGCGGTAATTGAGCGCAGAATTTCGAGAAGTAGTTTTAACCATGCTGAACATACACAACAAACACTGCGATCTTTCTCTCGTTGTGTCTATACAACAGAACCGCGTGCTGGTGAAGAGTAGCAGCCATAGAAGCACCTAGAAAAAGGTCGTTCACTTCGCCTAACCAGTACGCACCTGTACGAGCGGAGATTTTTCGGGTGCTCGCAGTCTTCTTCTTACTACGCCACCAAACTTTGAGTAGAACCTCTCGGAAAGCAAAAACATGTTCTGCTCGTATGTTCGGAATATGCGAATCCAATTGAAGTGAATGGTTTCCTGTAGGTGAGCAAAGCCGAGGGATTCGGAACAATACCGTCTATTCAAGCGCAGACCTTGAACGCAGAGATGAGGAAGCTGCTCTCCAGGCAGTACAGATATTTAATTTGATTAGAATCGTTCGACGGGAGTTAATTGTGCAAGCTTCGAAACAGCAAAGTGCTCCATCATGGGAGCTGAGGTGCGGCGTTACGACTTTGATGGAATCGAAAAGTGATGCCAAACGATTACTACCAAGAGTTTTTCGTTGTCGCATATGTTAATTATGCAAATGAACTGGAATAAAACCAGAAATAAGAAAAGATCAGTTGGGGAATTATCTAGTTTTATTGATTTTAGTAGTTTTTATAAATCTTAGATTCAGCTTAAGTTTTCTATTTATTTTCATTTTATCATTTTTTTTCCAGTTCATGCTGATCGATTTCGTGTCGACACTTTGTTGAGCAAAAATTGAGAATTAATCATTACAGTGACCCCATTCTTCGTTCTTTTAGCATTTCAAGATTATTGCTTTCACAATTCGCTTATTGCTTGATCTTAACATAGTGTTCTAAATGCACTTAAACAGTCATTATTTGAGATCTTTCGATGCCAGGTACCATTTTTGCATAAGTATGATTGTGTGGCAAGTACAATCATATCCTATGCCCAGGGAGTCGAAAAAATTTCCCTGACGAAAAAATCTTAGACCAGACTGGGAATCGAACCCAGTCACCTCCAGTATGGTATTGCTTTTTAGCTGCGCCTTTACCGACTGAGCTAAGGGAGGGCCCATACCATGCATGTATCTGGTAACAGAATTAATCGCTTTCTAGCGTTCAACATAATAATGCAAATCCAAATGAAAAAATCTCAATAACTAAAACTTGATCCACTTAGCATTGGGCCGCACAAAATGAGACATTTCTTCGTCAAAAAAGGAAAAAAGAAGTGTTTAAGGTTTAGGAATTTATTAAACTTCAAAAGAAAAAAACAATGAAAAATTATCATCAGCTTTTTGGATGCTGATTTCTTGGACTTTTCGCTTAATACCACCCATAATTTGTTGCACATTAGACCTGTCAACTTGATCTGCCATCTTTTTCCCTCTCTTCTGAAAACCAGATGGTTCTATGATTGTTTTGCCACATTTTATCCGTTTATTTTTGATAGTTGCCCAATATTTTCGATGGGACGAAAATTTTGACGATTTCGTGGGTTAAGAGTTTTTTTTAATAATGTCAATACAAGTCGACTTATACTATTTCATAACATCTTGGCTAAGTCAGGCCAGAATTTCAGCGGACTGTCGTGCAATTGGCTAGCAAAATTCGCTTCTCCAGACACTCCTCCTTGTGTCCATGCATAGTCGCTCTCGTTTTCTTTGCGAAACGGCAGATAGCTTGCCATATATAGATGATATCATCTAAGTGCGAGCAAATTTGTCTACGTAGTCAAATTTGAATCTACCTGGAGTATTACACTTGTTTTTACTAGGTCAAATTTGTGTCCTGGGAGTTGTAAAAAGGCTATTTTAACATATGTTTCATTGTCCATCAATACGCATGTGTTGTATTTCGTCAAAACTTGCTCGTACAACATTCTAGCGACGGCGTTTGGCAACCAAGTTCTGTTTCAGGGTCCTGTTGAGGTGCTTGCTGGCATGGTACGACTCGAAACCATCACGCCAACAGATTCGTCGAACCTTTTCACATAATAATAATCGAATGTATTATAGTGCCATAAATCATATATAAATTGTTTTTGAATTCGTCAACAAATGCCAAAAATATGACCGTAACGTGTCCCTAAGAATCATATATTCCAAGATCAATATCGTATTATCGACGAATATTCAAATTAATTGCACACAACAACAACTAAATGAAGGGTATTATATTACCAAAACAGGCATCGTTTTGAAGTTTGTTTAGGATATACGGTAAAAACATTGTTATAAAAAAGCGTTCGATTTTTTGCCAAAAAAGGAACCGTGCCAAAATTCATTCCAGGAGATCCAGGAATCTATCATTTTCCGGTAGAACTATTCGTTGACGTCTTGTTTCACAAGAGTTGAAAAGCAACGCTGCCTGGAAGCGCCCATTTATCAGCAAGGTAAACCACTGCTTCAGTTTGATAAAGAGCATGCTGATAAGCCACTAGAGTTCTGGGAAACGGTTCTCTGAAAGAAATCAATTTGAAAGCGACGAGTTTGTTTGTGGTGCAGATCGGGGAAGAAGTGTCAGGAGCGACACATCCAAGGCACGGAAGCATGGAAGAGGAAATGCGTTGGTCTGGGTTTTTTTTTTGTGAAGTGGGGGGCTTCGTGAAAATCGACGAGATAATGACGGCAGATTCCTACATCAAAACATCCTGCGGGAAAGTCTGGAGGTTTTACTGAACCTGACGGGCCTTGAAGAGAAGTTCGTATTTCAGCATTTCACCAGGACAACGACCCGAAGCAAACTGCTAGGAAGACCAAGTCTTTTTTCCCGACTTGCAGGATCAAACCGCTGGAATGGCCTCCACAAAGCCCGGACCTTAACCCCATCCAGAGTTTATGGACGATTATTGATGCCAGGGTTGAAAAAAACTGGTGTTACCAATAAAAATAACTATTTTGAAGCCCTGGAGAAGGCATGCGCAGATCTAGATCCACAGCACCTAAACAACCTGGTGGAGAGTCAACAACCTGGTGCAGGTCCTGAAGGTCATAGCAGAGCATATAAATTTTTTAAAATGCTTTTCCCCTATTTTAATTTTTCATTTCTGGAGCCAAAATGAAGTGGGCCTATTTTTGCTGGACTTGTTTTTTCAATTAATTTTTTTTTTGTTTTTTCTTTAAGTAAAACTCTATTTAAGTAAAACTTTAATATATGATGTATGATGTATGATATGTACTACCACCCATTGTAGCACGGAAACTAAGTCCGACAGCAATGGGCTCTCATCGCTGTAAGACTTGATCAAGCTTCAATAACCACTGATTATCCTAATCATGCCATTGTATGAAGGGCCAAAAAAGGGGTTCAGTGGATCGATAAGCAACATTACTTATACGTTTCCTAAGAGATATAAAGAATTTCCTTCCAACAGCAAGATTGAACATTTGCTCAAAAGAGCGAGCTATCTAATATAAGGATGCCCCAATGGGCGGGGAGAAGAGCCCACCCTCTATTCAAAAACTGTTAGCAATGGGATGTTGGCATTCCCACTCTTCCCATCCAGAGTGCTTCAATCGGGTGCCCTGATGGTCCCTCCCATTCCAATGAAATTTTTATGTAAATAAAAATTACTGCAATCATTTGTATCTATTATATATGATAAAGTATTAAAGTTAAAGAATTAAAGAACTAAAGAACTCTACCTGTGGTTCGCGCTTAAGCTCGTTTGCGTTCGTTTTCAGCGATGGCAGCATTTCACCAAAATCTTGATTTGAGGTTTCCTGAAAAAATGGTTAAATATATTGAAATATTACTAAACTAACATTTATACATTTCAATTTACTGTTGCCAAGGTCACGATTTGCATCTTGATGCTGATTTCATAACAGTAATCTGCTTTTGTTTTTGCTGGCCTAATAGTTATTGCTACTGAGTTAGGAAAGGGGATATTTTATTAAAAGGGAGTTAAAGACAAATGGGTAAAAAATAAGTAATGTTCAAATCATCTATCAAATAAAATCAATAAAACAGTATTTCCAAATAGATTGATATTGTGAGTTATGATGAAGTAATGACAAATATTGAACTGTATAATCAAACACTAGCCAAATGACACACAGCGCTGCATGAATCAGATCAGCTCATAATTGGTAAAAAGTCCATTTGCAAACAGGAAATGAAAAATACATTCAGTAATAAATGCAAAAGCCTACTGCAGATCACGGAATTTTCTGCGTTACATAATGGACATATATCCTTACTGATCCCCTTGCGTCTAAAAATCGAACGTATTGATATTTTAATGGCCTATTCTTACTGCGAAAAAACTAACAATTTTCCGTTTCTTCTTTTTTTCAGGTGAGCTTCCATGTCATTAGTCCCGATTGGTAATTCAAATCGAAAATAGAGTTGGTGAGTGAGAAAAAAATACGACTCCTGGTGCTTCTAAACATCGAACTATTCAACCAGAAAATCATTGAGACAGGTGTGACCCTGTTCAAATCCAACCAAAGCATCATTAGTAGGAAATCTGTGCTAAATTTATTCCGCTTTGCCCATGGCTGTCGCACATGCTGTGTAGGCACTCAATTTCGATACACCAGCTCGGAAATTTGCTGCGGAAACTTGGAACAGCAGATCCAAGTCGTTTAGGTTATTATCCATAATATAGTAACGAACTGTCAAAATTACGGAGACTCGATACAAAATTGAAAACCGTCTACAAAGAGATCTGTAATTTGAATGGGGTGTGTAGAACACAGTGAAGTTTGCAAAAATGGTCCACCTGAAAATCATTTAAGCTCCCGACCGGCATTAAAAACGAGCAATTTTTCTATTCGCTGTAAAATGACTCAGAGTGGTAAAGTCTTCACAAAATTCCGAGCAGTTTTTTGTTGTTGTTTTTTTTGCGGTTCAAGTCTAGCCAAGAAGTAAACCTAAACATTTGAAATGGAAGCAAAGTAATTGTTGATCATAATTTAAATATATTACACATGTTTCGTATAATTAGAATGATCTCACCAAGCTCTGCGACGCGATATATTTCAACTGTTCACGAAAATATATCTTTCCTCCGTACTTTCCGCATGCCTGACTAAAAGTAGAATCTTTTATTTAAGTTGTATCTTCAAAAAGGCTTCTTATAATAGTAATAATTATAATAACTTTATTTTAAAATTGTCGGACAAAGGCCATGAACTATCCTTAAAGTGAAAGATAACACACAAATGGATACTGATAAGTTGGAGTCGATATATCACTGTTAGTAATTTAATAATAATAACTTAACACCATGCTCATAAAGTGAACTGATTATTATTCGTTTATAATGGGTTAGACCGGCTTTAGTTTTTAAAAGAACGATGCTGATAGGATTGTTTCTTTTTTTCTTCGAGGGCTGAGCATCGATTTTTTTAATTTTTATGTTTCAATGGCTGTTGACTGAAAAACCTGAAGATTAATTTAAACTGGCACGTCTATAGATCATCATTGAATTGTTGGAACACGATGGACAAAGAGAACATCTTACATGAAGCAGTTGAATTATATAGAAGAGCTGAATTTGGTGAGACCATCCCAATTATGGATAACATGTTATAACTCATTTAATTAAGCATGTACTTTGATTTCGTAACCACTTTTGAGGTGCTAGACTATAGTTGAAACTGCAAAATGCGCTTCCACTGCTGTTTGATCTGTTTCGGAAGAGCATTGTTTGACAATATTAGTTTTATTCCAACCGTATAGCATTCGTCACGGTTTTGTTGATAAATCTACATTCAAAACTGTTTTGTCCACCAACACCACCTCTATGCATCTTTAAAGCCAAAATGTGTACAAAGTGGCCCACTCTATAGACGGTTGCGCAAACAAATGTATAAAACCTTTACAAGACCATAAAGATTTTGAAAATGTTCTAATGAAAGATGTTATGACCACTTGAGAACCTTCATAAAACCTATTGGCTGCCATCAAAACCAGCATAGGGCCAAATTGCCACAACTTTCAAACTTCACGGTGATATCGTGGTTGGTTTTTGTTGTTCTGCTTTGTTCGAATCTCTGCTCTTGTGATTCATTTAACAGTAAATAATATCTTAGAAAAAAGTTCTAGTGTTGCGGGAAACTTTGTTTGATCGCAAAATATCCAAAACAAATCGAGTTTTTTTTTATAGCTTATCACGCTCCAAATCATATGCGCATTTAATTATATGGTGAACATTGGCACGATAAGAACCGAAAATAAATGCGCCTTGGAGATTATGCTAGTTTACATCAACAAAATTACAATTGAAATAAATATATTCGATAAATTAATCATGAATTTCCTATAAATTTATGGAATTCAAAAAAGGTTATCAAGAAAAATGCCAAAATCGGTCTCTGCTCTACAGTTCATTTGTATTACATTTAAAATTTGGAATTTATTTTTCCACATTTCAATTTTTTCATATTGGAAGAAATCACAGTTTTGCTAAAAAGCCAAATTACCTTCGCAATGGCTACTCTAAAACTAGTAGGTCATTTGGTGACTTTCCTCAATGCCAATTTGCCGTTTAATGCATTTACTGGAGGCAAAATGGTTTTCAAATGCTTTTTCAACTGACCATAATAAGATAATTTGAATGAGTTTTAAAACAGCATTTTACGAGTTCATCAAGTCAAAATGAAACTTTTGATAGGAGTAAAAAGAACTTTAGAAGACAAGGTTTTAAGATCGTAGTAAAGAACCTGTGTAGGTTCTCATAAACCTGACTAAAACTTGAAACCTATTGGCACCTGCTGCTGCCATAATGAAACCAAATTGATTTCTAGTGGCTTTCATAAAACCTTAATAAAACTTAATAAAGCTGGATGGTTTTTGCAATGTTACTTAGGTTGAGACGATTTTTAATAGTAATTCATCGTACTCGTGTTTTTTTAAATTTTAACTATGGATGACCGGAGAAGGATTTCGTCAAAATTTAAACTTCAAAATATATGTTTGATCTAAAGTGCACAAAAAAACCTCTTTCATAATCATTAAATTTTAGCCTGAAATTACTAGGCACAAAATATGGAGTATTATTTTTGCGCGCCACCAGAAACATAGGTGACTTAAAATTCCTATAAGCTTCGTCAGTTCGATAAAGCCCTATTTATGTCTGCTGATTTTACAGGCAAAATATTGTTTTACCTGTTAAGAACATACAAACAAATAAATATATGTTTTAATTACTCTCTAATCTGCATTCAAGTTCCTATTTGTTCTCTTTTTCATTTCTTTCTGTTTTTGTTTTGTCTCTTTATTTCTGGTCTCTGAATTTCTTATTTGTTAGATGCCCAGTTTCTACCTCGCTTGTGTGAATATCATTCAGGGTTTTTGCCATATGATTTCAATATAAAGTAGTTATATTTACTAATGTAAGAAGTCGTTTTATTTGTTTGTTAAGAATTTTGTGCGTTGGATAGACTTTCAGTAACTCTGATCATATCTTATGCCAAGAGAATCGAGCACGGTGACTTACCAGTAAATGAAAGTCATCTAAATGAAGATACAAAAATCAGAAATAGGGAGTTGAGAAACATACCTTTAAGAAAAATGTCTAGGCCAGACCGGTGATCGAACCCAGCAACCTCCAGCGTGGTTTGTAAATAAAAGTATGTGTCGATATATAGAAAGGTTTTGATGACTATTGATTGCTCGATATCATGTAAAGTTATAACAACACTATCGAGTAGATGGAACAATCCTTTTTTTACAACATTATTTTTTTGATATTTGTAAGCATTTGATAGTGCTAGGCAAGTATTATACTTGACATCATCGTGCCTGCAGAGAGGACATCAGAGAAGAAAATAAATTTCAAAGATCGGGTTCTCAATACCATAGTTACAGACCGTCATTTGTACTTTTCAAGTATTTGCACGTCAATTGCAACTTTATTTTGCGCTCAATTTGTTCGTGTCCTCTTCAAAGCATTGTGCAGAAAAAAAATGCAACATTCCCACGTTGTTCGTCCTCCGAACAGGGCAACGAATGGATCAACGATAAAGTGAAAAATGTCGAGTGTGTTGACTGCACTGAAGATACGGTTGTTGGTAGCTATAGAGGTTCAAAACAGCTACCCGCCAACTCTGCTTCATTCATTCTGCTGCGATTTGCATGTTAACTTTAAAACTTCAAACTGCTGACTTGGCGCGCAGTCAACAGTAAAATTACAGACAGCTGGCTGGAAGTTGTTCGCCCATGTGCATTGCTGGGCTCATCGACTGCATCTACAGGCACACATGCACAGGAAGATACACATTCACAGTCAGACCAAGTGCAGACAGTGACATGCAAAGTGTTCGCTGCTTTTATCATTACGGTATTGTGCGGCAGCGGCACCCTCAGTCAACATCGCCATCGTCCGCCGTCTGACAATTTGACGGTTGCGATGGCAGCGATGATGATGATGACGATGATGGGGTTGTTGCCTGTCAAGTGTATTGTACGGCGCTCTTCACCAAAAATACTTGCGCTGAGTGTTTGTGTATGTGTGGGTCATGTTATTTTACGAGATCTTGAAAGCCAGCGAAGCACCTTTCCGTTCTGGATGGCGAAATGCAAATGTGCAATCTTCTAAGATAATAGAAGAACGAGCATCATCCGAAATTGCTCTATCGAATGATATTCTCTTCTCATTCCTAGTGGTTTAAAGTTTATTCTATGGTAACCGTTTACTCTGGACGTTGAGTTTCTTCACAAATTAAAGTCAAACACTCAATGGACATTTGCTTATAGAGGGGAAACAAGTGCTAGCACTTATACAATTTACTTGTAATTTTGAAGTCAACTATACACAGTTGGTTCTTATGTAGTTGAATCGGTGAAGGCGCAGCAAGGAAGCGACAACATGTTGGAGGTGGCTGGGTTCGATTCTTGGGCATTTATAGCAACTATCTGTGCAAAGGGTAGGATTTTACCTTCCACACAATCATTCCAATGCAAAAGAGGTATCTAACATCGAAAGCGTTTAGATCACTCAGTCGAGAGCAAGCAATAAGCTAATTTTGAATGCATTAAGCTTGAAGTGAAAAAAGTAATAACAATAAGAAGAAAAGTAGAAAGCACTTTCCGGAGTAACAAATCCTTTTGTTTGGTATGCTCCCTTCTGGAATAAAATAACAAGACATGCTGCAATAATCGCGGCTTAATCTGAGCTTTGATACTAAGTTCTTCTTATTCAAATTCGAATTGTGTATTTCCGCGTCACTCATTCGTTCTACGGTAGAGATAAATGCGAAGTAATGAGATGAATATTGGAACATATATTCAATGTGTCCTGAAGTCCTTCTTGTTCGAAATACTTCTGAGTATTCCAAAATACCTACCCGTAAAAAGAACCATACTCTTCATAGTTAAGTTCACTTTAAATGCTTTTCTTCATACAGCAGTGAATTCCATTTCTAAATTCTAACGTCAACGATAAATCTGTGAAATCTTTTGAAAACGAAGAATGTCCGCTGTCACGGTGAGCTATAAATAATTTACTAGAAAAACGCACCTCCCACCGTTATGGCATAGAAACAAGACAGCGCGCCAAAAAAAAAAAAGTACACGCATACACATCTCCATGTCGGCGGATAGATATATTTACGAAAAGCCTGATGAAGCAATGCTCGAGAGTTTGATGAACTTTTGACACGATGATTGGCAGTAAGTTTTTAAGCGTAATGACATATATGACGCTACATACACTTCGTGGAGCCGGTCTTTTACATAATTTAGCGCCGAAAATGATTAAGCTTGTGCGTAACTCTTTCTCGTTGAATAGAGGTTTGCAAGACGTACACTGTGTAACATTCCAAATTCCTCAAATTCGAGATAGTTCATCAGTTCCAATTCAATGTTTTATTAATCGACCCATTATAGATTATTCTCAATAACCGTAAGTTCGGCCTAAATTTTTTTGTGCGCGCAAACTGCTTCGACAGCTCATTAGCACCGTCTCGACAAGAGACGGAAAGATAATCTTAAAATGGCGAGACGCCATAGACCATGAATGAGTGAGTGACAGTAACGATAGAGCACCATGGCAATAGCGTCCTATCGCAATTAGCATTTTGTTTGATTGAATTTGTAATTACTCTTAAATTCCCCACTAATGAATTTCAACTATCGCCCCCATTCCGTACAAGACGCGAGAGATGCAGCTACTACAGTAATTGAATATATATAAATATATATATATATATATATATATAGTATATATATATATATATATATATATATATATATATATATATATATATATATATATATATATATATATATATATATATGATATATATATATATATCATTTGGCGCGCTCAGCGTTGTAAATTGCTCCCCATTAAATCAATTTTAACCGACCTAATGTACACTGGAATACTTAACATCAGAAAGTATTCCTGCAGCTTAAAGTGTTTTTACTTGTAATTATTTGAAGTTTTGTTACCGTAATATTTCTTCTGCTTGGAATTAATGCGTGGAACAAACCTGAATGTATCCACCTGTGATGAGATGTGACCCCTCTTACGAAAATCAATTTATGATATATGATTTTCGGTAACTGGGGGGTTTTGATAACTTGTCCATATATGAGCATTGTATTCCTAGGCACTTCATTTAACCAACCACGGAATCGTTATTTAATTCTGAAAAGTGACCAGTCTGACACCCAGGCAGCGCCCCAAATAAAAAAATGAATACCTTATTTTAGAAAGTACCCACCTTCAAAACGTAGCTGTAAAAATTTCAAGGTTTTCCGGCTATTATCTCCGAGCCTACAGTGGTTTTAGCCGAGCGGATTTTTAAATCAATTTCAAAGTTTGAACAAATCCTGATTTTTTTTGTGCTTTCTAGTGCACATCTGAGGGAATGCTAGGTTTGGCATAAATTAACGAGATATTTCATGTAAATTTAAGCCAAATTTCGCCTAAATAACGTCTATTCTATAAAAGATTGCAGACATCATTTCTTACACTTGTTACGACTTGCAATCGAACGAGGGGAAATTTTACGTGTCTTCTAAAATTCATAATTTTTTAATTGATAAAGTTGATCTAGTTTGCCAAAGACCATTTTTTTCTCATTTGTGACAAGCATGCAAGTATTCATCCTAAAGTTACTTCTTAAAAATAACCCCTAGATCATAGTTTAGATTTTCTCTTGCCTTGATATCTTCTCTTCTGTTCTCTTGTTCTCATGTCGAAGCTGATTTGTCGGGTATTTTAGTTTTTCAGATCTACATAGAAATCAAAAAAAATCAATGATTATGATTTTTTACTATCGAGTCCATTGCCTGAGTGAAATTGAAGAAGACGCCACACAATTATGTGTTCTGAATTCTCTGGAAGTCTACCTTTGAAACGAATTATTGAATAATTTTTCAAAAAGAAGTAGCGAACATTTGAATCAAAATAAGAAAATGTTTCCACGTTATTCACGTGCTTTCATTTGACAAGATTTTATCAATCTACAACATGTTAACTCAGTTTTGTCAAGTATGCAAATGCGACCGACTTGCGATGAGCGGCACTGTTGTACCATTAGTTATTGAAATCAAAAGATGGCTTTATAGTTTTGTCGTTAGCGGTGTCTGTAACTCTCAAATTGGTGGATGAAAAATTATAAATTAATTGCAAATCAATGCAAATTGATGAAAAGTCCAATTAATTCTTAGCTGGTCTCACTGTATTGTCCATCACTGTAGGACTTCAAACTAAAGGGTGTTTCGATCCAAATTTGGTCAACTTACACTTAACGCATTTACTTTGATCGTGCATTAAAAAAAATTGCACACCCCTCATTTTTAAGATGTGTGCGTGTAGCATCATGCCTCTATTTTGATTTTGAGATTAGCACTTCAGTTATTAAAATGTCGTCGAAGGAAGAGAAGTAACGCATCAAAATTTTGCACGTGCATGGTGAAAATCCACACTACTCTCACGCCAAGTTAGCGCAATTGTTGAATGTGGCTAAATCAACTGTTACCAACATATTAGAAGTGTTCGGTGAACGTTTGTCGACAGCCAGGAAAGCTAGATCGGGGGGAATCGATAGCCGGAGGTCACAGTAACGACAAAAAGAGTTGCCCGCTGTTTAGAGCAGAACCTCAATTGAAACTTACGCCAGACTGGCTTATAACAGGCTTATAACATCGGCAACACGATGGGGAAAGGTGGCAGATATTTTCAAGCACATTAAACTGTCAAAGTTCGCGAAGAAATATCTGGTGTGGCAAGCCATCTGTACCTGTGGCTTGAAGAGCAAGTTTTACATTGCGATCGGAACCGTCAACCAGGAAACTTATCTGAGCGAGTGCCTACAAAAACGTCTACTGCCTTTCCTGAATTGTTTCATACTATTTTGGCTGGATTTGGCATCCTGCCATTACAGAGAAAAGGCCATGGAGTGGTATGCTGCCAACAACGTTCAAGTGGTGCCCAAGGACAAGAACCCTCCCAACACGCCAGAGGAGCTCCCAATCGAACAATATTGGGCCATCGTCAAGCGGAACCATAAGAAGACTCAAAAAGCTGTTGTGAGCGAGAAACAGTTCAAGGTAAGCTGGCATTCTGCGGCGAATAAAGTGGACAAGGTGACTGTACAAAATCTTATGACAGGTGTTAAACGAAAGACACGGAAATTCGCATTCGGTAAAAAGGAAGCTTAGCTGAATATTTCTTCTGTATCCTGTATTCTGTATTAACTGAACTTGAAAAAGAAAAATAATTTGACTTATTAATAAAAACTTTTATTGACTCACACTCATTACTGTTTGACCAAATTTTGATGGGAACACCCTTTAGTCATCTCTTTCCTAAATGCAAAAAAAAGTCATCCTCTTCTTTACTTCAATGCAATGTCATTATGGCAGAGTACTGTCCATTCTTTGACTCACCTACATGTTTACGAACTTGAGTTACCTTTACTCAAATTTGGGTGAATGAGTGTATCTTTCGCCTTCACCTAGAATTGCATGTTTAAGAAAACAATATGCACAGCTGTTGCAAATCAGTTTTGCTACATTTGTTCTCTGAATTCCCAAAAAGACTCGTTGAAAATCTGACTTATTTTTTAAGGTAAAATGACTGAGAGTCAGAATGGCCGCAACGAGGGATGATTTGATTCCCACGCACGTATTTCAAAAGCACAAAAATCTCAAAAACCTTAGAATCTTTGATTCTGTTCTTGTTTGAAACTTTGAAATTTGTGCTTCTAAAATTGTGAGGTGGTAATGTATGACATAGCCTTCTTAAGTTTTTTTTTCTGAAGCTGTTTACTTTTGAGGAATATCTCTACAATTTGAGCAATCAAATCCAACAATACTCAAGCTTGTGGGTATGCCAAGAAATAGATGTTTACCCTATGTACGGTTACTGTTCCAATATCTATCCACTAAATAGATAGAAGATAAACGTACGCGTAGATTGGTTTCTTTCTGTTATAATGTTTGCTTAAGTTGAACAGATTCACGACACTTTTGAAATCGTAAATCAAAATGTGAGCAAGAAAAAAATTGTAACTATCCAATAAGCTACAAAACTTGTACTGTTTATGGTGTCCTAAGCCGCTAAAAGTTTCTCATTTATTTACAACCACCTTTCAGCATTCAGTTTTGAATTACCAACCTTTCCCATTAACGCCACTGTCCCACTTGCTCCGATTTACTATGCTCTCGAACTAAGTGCGTAGTTCTACCGGATATAGAATAAATACTACCACTAACGAAAAATATCGCCAAAGGTCGAAACGAGCGTGATCAAGCACCCCTGATGAATAGAGTTCGTGTACATTCCCTGCTTATTGATTTTCCGCCTGACTCGTCCTACCGCTCAAGCCCTTCGTCTTTCGCCACAAGCGCAAGCAAACGCCCCAACAAACAACAGCGCACGACATTTCGACGTTATCAGGTACCGACAAACCTACCACGAACTGCCAATATTGATTATATCAACTTGGTGAAGGACACACAGAATCAGCCACGGTTTCATCCCTTACCATCTGCGTAGAAACTTTCCCGGGGTACTGCCACTATTCGGATAAAGGTCTCATGCGGTTTACTCGTCTATGAATGATAAATGATTTTTTTCGGACCTACTTTTTAAGATCTAAATAAGCTTTATAGATTGCATACCGGAAGGTGTTGAATTCTCTTGTTCGTTACCTTAAGTATTGCAAGAAAGACTTACTTAAGAATGTGGCTCTATGGATCTACGATCTATTTTTACCCTAAAAATCAAAAATATACAGTAGTATTGTCTTACTGACATAAATTTGAGGAAAAATTAAAGACAGGCAATTTTTAACGATAGAGTGAATTCTAGATCCATAAACCCACATTAGAGCACTTTCCCCTATTCCCCTCAAATTTCGCCTCCCGTTCTTTTAGTTTTTTTTTTGAGAATGGTTAATTCCAGTGGTCTTTTTTCACCGTCTGTGAATTCTAGTGGTGTTGTTTTTGCGTCAACCACTCTATCAAATTCTTTGTCACATGTCTTTTTTGATATATGTGGCTTAGATACCCTATAGTAGTAGAGTACATTAAACTTTGTTTTTAAATGGATTAAATCGGTCCTCAAACTCGATATTGTTAACGTATTCTTGTATTCCATTGTAATAAACCACCCACACTTGTGAGTGGCCAAAAAAGCATCCTTACTGTTGATTTAAATCAAACTCAATGTCATTGTAACATATTTCTGTATTCTGCTGAAATAAACCACCCATACTTGTGAGTCGCCCCAACAGCTTCCCTACTGTTGGTTCAAATCGGTCCTCAAACTCAATGTTTTTAACGTATTCTTGTATTCCATCGAAATAAACTACCCACACTTGTGAGCGGCCCAAACAGCATCCTTACTTTTGGTTTGAATTGGTCCTCGATGTTTTAACATATGTTTTTGTATTCTGCTGTAACAAACTACCCACACTTGTGAGCGGCCCAAACAACATCCTTACTGTTGGTTTAAAGCGGTCCTCAAACTCGATGTTTTTAAAGTATTCATGTATTCTGAAATAAACAACCCACACTTGTGAGTGGCCCCAGTTTGGGATCACCAGTTTTTACACATTGAGGAGTATGCTAGTCCCAAGCATCATATTTTGGTTCTTTGTTCAATAACAGCTGATTGCCAACGGAGTAGTAACCTCGGGCGGTCAATCATGCTCAACAACAAATCACAAATCCACTCCCTTCTAACGCGGTT
The DNA here is from genome assembly GCA_034211315.2 of Aedes japonicus. Lineage (NCBI taxonomy): Eukaryota > Metazoa > Arthropoda > Insecta > Diptera > Culicidae > Aedes > Aedes japonicus. Next base: position 188,981 of record JASCZW010000822.1, on the reverse strand, counting down.
ATGTCGAATGGGTTATTAGGCCGAATTGAAATTGAACTTAATATTTCATGAAATCTTTGCGTCATGAAACTAATAAACTTTCAATGGAAATTATTCCTTCTGGAAATAATGAGCAGTTGTTTCTAAAATCTCCTGGCTGTCAAATGTCAAATTATTTATTATTTCTTGAAATCTTCGGGAGATGAAACCAATGGTATTTTATGAGAGATTTTTTCTTCTTTCAATTATAAATTGTTCTTTCTTATTTCAAATCTCGTAACTCGCTAACAGTTGAAGTAAGAACAGACAGTGACCGTATACTTTATTCTATATCTTAGGGGTCTCGGATAGCGTAGTCGGTAAACGCAGGCGGCGAGTTCGATTCTTGACCGGTCTAGGATTTTTTCGGATTGGAAATTTTTTCGACTTTCCTGGGCATAGAGTATAATTGTGCTTGCCACACAATACACAAATTCATGCATAGAAGTTGGCAAAGCAAGCTCTCAATAAATAACTATGGAAGTGCGCTTAGAACAAGCAAATTGAGAAGCAGGCAAAAGCTCGTTTAATGAGCGCCAAAAACACCAGCAAGAAGAAGAAAAACTCTGTATCTTTACAAATCCGTATCGATGACAACTTTATTACACGTACTGGGCATATTTGAATGTCATTTATTAAATTTACTGTAAAAGTTCGAACATTCATTTTAGACAACTTTTTGTGAACAGTAAAATAAGTTTGTGTTTTGATGTATGTCAATAAAAATAATAACCCCGTTACCCCGTTCTGAATCATGCTTTTAACATTCCTTTGTTTACATCCATCAATTATTGCAACAGTTGTGAGATGCTATAGTTGTGTTCAAGTGACGAGTTTTTTTTTAAAAGAATCGATAATGGGAGGAAAATAACACTTCATGTTCGAAATCTTATCGTGCGTGATTGCTTAAACAATGAATCTCAGCGCAAAGGTGCCGTAAAGTATGGCGTGAGCCGTGGTGGATTTATCACGAACTCCCTTTTCGCGTCCATGATTACCACGAGTCTCAAAGGAATGAAAATTCCATACAAACTTGCAAGCCGTGTTGAAATTTGAATACACTCTAAAAGAAAAATGTGCAAACGTGACACATTAAAAAAAAAACACTGAGAGGAATCACCCAAATATTCAAAATATTTAAAATAAGTGTTTGAAAATTGTTCACAATTTGTACTCACTAACCGAAATCCAGTGAATACAATTCAAAAATAATGATGCTAACTAAAAAATTGGAAAAGATCGACATTCTTGATGTTTGTTTAGTCATTCATTATCGGACAATTCGGCAGCCAACATCATTCCCAAAATTAAAAGAAAAACAGAAGTTTCTATTTCAACCCATACACAATTGGAATGGTCTCACCAATATCTACAAATCGATTAAATTTAAATTTATTTTTTTTCAAAGCATAGACATGCTCGTGTCGTGATGCGTCTGGGTAGCTCCATATTCACCGGTCCTGCTTATTCAAAAAAAAAAATGGAAATTAAATCATAGGCCCGTTCCCTTTCTCATCATTTGTCATTTTACTTTTATTAAAATTAAAATCAGTGTTTTGCCCTCTCATTGCTCGCTGATTTATCTAAAATATCCCACTTCACTCTTCCAATTACCCTTCCCGAAGCAGAAATTGCCAATGTCTTTACTGGTTCAACAGGTTAACAGATTTTGGTCAAAAGACGCCTCTGGAAGTACCATCGTTTTGCAGTCTTTTTCTAAAATAATACACGGTGCGATTAAATATTCGCATTTCTATTGAAAGCCGTTTTCCTCCCTAAGACGTACAATAAAACCTTCCCTTTCATGTGTGGTCTGATTGATGGAGCCACCCGGTCTAGGAACGTTTCGTTTCAAACCCTACGGGCGGTGACTTATCCTTGCGGGCAGTGAACGGACACATTATCATCAGCACCGTCACCGCCCAAGCATAGAAGGGAAATGCCCAGTCTCTTTCGTCGTTGTTGCCGTCGTCTTGGCTCTAATCCACAAATGGATTCGTCGAATGCTCGTGATAGAGCTATCCTCAGCTAGAGGCACTTTGGCCTGGCACAGTTGTTGGTATAGAGGAGACGTATCGAAGAACAAACCTCCACATTCCATGCCTGCTTTTCGTTCTATGCGTCGCCGCCCCACAACAGGACTAATGGTAGATGGAACACCACCCCGGGAACGATAAAATAAATACTAAAATCTGGCTTTTACTGTTTCCGAGGCAAATGACGCCCGATGCCGTACCGAATGCTGCAGTTCAGTTCATGAAATCAGAAGACAATGGTTGGTTCATTCCTAAAACATTAAATTCGCCAGCATTCATGATCCATTATCGGATTGACGTTTCGAAGAAGTCTAATTTTGAAGTCGAATGATGCAGCTAACTTTTGTTTATTGAAGAGTTGCTTAACTAATCTCCCGATGTCCAATCTTATGATTGTAATCAATCATCGTATTCTGGAATAATGGTGTTCTCTATTATCCTCTTTGTCGGAAAATCTGTGATTTGCTATTCAAAAGTGTCCTCTTAAACAGCTCTTGGCAGCCTGCACGTACATTAGGATATTTCAGTCATAAGATGGGATTAAATTTCGAAAGCACTCAGACCCATTAGGGGTAGAGAGAGTGAGAGCTGATATCATAAATTCAACAGGATGGTTTCTCGACGCGTACGTATCCCGTCAATCCATTCCTAACCTCACTATTTCATGGTTGAAAGAAGGTGAAAGATTTACACACTTGCGAAGTTTACAGGTTGGGACCAATGGAGCAGGAGCTACTTTCAATTCGCAGTTATCTAGCAATACATACTATAGGTGTGTTCTTTTTTGATTCCTGGCCTGCTATACATCTAAGTTTAATGTTAACTCAATCTACACAATAAGTGGGTTCTGATGAAAAGTAGAAAGTTCCAATGTTTAACTCAAAAGAGCGATCAATTCTCGATTAAGTATTACTTATTTTATAGTTGGTTTCTCACCATCCTCAGGTAGATAATCTGATTGTACTTGTCATTAAATATTACAATTTAGAAAAAAAATCTGCTCGACGGCCAGTATGCTACAATCAGTAAGTTCAGTTGAAAAGCCTCGCACACATCTAGTAGGCAAAAAGCATATTTATCGTTCAAACATTCTCGATCTTCTTACTTCCCAGAGAATCACTGAGGATCGAGCCCTCTTAAAAGTTTAAAATTCGAATGTCAGATAAAGCTCATCCACCTTCCCTGGTATTCTCCCAGCTATACAGATTTTGTTCCTGTCTGACATTTTGTAAAGCTCAGGCAAATACAGAGAACTGTTTTCACAACATGGTGAACATGGTGAATATCTAGATTTATGAACTACAAAACTATTACAATTCAGAATATTTTTTTCTATCGACTCTGTTTGGATGAATTTAAAAATGACTTAAAGTCGTTTTATGCACTCATAATCCCGATATGTATAATCAAAAATGAGATGATGTGATAGGTATGATGCCTAAGAGTATCTTATAAGATAGCATTGCGTAAAAATGATAAATACCAGCTAAATAATGATCATGAAAATTTTAGTGATCGTCAGTCGGTGCGAATCAAAACAAACCCAAAAAAGGAGAGAGTTCCTCTCCCATGTGCGCATCAGTAAACAGAGTGCACACAATAGATCGCTAGAATAACTATACAAGCCACAGTGGTACATGAGCGTCTTCCAACCGCACATTTTTGCCTGTTGAAGTGGCGGATTTAGTCCGTGCTTTAACCTACCCCGCAGTGGGATGTTAGGCAAAAATGTCGTTGGTTCGAGTACCACTGTACACATGCCCTTTTCGCTCAATTTTCATAAAACATCTGTTAAATTTCCAAGCCTGCCGCACACTAGCGTAACTATCAAAACTTTCTCTTCATATCTTTAATTCTAGCCAAAAACATTGTTGTTCACTCTCGGTGCCTCATGGTGATGAGCGAACATCTCCTTCTACATCATAATCGTTACTCCTCGCACGGAGAATATATAACATAACAATTAATGTATGAAAATTTTGATAAAGTTCAGAAATGCTTCGCGTAACATTAGTTGCGTCATTTTAAAAAAAACCTAAAATTCGTATGACAAACTTAAAATCCGCATGAAGTACAAAAATAAACATGTTCATGAGTTCAATCTTATGAAAATCAGGCATGATTTTTACCTCATTTTAGAAATCTAGGGCATCTTACGGTGGAAGAAGTGAAAATCAGCATCGCCACTTCTAATCTTTGATGGCACAAATCTAAGAAACCACACAGTTTTCACTAGTCTAAAGACTCGTATGCCGTAGTGCAGCAAACATATACGATTTGTGCCTTTAAACATTCGAAGTTGCGATGCAAGTCGGCCATGATGCATGGTGGCAGTCATATTTGTTTAGTAAGCACCCGCTTCTTCAGAGCCCAATATTTTTCGATTGGACATTAGTCATGATATGTCTTTGTTGATTTTAAATAATCTCACTTCTAAACATAGTTTTGCCTTTTGAAGGTTGTTGTTCGAATAGAGAAGTGTGGGTTCCTTCTAGCGTGATTTTAGTCTTGCTGTCCACTACAAGATTCTAATCTTCCATTTGTTCCTTCTTGAGAAACATGTTTAGATTTAAAATAAAAAATAGTCGACTACCCCTTAATTGATCACATCGCTAAAAATAGTGAATCACAATCTAAAAATAACTCTACCTCTCTTATATGTATAACACTAGTTCTAATCAGAGGAGCAACAAAGATATACATTGCATTAAGTTGCGTGTATGATATGACTACCATTCATTGTGACATGGAAACTAAGTCCGTCAATCAGTTTTAATAACCACTGATTATCTTATTATGTAATTGGTACGAATGTAAATTCGATATCTGAGTTAGGAAGATGGTACGTAGGTAAGGCATGAGGTTAGAAGCATAAATCATAATCATATATTACTCAAAAGGGGATAACCAACGCCCATCACACAAAGGGTAAGGATTGACCCAGAGTTTTACTTATTTCATGCCGTTGCACAGAAGTTCCACTCCATGCAGAACTTGAAAAAAGTCTAACTAAAGATATAACTTGTTTGAATCATGATTTCCCAAGTAATTTTGAGTTGTCGATTCCAAATCTGAGATCTAGATTTTCGAATTAGTTCATAATACCGAGATATTACCGCTAAATGGTCCCTCGGGAGATCCAGATCATCCTAAAATTTTTTTTTAAATGAATTTCGTGCTAAAGCTTCACGATATTTTTTCCAAAACCTTTCGAACTGATTACGAGAGAAAGAAATCAATGTGACCACGAATTTATGAATATAATTAGCCTGCATAGCCCTCTTAAAAATCCGAACCATTAGTAAGATTACATAATTAAATAAATCTCAACCAAGAGCGACATGATTTTATCAAAACCACTTCTCAAGTAATTTTTCAAACAGGCGTATCTGATGTTGTAAATAAAGAGAGGAAGTAAGATTCAAACGTAAATTTCTCAAAACTCTCACCACTCAGCAAATCATGAATTTGAAGCCGTCGAATGGTACAGTTATGTGAGTACCGAAAATGATCAACCTCAGGCTCCTATTCGTCCCTGTTCTTGGTCAAGAATGGGCATTTCGAAAAATATAGGTCAGAATATCATACCCAGGTTCCCATATCTTTCATATGAGGCCAAGGTTTGAAAATTGGTTAATATGAGTTTTTGGTAGCGAGTCGAGTTCATTGGTCATTTTGCACCTTCGTAAAAATAAAGGGTGTCCACGATGAAATTGCCACACTATGAAATTGCTCTAACTTTTTAACCGTTGGGTAGAATTTCATGAACATTTGGGTGGATTTAGTTCATAGTGCATTATTTACATCCTGTAAGTGACCTGTGACCAAGTCCTGTGATCAAAACTCGCGGAAATGGAGTCGAAAGAACAGCTCGTGCGTGATAAAATCTTGCGCATTCATCACGAGAACAAGGATCTCTCGCATCGTTCCATCGCTAAAACGTTGGGAATCGCGAATTCCACGGTGTGGCGAGTGATTGAGCGGTTCGAGGAACGGTTGACCACCGATCGGAAGCCCAGAAGTGAAGGAAAAAGTATTCCGTACAACACCAAAAATCACAACCACATAGTTGGGGCCTTCAATCGAAATCCGAACGCCTCCGTTCGGGATGTGGCTAAGAAGCTGCACCTAAGCCGAAGTTTTGTCCAGAAGGCCAAAACTAAGGCTGGGTTTCGAACGTTCAAGGTACAAAAGGCCCCTAATCGCGACGATAAGCAGAACAAGTCCGCCAAAACCCGTGCCAGGAAGTTGTACCTCAACATGCTGACGAAAGTTGAATGCTGCATCATGAACGACGAAACATATGTGAAGGCCGACTTCAAACAGATCCCCGGCAACCTGTTTTTCACGGCCAAGGATAAGTTCAGCGTTCCGGAGCATATCCGCACTCAGAAGATGTCCAAATTTGCGAAGAAATTCCTGGTTTGGCAAGCCATCTGCACGTGCGGGAAGCGGAGTGCACCTTTCGTGACCCAGGACACCATGAACGGACAGGTGTACATAAAAGAGTGCCTCCAGAAGCTGCTGCTTTCTCTCCTGAAGGCCCACAACGTCCCAACAATCTTCTGGCCGGATTTGGCCTCATGCCACTACTCCAAGGACGTGCTGAAGTGGTATGCGGACAATAAGGTCAATTTCGTGCCGAAAATGTTCAACCCTCCCAACACTCCGGAGATCCGCCCCATCGAGAAGTACTGGGCGATTATGAAGCAGCACCTTCTTAAACGACCTAAGGTAGTGAAGACAATCGAGGAACTGAAGAAAGTATGGGTTTACATGCAAAAAAACGGTTGATTCACAGGTTGTGCAGAATCTTATGGCCGGGGTTAAGGCCAAGGTGCGGGCATTTGCGTATGGACTGTAAATAAAATACGAGTAAAATGGTAAAATGAAGTTTAATAGTTATTTCTCAATCCCTGAAAATTTGATGGCAATCGGATGAAAACTCGAATTTTGCGAATCAATTTTGTGTGTGGCAATTTCATCGTGGACACCCTTTAATTAAAAATAAATAAATCAATTTGTTTTAAAAAGTACGGAAAAGTAAGAAATTTCAGAGTTTTTGCATACAAAAGTTTTTTTTTTAATGTGTAAATATGCAAGAACACATTCGAAAAGCTGACAACAAAAAATTTTATAATAAGCCTACTGCTATATTTGTGCGAAGATGTGCTCACTTTCGATAGCTCATTGATTTTTTTCTCGTTTCTCCATACTCAAAAGAAAAAAATATGAAAACATTTTGATCACACCTAAATTTTCATCCAATCTTCATGTAATTTTTCGGAAAAAGGTTGAACTATATTTTTCGTCTTTTTTTCGACTTGGCATCACTGCACAGTGGTCTAGAATGCGAATTTAGCTAGAAAGATACATTTTTAGCCTAAGTTTGTAGTTTTGGAGCAAAATTGTTTCCACAAAGTTGCTTCTAATAACAAGGCGCTTTTTTGGCGTGAATGAAAACTAGGGTGGAATATCTAACTTTTTTATTCGCAGAAATAAAGGCATACATCATTCGGAAAAGTTGTAGAATAAATCATTTTAAGCAAACCAAAAAAATATTTTTAACAGCATTTGAAAGGACTTTTATTATTGTATATCATGTCTGAAAACTATCGATAAGATATTTTTTAAATTGAGTTAAACACATCTGAAAAGGGCGTAATTTTATAAGAAAATCGTTAATTACTCGCTAACGGCAAGATTGACACGTCAAAACTTTTATCTTCTTAAGTTATAAAAATCATCTGAAGACAACGTTGTTGGCAAATTTGAAATAAAAAAGTTAGAGAAAAAAATTGTTTTTTTTTCTGTAGGGATACCGGAAAAAATGCTCTGATACGGTCATATCAAGAGGTACATAAAAAAAATATCATCAAAGTTGCTTGAAATGATTTATTCTACGACTTTTGCACTGTACGCTGGTTTCAGGATGTGTGAGGTACCGTCTTACGGAAGGTATTTTCAACTTTCGGTCGTCTAAAATTGTCTTAGTTTGTCACTTTCTTCCCATTTTTTTACATAAAATTAGTGATTATTTGTATCCATGAGCAATTTTCAGTAGGTAACAGTCATAAAGAACATTGATTTCACATCAAGTTAATTTCTCGCTGAGCAGACTTAAGGAATAATATGGGTCATTTCACTTAATTGATTTGTCAGATGTTGAAAAATGTAAAAAGAAGCAGTAGACTGCATTAAACCAAATTTAAATTACAAATCTCTTATCTCAATCTGGACTGTAATGAGTCATTTTGGCTCAGTTGAATTAAATTAGCGGTAACTTATTCCCGAAACTGATTTTTGAAATATGGTGTATGATGAAATTGTAGCTCTAGAGCAATTCTACAACTTTTTCTAACAGCACAGTACCCTAATTTTAATAGCGTAATTGTTATATTCACTGTTATAACCAAATGATATTCAATGGTGAATATCATTTGAATATTCTGATACTTCGATGTCACGCATTGGATATTAAAATTTGAGCAGTACGCAATTTTTTGAAAATAATCAAACACAAAATTTTGAAAATCAGCTGCTGGAACGAGTTATCAGCAAGTGGATAGCATTGCGTCCAAATAATTATTTACAGCACTTATCCTAACAATAAAGCTTTCCCAAATAAGGAAGGCTAAAGCTGTAAAAGTGCTACCTTTTCTTTAAGAAGATATTTATTGGCGCGTATGGAATTCTTGTGTGGTGTTTATAAGTTGTAACTCTTCAAAATTTGAAGCTTGTTTTTCTAAATTGTATATAGCTTGAAACTTGAATTGGAAACTTGAAATTGGTGTATTCACATAATGCCTAAATGAATGATCCGACTAACACACGCACAGGTTTAGATATGCTGAATGTATTCTGTTTTAATACACTTATCATCTTTGCCATGATCGCAAGAATAACCATTTAAAACTTGATCATTGCAAAGATTTCAGAGACTTCGTTCACTAACAAAATTCATAGCCGTGGAAAGAAGGTCTCTCATGGAAGACATTTTCTATTTTCGTTAAAAACACAAATTGCTTTGCAACAGAAGAAGCACATGATGTCATTGTACACCCATTCTTTTTAGACGGTTTGATTGCATAATATACTTAAATATCCCATGGTCGTCTTAGTGAAGCCTCTGTACATGGTGACTATATGTGCTCATTTAAACGTATACATCTCGATGAATCCTCAAAAAGGCTTTCTGTTTCTCGCTCTTTTACGACCGATAAGAGGCGAACGGAAGGACAGAGAGAACTTCCTGCTGGTTTCGCTTTCGCTTACTGGTATGACCGCTTCCGCCGGATACTTGAGTCTTGGTCAGATGGGAGGCTTCATTTTCTGTCGTACAATCTGAAGAAATTCTCCCTTCTTTAACAACGGTGAGAATGCAATGGATCTCATTACGGTAGTTATTATGGTTTTCAGATAGGCGAAATTTTCCGTAGAGATGGAATGAAGTTTTCTGGTTAAACAACTTTGAATATTAAAAGTTGATTTGTAGAGTTGAAAATTGTGTAGTCCTTTTATATTGTCAGACCTCACCTTTTTGATGTAGTTTACTATATACACGGAAAAAAATCCGTGCCCAGATCCGTAAACTGCAGCCATGAATTGGATTACAATAAAAAATACACCGTGAAGTGAATCACGTAGTCATGAACTAAATAACGTTTAAAGGGAAAATCCCTGCATCCTGAAAACGTGAATTTGTTCACGGTCCGTTTTCATTTTCGGGAACCCATTTTTTTCTGTGTAGGGGTACATTTTACGAGTACGTTAAATGATAGCGTCACTATAAGTGGTCAGCTTTTGGACGTTGATAACCATTTCTTGTTTGATTTTTAAACTATTTGCATTAATCGATTTGAGATATATATGGCAATTTCATGCAATATTCCAATATGCAATATGCAATATATTGCAACTAAATAAGTTAGCTGGAACTAAAGTTATGTCTTATATTTGTAAAAGCTTATGATTCCAAGCTTTAGACTTTGCGATAGAGTACTGATTGGCTATGGGCTGAATTTTGAACAAGATCTTAACGCCTTTTAAAGTTCTTCTATTTTTATGTTTATTTAAATGGCATAACGTCACAATACTATAACATAGCCTGATACACAATATCCCTCCTTAATGCCCGATTCGTGGCTGCTCCTCTTCAATCCCTTGGGCACCTTGTACGCCCTAGGTCTTGCTCCACGTGGCTGACCATCTTTCTCGTTGCGCCCCACGTCGTCTTGTACCAACCGGATTCCTGTCGAACACCATTTTTGTAGGGTAATTGCGCGGCATTCTTGCAACATGTCCTGCCCAGCGTATCCTTCCAGCTTTTGCCATTTTATGAATACTGGGTTCACCGGCGAGTTGCGCGGGCTCATGGTCCTTGTGTATTATTCGTTGCAATTCCTTCTTAATGGTGTCGGCTCGCAAGGCCCACAACCAACCTCACTATCTCGCGAGAGGGCCATCGTGATGCTGCTGTTTAACAGTCCCAAGCACCACCAGGACTTTCGGCTTTTGTATTTAAAGTCCTGGGCGCACTAACATGACTCAGCCGCTCTTAACATGGAGAACAGACACTGTTTTGAGCCGCCCCTAACATGGAGAGCAGACGCTCAAATGGGTGAAGGCTTGGACTTTTACGCTTATTTTTAAAAAGCGGGGTGGCTTTTGTCAGGGCTGCTTTCGGATATTTGTGGGTTTTCGGAAGAAACTCAACAGAGTCCAACAACTGCTCAGTCCCCCCACATCTTAAACAGTCCCCGCCGCCCGTCCGGGGCTACTTATTCGTGTATTCAGTAGCTGTCCATCATATGTGATGGAACCCATCCGCGACCCGTGGACCCGCAGGGTTGCTTGCAGCTCAGCCCCGTAGAGTCACCTAGTTCTGTTTTGAAATGGCTGGATTCAATAATTTAAGATATTTTTTATTTTCTAGGTTCTATGATCTTTCCAGGAGAGTCACTTCCCGGAATGACCTAATTTCCAGAAGCTATTCCTTCTTCTTTTTTCGGGAATTGGGTCGATCTGAGAAACGACATTTCGGCAAATGTCATAGAACCTATTTTCGATGTTACATTTATTAAATTATAATATCTGCCATAATTTTCAAAGCATGAGTTAATATTGAATATTTATACTTCAATACAGGAATGATCTCTGCTGAATTTGAGAACAATCACATTTTCCTTTCACTGAAACACATGAGTGCCTAGTAAAATAATTACGGGGTTATTTAGAAAACGGGTTTCATTGCAACGTACTTAACGGATATAATTAGTAGTGCACAAATCATAAAACTCCGTTCTAGTTTGAGATTTTATCATGTAATAGACAAAATGATCAAATCCTTCAAACTATAATGAATACTGTTGTTGATATTTTGTTATTCTAAACGATAAAGAAAAATAACGTTTTAAAATGGAAAACAAAGGTAGTAGAATGACAGATTTAATTTTAAGTTTTATAAAATTTACAATTTTACGTATTATAAACATGCTAACGATATATTATTCTCTTCTATTACAGGTATTACCGCTGATAATTGTGTAGCGTAGCACAGTCGATAATAAAAACGTGTTGTGTAAGTACGAGCCATTTGACAATATTCGTGGAATTGTAGTATCGAACTAGCCAAAGACTAAAGGGAACGTTATTCCGATTTTTTGAAAATAATGAATCATTACAAATTAATAAAACAACCAATACAAATTAACATTGAGCACCCGTATAGCATATCTGGAAACATACAGAACTCAATATGCATCTACATTTACACATATTCATTGGGGTAATGTTACATGATCAAACCACCTGCTTTTGTTGGTCTTTTTAATCAATTGTGACGACTTTTATGTACACGGTGTTCAATAAGTTCGAATACAAGTTTTCATCATTGCGTAGGTATGCGCCATGTACATATTCTGCATTGGTATTGGTGTCAGCTTTAGCTTCATTCATACGCTACCGAATGTGCGCGGTGTTGACATTCTGTTAGTTGTTGTTCGTTTGTTACGCGCGATGAAAGAGTATCGGGACTTCGTAATTAAGCGTTTTTTGAACGGTGAGCGACCCGGCGATATATTCCGGCTGCTGAAATCGCATGGGGTCAAGCGGAACTTTGTCTACACGACCATCAGGCGATACCGGGAGACGTCCTCGACCAATGACCGTGCGAGATCCGGTCGGCCGCGTTCAGCGAGGACGCCACGGGTCATCAAGATCGTGAGGGAGCGAATTCGGCGCAAAAAGAACCGCTCAATCCGGAAAACGACTGCAGATCTCAACGTTTCCATTGGAACCGCTCACACCATACTCACCAAGGACCTTGGTTTCAGGCCTTACAAAAAACGTAAGGTCCATGGCGTTTCGGAGGCTACCAGCAAAAAGCGGTTGGATCGAGCTAAGAGGATCCTCTCTCGGCACGCTGGTCAGGAGTTTGTTTTTCGGACGAGAAACTGTTCGTGCTGCAGCAGCCGCACTGATGTGCAAAATGACCGGGTGTGGGCGCCATCGAGGGACAGCATTCCTGAATCCAATATAAACATCCCTCGGTTCCAAAGTGCCGCGTCGGTGATGGTTTGGGGGCAGTATGCAAACGTGGTAAGCTACCCTTGGTGTTTATTGAAAAAAACGTCAAAATCAACGCGGCGTACTACAAAACTGAGGTTTTGGAAAAGGTTGTTGCCCCCAGTCTCCGAAGCCTCTACGGCGATGAGCACTACGTGTTCCAGCAGGACGGTGCACCAGCCCATACGGCAAATGTGGTTCAAGCCTGGTGTCGGGACAATTTAACCGACTTTCTGGACAAAACTTTGTGGCCTCCCAGCTCCCCGGACTTGAATCCTCTCGACTTTTTTGTTTGGTCCTATATGATGGCGAAGCTGAACGAATACAAGGTCAGCACTTTGGATCATTTCAAGACGGTAATTCTCAAAATCTGGGACGAAATGCCCATGCAGTCCGTGCGTGCCGCCTGCGACGCGTTCGAGAAACGTTTGAAGCTCGTTAAGGAGTACAAAGGGGGGGTCATTCCAAGAGAAATGTTGTAAACGTTCCTTGTAAACATAGCTTTCAATAACATAAATCCAAAAAATAAAAAAACATGTTTTCATTTTTTTAACAAATTTTGAAAGTGTATCCGAACTTATTGAACACCGTGTATTGTTTTGGGGTTTTGACTTCAATCAGCAAACTTAACATTTGATTGGCTTGGTGATCATATTCAGGGATGGTTTCATTCATTCACTCATTCATTTTCACATTCATATGTTAGTATAATTTTGTGTACATCATTTTACGGAATTTTGCTGAAGAAAAAAGTTAGAACGTCTTATGAATGTATGGATGAATCTAAAAAAGAATGGCTAAATTAATGAAACCATTCCTGGGTCCATATTCATAGCATGTTAATGTTCATCTTAAATTCTAAAATTATTCTAAAATAGCCCCCTTTTCTTTCCTTGCCGTTTACTATCTGTATTCTGATATTCGTGTTAAGGAATTTAGTTTTTTAATCTTGTCTTTTGGCATCTACCTTGATGCGTGTGTTAACACATCAAATTCAATTTTTCAAACGCGATACAAATGTTAGGTTCGACCACTGTTTACGGTTTTCGTGTAACTTTGTTATAAACTGTTGCAAAATAAGCACCGAATAAAAAATATCTTGGAAATGAATTGGTTTTCAAATGTATGGTCACATTGTTGCACTATGCTTTTGCTTGTAAATAACGTGAATTTTATTACAATCAGTTGCAAAAAAGCCAGGCCTAAATTTTGATTCCAAAAAATGCCAATTTACTTTGTCAATTATCAATATTTTTGACTGAAAATTTTACAACACTATAACCAATGTATAGACTTTATGTGACCAAAATTTTATCTTGATAAAGTTTAAAAATTTGAAGTTTTTATAACATATTTGAATATGCGTTTTTGGTCATACCAATTTCAAAAACCCGTATATCTGTGAAAAAATTGGGTAGCATATTAAAAATTTCACCGTAGCCTAAACAATAATAGGTAATAATGTGGACAACAGCTGGCGTCATAGTTGACGCACCAACATGAGTATTTCCCCTTCTCACCCGATATTGACCATGCTGAAATATCGGTGCTTAAAAAAGCCACGTATGTTATGAAAACTTTAAATTTATAAACCTTATCAACATGAAATTTTGGTCAGGTCACACAAGGTCTATACATTGATTATAGTGTGGTACAATTTTCAGCCAAAAAATGTTGAATATGGCGTTTATTGGAAGCAAACTGAATGTAAGTATTAAACTCAATCATGTCTGATTACACGATTAAAGATGACAGCTGGGCAGTTGTCTTGGAAAATTTGGCTGAAACATTGCATTCAACTAAAAAAGTAAATTCGTTACTCAGATAGTAGACACTTCTCGAGTACTTTTTCAAACAGACGTATCTGATTTTGTAAACAAAGAGGGGAAGTAAAATTCAAACGTTAAATTCGTGAAAACCTTAGCACTTTCATGCAAACTAGGGCCACCAAGACAAGGAATTACAGTTCCCTAACATGATGGTAATGTTACTTTCCGTGAGGGTGTTGATTGTTTTGAGAAATTTACGTTTGAAATTTACTTCCCCTCTTTGTTTACAAAATCACATACGTCTGTTTGAAAAAGTACTCGAGACTTTCAAAAGATTGGAAATTGTCCGGAAAGTACGTGCCGCAGTTGTCTACCATCCCCATATGATGCTTCTCGTTGGCTGCTTGAATTCACACTGATCTCGAAACGTAAAAGCCAGTAAAACAGGAGCACCACTATGGGTACTGTTATACAAGCTTTTACAGTTTTCTCAGCAGACTTGCCAATTGCGAAAGGCTAATGTTAACAGCAGAACCACTCACGCGATGCACAAACGGTTGTATGTTTCAGAGATGGGCTGTACAGTGAAAGAAATGCAGACAATATTTACACAGACGAGAGAGCTGGCTTCAAAAGGAATTCTTAATGAAAAGTACTTAAAAGTCACATCAACTTAATGCTGACTTTTTTTCGAAGTCTTTTTGACGGCTATGTCCAGCCCATAGAGAGCCGGTGCTTTCTTCACGTACTACGTAACTCTCCAATACCAGCCCAAACCGGCTCCAATTTGAATGATATGGTCTCGTCGTCATCGTCGTCGCCCCGACGTTCGTAACAAATGCGAGAAATGCGCGAAAAATACACAGAACGAAGAGCCAGCAGCAAAAAAAAGTAGCAATTGATGCTTTCAAAGGCTGACTGATTTGCGAGAGAAGGAGAGAGAAAACCGCAACCAGCCCATCCATGACTCATGCATTTGGTGGTGGCGCAAAGTGCGACCCCATTGAGCATTACGGTTCAAGAAACGATCCAAACTCTGTGTGCGATACACGATGGAATCGTAAATGTCAGGTGTCGAGTATAGATTCACTATCTGGATTGAAATGTAAAACTGTAGTTACAGCGCAGTTCATCCTGCACATACATTTTATTAAACTATAGACGAATACCTCCTCTTGATTTAGAGTGTTACAGCTTGACAGCCTTTGTGCCCCATACACAAATACTGTCTTACAGAGAAAGCAAAAGTTGTCATAAGAACGATTGCACGATTTCAGATAGTTGAAGCTCATATTTTTCGTACTGAACATCTTTTCCAACATCTACAACATCTATGGGTCGAACTTTGGGCCTCCAGCCTTATAGTATCTGATTTTAGTTTTATTATTGTTTTTGGATAATTTAAATTGTTATAGTTGCATTTTCACATTACACACTCTTTAGTCAAGGGTGTTGACAAATTTTCCAAACCGCATGTAGACTAGAATGAAAATCAATCCCAACCAACTATTTCGGGGAGAGAGCTATGTGCATTTCAGATCGTAAACAACCAAATAATTCAGAAAAGCGGGTGAAAATGGTGAGGAATTCAGGGCTTATAAATATGTTCTCGATATAAAATATTTAAAATGCTATTGTCATACGCTTGTTTCTATGTAAGAAAAATTCAGGTCAGCCGATTTTTCTTGTTAGCCTACACAAAAGTGGTGAAACTCGATTTTAAGTTCTGAATCAAGAGTATAAATATCTGCATTCTGAATACTATTGGCAAATCTGGAGCAATTAAAAGCAGACCAAAGTTTGACATGAGATTTATCTTGACAAAGCTGTAAGAAATAACTCTTACGACCATTACTGCAACAAAATCTCTCGTAGTGATAAACACACTGTATTTCATAATTGTGTTGTGAGATATTAGCTCACTGCTGCATTTAGAGATAAGATATAGCATTTTATGTAAATCGTAAAATGATATCAACTACTAAAACACACTTCCAAATAATGGGATGTATAATTTACAAACGAGGCACGTATTTAGTATTATTTGAAAATGTGTTATTTGATAATTTTTAATCAGATAGATCTCATCAAAGGCCGCCTGCAATATAACCCATCTTGTTCAGTCGAAAAAAAAATCAAAATCCCCCGATATCCGGCTCCTAATCGAACTAAATAACTGTTAATATTATGTTTTCCTGTAGAATGGCAATAATAAACATCTATTCACTCGTTACAGAACGAAAAAAAACACTCTTTTTTTGTTTTCTGATACGGAAGTTCCTCCGAAAAATAATCAAGAATGTACAGTTTTTTTACACGACAGTGAGCCAAATCCGTTTCGGAGTACATTGGTACACTGTTAATCCAAATTTCGGTCAAAAACATAATAACTTATCAATTTACCGAAAAAAGCGTCTTCTTCACTCAAAAGCACAGCCTACTCTCTTGCCTTAAGAAATTTATTCTAATGTAAAAATAGAGTTGTCTACATCTGACAAACTTGAAAACAAAATTAAAACAAATTTTAAATTGAATGTATGAGGAATCTCCGAACTTTCGTTTTTGTTATTTTATTCCCTCTACCCGTCAAATCTACTTAAAAACGGTTGACAAAAAGTAAATTCATGCAGTACCAGTATTTCTTTCAGTTGATATATGTAGTCTATCCCATTTTTTCACAACGAGATATTTTGGCAATGTTGTAATTTTCATGCCATTTGTTGTTCAGGACACAATAGAATCTGAGGTGAATTGTGACATCAGACATAAAATGAGGGGTTTATTAAGTATTTTAACTGTAGCAAAAATCATTCTTGTTCGAACCAATCTGGATAATTTATCATTAATTCTATTGTTTTACTATTTTTGAAAACTGTTAACGTATTGGATTTGTATTTTTATCTGGGTCAACACATAAGAAACAAATAATGCTATATAAAAACTTTCCTCAAATTTTAAGTCTTCGGATCTTTGAAAAACAATGTTCATTTACACCGTCTTCAACTCGAGGTTGTACAGACTGAACATTGAACATTGAGTGAATTACAACGGACAGCTGTGACAGTGGAACTGCATAGACATTTTCGTTTTGCGAAAAGTTCCACCGGCTCGAGCGGAAATCGATCCCTCACTTATGGACATACGGGATCAAATCCCTATCACTTCGAAGTTTTCTGAGCACAAACCCCAAATACTATTAGGACTTTTGGCGTGAAATTTTCAAGATTTGTTTGCTCCACTAGAGCATCGATTGGTTTGCAATTTGAGCATTGTTTGTCTTGTTTTATTTGTGTGTTTTAGTTTCAAAAATCGTGAAGTGATAATTAACCTAACCTATAAATCATATGGAAAAAGGATTCCCTCCAGTTTCACCTTAACGGCAATCGCTTGAACGACGGGTTACGCCGCTAACCGCTTGACCACGAAGCCCGAAGTGCCTCAAGTATATGTATCACAAATGTATCGAAGTACATTTATTTGAACTCAATCAAAGGCGAATTACGCTGACAAGTTATGCTCATGTTTACATTCCTCTGTATATGGCACATGTGAATATCATTTTATTTTTGGCATATTTTCTAAATAACAGCCCCTTTTTGAAATTAAATTGGCTTAAACCATGTTATATTTGAAATGTTATTGTTAAGTTCAAGCGTTATTCCGAAATTCGAAGTGAGAAAAATCACAACGCAGCTACGTTATTCTTCTGTACACATCGAACCGAGAGTCACGTGGTGATTAGTGACTTTTCTCACTTCATCAAGTGACAAAAGAAACGTTTCTCAAAATAACCCCCAAGCCCCAAGAAATTCGAAATGTCAGCGAAATTTAAAAGATATATGTAAATAATTCCAAAGTAGTACGCTGAGAAAATTTAATTTCTTGGGTGAAGTTTATCAGTGTTCCAACAATTTTTTTTCTAATGATACCACATCTCCTTGAAAAAAAAAATGATGCAAATGGCATATATGCGATCTATACAAATAAACAATATACGTATTAAAAAGCATAGCTCTTTCTAAATGCATCAGCTTTTACAATATAGGCACTATCTCGTAATCTCAAAAAGTGTTGTGTGCGTCATAGTCTTGCCAGCATGTTAAAAAGTATAAGTATCACGTGTGCAAATTAAAAATTGCCGTTTTTTGAATCAAAACTTGTGACTTTATTGTAAAAAATCTGTTAAATATTTATTCTTGAAAGTATTGATCATCGCTAGCCACGACTATTTCCCATATTTCTGGTCGCATACGGATTCTGTGTCGAATAAAATGTTCATCTTTCGATGCGACCCATAAATCTATCCTGTTTTTGGCCTCTTCGTAAAAACGGAAATGCTACTCAGCCAGGTCATGTGTCATCGATCGGAAATCGGTGATAATTGGAAGGAGCAATGTCTGGAGAATACGGTGAATATGGAAGGATGTACCATTGTAGTGTTTCTAGGTAGGTTTAAAAGACCTGAGAAACATGTGGCCGAGCGTTATCATGCAGCAAAATGATTTTGTCGTGTCTTTGCTGGTATTGTGGCCGTTTATCTTTCAATGCTCGGTGCAAACGCCTCAGTTGTGTTTGGTTACGAGCTCCTGTGATTGTCTCACCGGGTTGCAAAGGTTGCAAGCACGCCGAGTTGGTCCCACCAATTACTCAGCATAAGCTTTGAACCATGAATGTTTGAAACCAGATTTTTTTTTCGCTTCGGGTTATCTTAATGGATCCACTCTATTAACGAAACGATGCAGAAAACCCTTCCTTTTTGTCGTTAGAGCAGCAGTTCACACGTGAAAAAATGCCTTTCGACGTCTCTCGGATTCAAGTCGTATGGTCCTTAATTTCCTTGCTTTGTGATCACTCCCAAGGCTTCCAAACGATGTGGAAAGGCTTCTCGAATCACACCCACTGAATCTGCAAGTTCGTGTCGCGTTTGACATGAATCTTCTTGCAGTAATGCCTCCAAATCTTCATCTTATTTTTTTCCACCGGTCCGGGGCGTTCCTTGTCTTCTACTCTCAAAGCAACACTTGAAGTAATGAAAATTGACGAACACACACGAGAGCTTAAAATTCGAGTTTCGACTTCAGCTTCCGTCATAGAATTGAATCACAATGGGATGTCGTTTTAAATTTGAGAATGTTTCTTGAATGTTTGGATCAGTATAACAAGTTCTCTGTTTTAACATCCTAATTCGTGAAAACCGTGGTTTTAACATAAATTATCGTTCAAACTTTGGTCCCATCAGTATAAACAGAAATTTTGTGTTAATTCGAAAAAAATACGCCTATTATATACGAATTGTTATTTTTTTCTATAGTATATGATGAAGTTAGGTAGAAAAATAGGCCAAATTTGGTATCAGTGTCTAATTATGAATGTACCAACGAAATCGGCGAAATTATGTTTGTACACATAATCCTGCTAGGTACTTGTTTTTGCGTCTCTATGTTTAGTCGTAACAATTTGAATTTAATATGCCACTTTTGTTTTAAATACAGACAACTGAGGTTGTCTAAAAATCCTTCATCCTATCCTGCATGAGAAAGAATTATAAAAAAATAATATCGCATAAAAGCAGAATTGCTTGTGTTGCATTCAAACACTGTGCAGAGGCCATCGTGAATGCCGGCTTAGGAAACGATCACTTCTGCGGTGTCTCGGTGTGTTTGTCATCATTGCTGCTTCCTTCTCGCAGTGTTTGCAAGTACACTTGGCAGGCAAGTATTCAACCAAGTAAACTGAAGAAAATCTTCTTGAGAGACAGCCCTGCCTCTCAGCTGCAAGGGCCGGATGACTTTGGTACCTTGATTTGAACGCACAGGCACCATCTGCTATTGCCAAGGTCTTCAAGTCTGTCGTAGTTGAACCATGTACCGTGAGATACTTTCTTGACATCATTAAGTATTGCTTTTTTTTACCGTTGCGTCGGCATATGCCATGTTTCGGTTTTGGTCTGTTTCCGTAGGGAAAAGGTAAACGTTTAGTTATTGACAGATTTTTGCATAATGGAAACCCGGAGTCTTCAAGTACTATATGCCAACACGAGGGTTGCTTGTGAAGAAGAGTCAAAAATAAGCACTCAATCGGATGTTTGTTTACATTCTGTCTCTTCTTTTAAGCCGTATTCTTGCATCACCGATGGTGCACAGTTTTATTTCGCCATTCATCTATCACATCGTCGGGCAGCGATGGCGAAGAGTTCAGTGAACTCCGTTTACTGGTCAATTTTGTTTCTCCGAGTTGGTTATATTTGCTAGCCTGTTTTGTTTGACGGTTTCTCTTTTTTTTTTTACTTTTGCTGCTTCTCATGTTAGTGATCATGATGATGTCCCTACTGTTGACACAACAATGTCCCGTTGAAAACTGTGCAAACAATCCGGTTTAATGTGTGAGTTTTCGTGAGGCTAGAAAATTACGATTCACTCTGGACTGGACCAGCGGAGGGTGATGATGAAGGTAGATTAGAAATACTGTTGACATTTAACACATTTCCGCAAAGTTGGTTGTGTTATTCACTTGTTTTGATAAGCTCCATCCGGTCAGTTTCTGAAATCAGATTCTGGTTAACCTTTCAAAATTCCTATTTTACAACTTGACACGATAAAAACACTTCAATTTTAATGTTTACATTATTATTTTCGATTAGGAAGATTTGTTACCAATTCGTGTTGCTTTTATTTCTTATTTACGTGCTGAAAGTCACTAGTTTGCCACGCCAGGGAAACGACTTGGATCCTACATATTGAACCAATGTGTTGGTTGGGACCAACGACTTTACTTCCCTTCCGAAAGAAAACGTGTTTTTTATTTCAGAAAATCCCAACACCATCGACTGCAATTGATAACAGATCAACTGAGCTAAGAGACAAGCAAGTTAGCATTACACCACCTATGTCGTCATTTTTGTTATTTCACGTAGGTGACTTTCAACCACCTGGTTCATCACCGCAATTAACAACTCAATCGCATTGAGGTTTTTCGTCCGACACGAATAACTATTGAATTGCATGTCAGAACAATTTAGAAACGTGTCTCATAGTAATAGAAACAATTCAATAATTTCCATAAAATTTTTAAATAGTATTTTTTTTTTGTAAATATTTTTCCTTAAAGTAGAAATTTATACAAATCTTCCAAAATCATACACCAATCAAAAGGATCTCAAAAGGGGCGGTGGAAATTATAGCAGGAGCCTTGTGTCGGACAGCTGTATACTTCATACTCTTATAGTATAATTTAGCCAACACCCTTTTGTAACTTTTGTGTGCCGACTTAGTGTTTGCTTTTTCTCCATCAAATGCTACACTTGAGTCTGTCATCTGCCACCACCCAGCACGTCATCATGAATCGTTTGAGTGCTGTTGGATTGTCATCAACGCAGTGTAAAAAGCAATTCTTCCCTACACCGGGGGTCGTCGGAGGAGAAGAGGAAATACGAGATTTGTGCAAATAACGTTTTACGTATTTGTTTTAGAGATTCACCTGTTGAGATAGGGTCGTTTTCCCTTCATTATATTGCTCTCTGGCTTAAGCAAATTGAAAGAATACGTATGCACTGGTCGACTATGCCCCCTTTTTCGGTAGCTGTGTTGTGACCATACGGGGGGTGTTCAGTACAACAGCACATGACATCGAAGGACAGCACCAGGTCGCATGTGTGTCACCCGCTGTGAACTTAATTTATGTGTGCAGGGAAGCAGAAACGGACGAGAGTTACGAGGCAAACAACTCACAACTCTTCGGATCAGGTGTTTCGCGAGGTTGTATACCTTTACTAAGGAGGCAATACATATAAAACTTGAAAGGTTGTTAGAGTAGACTCACCGTAAAAGGATGTCGGAAGGCTGCGTTCAATAATTGTGAGTTTTAAAACAGTGAACAATGCAGAAAGTTGAGTGGTATTGTAAATGAATCTAATTCTAGCCCGAACACGATTAACAATCATCTGCTTGTCCAGCAAAACACAGGGCTTTCCAATTTTGACCTTGCCTTTTCTATAACGTGAACAACTAAGCTTTTAATAAAACAGTCGCTGCGTCTGCGCGGTGCTATCTTAATTTTTATCACTGCTCCGGCCAATTATACCATTAGTCAGCTTCGTAGTACAGTGCACCATAACTAACGGATCCCTCGCTCAGTTATAAATCACGGCAGAGCCGCATGGCAATTACCACCGCACACTCGATAAGATCCATTTCGCGCGCATCAAAGCACCTTTTGTATAGCTGCACCACTACAACAACGAAATAACATCCATAATTTAATTCCACCTCCGCTCCTCCTTTCTTAAGCACATCAGATTCCGGAGAATTTGGTTTACTCATTTGCCTAACTCATTTAGTTACTTAGTATATTTCCCACCGATGCACAACCATTGTTTGTCGACTTTAACACCAAGCGGGGGTGTTGGCAGGGAATACCCCATGCCGCGATGAAAAGTAAACCAGCAATTTTCTGTGCCGTCTTCGCGCTGCTGGTCTAATTCAAACAACTGAAGGAGGCATATCAGGCCATGCAACAGAAGAGAAAATGTAGTGTTATGTACAACCTCGCCACGATGCTCGGAGGAAAGCCGCACGATGCCGTTACCTCACTGGGTCAACTCCCCGACTCGCGCTTCGGAGTCCCATTGTTACACGGGTCTTCCAATAGCACCCAGTGTTTCCAAAACAATTGTTGGGTGCACACTGAGATGTGCCTACTGCTAACGCTTGAAAAATGCGCTTGGCGTGTAACTGTGTATATTAATAGTGCAGTAATAGGTGCCGCTTTACACCCAACTCCATCAGTCAGCAACAACAGTCGGCAATTGTTTTCGTAGACTTGGAAACCGGGACGATGATGGGCACGTCGGTGGGAGGTTTAAAATTCCGTTGGTTGATTGTTTAAATCCAATTATTTCTGCTTTGTTCTTTCCCATTCACAACTATCTATCTGTGCTACGCCGGGACCTGAGCTGGGCATCAGCTGTTTTTCCATAAAACGACTTATCGGGGGCTGTAATTGTCAACATTGATACAGAAAAAGTTGCAGTGCCGGTTTTGTTAAAAAATCAAGCCAACAATTTTTTTTTCATCGGTACAACAACCACATTGTGGAATTATATGCAAATCATATAATCTTTGCGTGGTTTTGGAGATGAATATAACAATTTACTGAATGATTTGAAATAATAAGGACATGAACAAAAATCTTGCCGTTTACGATGTGTGTACGAATTTAATATTAGATTTATTGATTTTTATTTTGGGATACATAAATTATTCCAGCCCATCTCAGCAGCAACACCATTTTGCAAGAGTACGATAAAAGATAAACAGCGGTTGACTGGTCTTCACGAAATTCATTTCGTACATTTTACAATCAGGTGTAATAATAGCATTTCACCAGATAAGCCGCAATATCAATGTTTCATACAATATGCGAAACGCGTGAAAGCTACTTAACGAAAATAAATTGTCAGTGTACAAGGGGGGGGGGGGGGAGGAGGGGGTCCGATTCCAGGGCTGGTTTAGACATTTTTCGTAAAGAAAAATTTCTCGACTCCCTGTACTTGTACCTGTATTATGAATACTTATAGTTGAATATACCGAACTCAATATGCCAGCAAATCTAAAATATTTCATGAAACATCATATTGCGACATTTAAACCGTAAAAATTCATTTAACTTTTATAGATTGACATTAATAGATGATCTACAAGCAGTCCGAATTACTGAGCTCGATTACTGAACTACATTAAATCAACAAATCAATAAGTAGGAGCAATCTCACCATTCACAAATGCTCAGCTGCAGCATCGAATAACAATGCCTTTAATACTCCGTAAATTGAACCAGCTCCTTGAGCTTGCAGTTGCTTACACCGTTACAATTATTTTGTAATTTTCAATGAATGTACATGCACATAAATAAAACATGCGAATTAATGGTGAATTCAATTAGTTTTCAAATGTGTATGCCTGTAAATATCAAACCATGTAAAGTTGAATGTCGATTTAATTTTACACCTGAGGCTTGGAACTAAACTAGTATATGTTTATGTTGATTCAAAATTACAAAAGTATTGCTTCATTGCTCCACTTCTTAAAAAAACATAAATTCAGTTATGTTGCAGATGCAACTTCTAGTAATAAAGATGAGTGACAACATGGATTGTCAGGTAATTCTTCGCTAAAATCAATCAATGAACTTCTTCACCGTGAGTAAAATCGCTCCACATCGTTTGGACTATGATACGGTAAATTATGCTTCAACTAAAGGATCCATAATTCAACTACTGTTATTATTATCAGCTATAAGTTCGGTAATAGTGATATTCTTTTTCTTCCTAATAAAACAGTTTTATTAATCTTAATAAACATAGTTAAACCTGTTTTAGTATTGAAGGTTGACTTTTTTTGTAAGTAAACATCAATTAGCAATTTTCATTCGTTCTGCGCTCATAAGAACTTCACAAAAAATAATAATGAATTTCACAGAAACAGACGTGTAGAGTTTCCCCTCGTTTAATTGCAAGCCAAAGCAAACGTAAGCAACGTTATTGTTTGGAATATTTCATACAGCATACAACATTGTTTGAAATCTTCCATACAACAGACCCGATTCCAGCGATAAATAGCTAAAATATACATGAAAAATCCCATTAATTTATGTCAAATCTAGCATTCCTATTATGTACATTGAATAACGCAGAAAATTAAATGTTTCTTTCAATCTGTGTATAGGAATTTTATATAATCAGCTGGAACTCTTAAAATAAGACAAAGTTGTTTGGAAACCGATATTACAACACTTAAACTGGATTATTTCGGACATTTATTGCTTCACGGAAACGACACAAGCTAGATGCTGCCGTTTGAAAACTGAAACATAGCTTATCTATCTATCAAATTGGATTTTTTCTGCAGGTTTATATAAATTTAACAGAAACAAGGTAATTGATAGGTTATTTCGTTGAAAAAGGGTGTCTTTCTTAAGACTTCACACCGCGGGGAAAAAAATACACACTGGGTGAAAATTAATCAAATAATCGTGTAAATTTGAGGGTTTTACCATGATCTTCACAAGCAGCAAGCTTGATACAAATCAGTAAAATTAACATTAATATGACTTAATCAAGTCCCAATCAAGTAACTGCGTCCAATTATGATAGTGTTGAGTTGTTGGGTTATTATGTTCATGATTTTGAACTTAAAATTCAAGCAAATCATAGTTTCTAAACGATGTATTTCTATTATGTTCGCCATTTACACAGCACGTAAAATTAATTATTTTTTCTGTGTACATCCCATTGCATTTTGATACGAAGACGAAGAGTCAGATAAAGGACATTTTGAGGGGCAAGTTTGATAGATGACAAGTTTGAGCCTCCAAAACTTGAAAATGCCTCATGGACAAAAACAGAAAAATATATTTGATTATGAAAAAGCAAATAACGGGTTGATCCGCTAGAAAACTTAGATACGAACTCCATAATGATTTGGAGTACCCATTATATTGTAGTAAAAATTGCCTTGTCGATCATGTAAAACACCATGGAGCTTTTGCAATTCATAAGTATGATAAAGACCTCGTTAGTCGCCTTGTTGATCATTCTGAACATCAAGATCTGAACTCTGGAATATTCTGGCTTGACTATAATTTTAAGTCGCCTTCTTGATCATGCAAAACATCAAGATCTGAACTCAACAGTATTGAGTGCCGTAGATATTCTTAGAATACTGTAATATGTCTACAACGGTGTTAATATTTTCCTTGTAGCTTTAACAGCTACGAAGTACGGTTAAAATACTCTAAACCTCCTTTTAGATCATGTGCTAAATCAGGAACTGAACTCAAGGACAGTTCGGATGATCTAGAGCATCATCGTGTTCGTAACCATGTTCAATATTTTTCCTAGTTGAAAGAGTTTTGAAAAAGTTTGAACAAGTTTGAAGAACAAAGTTCTTCTGTAACTCTAAATGTCGAATTTTGACAGCGAATTTTAACCTTGGGTCATATATGACCCATGCATATTGAATCGATTAGAGCATGGCCCACATTGAAATAGAACAATATCGTTTGGATCTATGTCGGATTTAAATAAACGGATTTGAAAACGGATTTCACTAAACTGCATACTATTCCTTATATTTTTTAGGGAAAAAAATACTAAGCGAATTTTGAAGGAATTCTCAAACTTTTCCCTTAATACGACCCATCAAGCGGTGCAAAATGGTCTCCACCACTGTTTTGGCGGTTTTGTCCCACCAAATTTCCATCTGAGTTACCGTTTTGATTACTGTACCTTTCACCTTCGGTTTACTTTTCATAATTGCCCAGTAGTTTTCAATGGGCCTGAATTGGGGACAATTAGGATTGAGGGTTTTCGGAACACACTAGACTCCGTTGTCATAGTACGACTGTTGTACTTCCCGGATGTAGTGACAACTCGCAGGACCAGACCAAAATTTAACTGGACCATTGTGTGATTGGATGAGGGGCAGAATTTGCTTTTGGCGACATTCGGTGTGGAAAATGGAACCTCCGAGTTTATCATTGTCTCAGAGACTTTTGTTTGCTGACCGCAGCTGATGATTATTTGCCAGATCATATAATTGCTTGCGAATTTATAAGGAAACACATATTTGAATCTGACAGAGACACGTCTTCGAGCCTTCGCCATGTAAAATGTTGGTTCTGGAAGTTATCCGAAGTTGACCTTCGCATAGGTTTTATCATCCAAAGTGTGCATCTATCGGAAATGGTTAGCAGGTTGTTATAAAACTTTCGATTAATAGACAAATAGACGTAAAAAGCTTCCTAAAACGTCCGCACGGAGCGCTGTAGTACGTGAAAGAGTTTGTTCCATCACTAAATAGACCATCCTTTATATTCGCTTTAGAATTTAAATATTGGTTGTTAGTAGAATTTTCATGATGACATTGGCTGTTTAAGGTAGCCTGAAGCCTGAGGGCTCAAAAGAAACTTCTCACCTGACAGAGTGTATTTTTCTAGTTAGAAGAAAATACTTTCTTCTTTTTTAGCGTTTCAAGCCTTTAGCAAATAGCTTATTGTTTGCCTTCTACTTAGTGTACTTAAAGCTCTTCTACAATTATTAATTGGGAGCTTTCGATACCTGGTACCCTGTATTAGTATGATTGTGCGGAATATTGTTTTAGAATTGTAGTTAATATAGTGAACATACTGTTGTTGCCAGTCAATGAGAGTGGCGTGAGAGTGGATTGGATTTTCGCCATGTCCGTGCAAAATTTTGATGCGTTGCCTCTCTTCCTCCGAAGACATTTTGATAACTGAACTGCAAATTTCAAAGTAAAAATAGAGGCATGATGCAACACGCATACTTTTCAAAAAAAGGGTTGTGCAATTTTTGTTAATGCGCGATGAAGGGAAATACGTTAATTTGAGGTCGACCAAATTTTGATCGTAACACCCTTTAGGCTTGTTTCAATTGTTTTAACTTGATGTTAATACTGGTTAAATTATCTAATGGGTAAGAAGCTTCAAAGCTAGCACATGTCCAAAGGCCAAAAAATGGGTTTCGTGTTTTTCAAAAACAAAAACGTGAACTAGAAAAAGAAAACAAAAAAAATAACGTAAAAGTAAAATACGCAAAAAAGTGTTTTTGAGGTTTTTTTTTATTTGGAGAAGAGTGATTTAGTTGCTTTCTTAAATGATTTGAAAAGAAAATGCTATTTTTTTTGCTTAAATATTACGTTATGTGTTACGTTTTAACGTTTTGTTGACAGATGAATCATCACTATGATAATCACCGCATATCACCTAAAATTGAACCTTAAGAACAACCTTCATTGAATATTTTTCTTATGACGAAGTAGTACGTCCCGTATTACAAGTTCGAATGCAGGCTACTTGACCAATGTGACGCGCAATTAGAATGATGAGGCAGAGAAATAGTACAGATAGCACGTGTTGTCAAGTGCAAGTGGTTGAGTGGTTCTCATTGTATTGGTAGGAATTTCGCAGACGGTCTTTCGCTGTTGGAACAAGGTCATAGTACTGTTTAGGCGAACAATTCTTATCTGAAGTACACCTTCAATTTATATAATAGCAACGTCGTTATCAATGGGAATTGCCGAATGATGTTGTTTAGAGTATTTTCGTGTTGAATAACGGTTGACATAAAAATATGCTTTCACACACGCATACGATGCCGAATTTGTGGAGTGCAATTAGCTCTGTATAATCATCAAACATTCAATTATTTATTCTAGAAAATTCACTGAGCGGGAACATTCGAGACTGTTGTCGAACCTACGGAGACGGGTTCTCGATTTTGTTTTGGTCATTTTCCGTTTGATATTGTGAATAGATAGGAGAAAGAGGAATGAAGAAAGAAGTCATCGTTAGTTGTTTTCCAAATACTAAACCGCAAACATCGTTCATATTTATAGTAGAGAATTCTTTCGTTTTGAGTGAAAGTTTTACTGGAATCAATATTTATTTATCGAATATTAGTAAATATCACATTTCGCAAACTTGTTTCCACATATTCTAATATCACGCTTTTATCTTTCTTTCGCAGGTAATTTCATTGCTCTGACTGCCGTAAGTACACATCTATCCTTTCACACCTGCCAGCCTGTGTGTTTGTGATTTTGTTTCTAGTCTTAAGCGCTGGTAAAAATCTACTTCCGGCTTCTGAAGTCTTGGTAGGACCTATTTTCCCAGTGTGCTGTCACCAATCACCACCACATGCTGTCCATCGTCATAAGTCCATCGCTTTCCTACTGACTATACGCTCCTACTGTGTATTTATGCTATAATTAAAGGACCTAGAGGTGTCGTGGTGCCAAGGAATTCTCATCAAATACCCAAATCCAATGTACAGCAGTCAAGATCACATCACCTACAAGTCGGTCTAATCGGTGAAAGGATTAAGATTGCGTGCGCTGGCTTGTGGTAGTGGGGAGCTTGTGGTTCAGGGAAGTAGCGTCTTGCGCAAGATTTCAGGAGGCATCTTCTTTTGTTAATAGTCAAAGGACGAACTGGTTCTCTGAACATCATTTTTACTCCCCATCATCTCACATTACATTCATCTCAGCTCACCATCATTTTTTTTTATTAATCTTGTTTTACCTAAAAAAAATGTCGTTCTTGGTTGTGAAGTTCTTTTGTATAGCAAAATCACAATGATTAATTCCACGGAAACTACCTTTCTACACATTCTTTTGTACAGACAAGTTATACGGTGATAAAACGAAGCAACTAAGTGAGGTGTTTGTGTGCGTGTATGTGTGTGTTATTTTTTGTATAGAAAGGAACAAAGGACAAAAATAGGACAAAGAAGCATAAAGCATGATGAAGTGGGGGTCGCTATAGTGCATTATCTCACCTGGTAATCCTATGTACTTCCACCTATTCGACCGCTTTGAATTTTTGCATCCTTTTAATGTATGGTACAGATTCACTGGCTAGACGTAAGAAAGGTAACTGAGCATATACTACTTCTATTTTTATCTTACCTTCCCTCTCTACTACTATGACTTTCTGGTACTTCTATCCTAGCTATGTGTAGTGAACTTCCGCTTCCGGAGTGATCCATTGTTATTTCGGTGCTATTGTAATACGACGAAAAAAATATTAATGAGCTTTCCTGTACACTTCTCGTTATCTATGATGTTCATGCTGTGCAGATGCTTGTTGTTTCCAAGCTTGGAATATACCAATTAAGAATTTATCGTGCCTGAGAAGAATGGGAAAAAGATCAAATATTGTCAAAATTTGCAACTGTTGCTTTCCAAGATATTCAAAGTAAAGCGTACAGCTAGTATGTACAAATTTAAGTAAATTGTTTAGGTTCAAATTATATGATCCCTCCTTAGGTATATATTATCCATGTAGTTTTATAGAAGAAGGAAATAACTTTTACGTAATTTCCAATGTAGTTTTTTATATTAAAACCGGTACAAAAACGGAATTCTAGGACAACTGAATCAAACAACGGGAAATTTTTGAAATTTGGGAAATTAGGTACACTTTAATTGAAGGTACGTTCCCGTCGAAGTCGATGTTTCAAATAATGGCCCAAGCATGCTAAAATTACATGTGCATACATACTTTAAAACATATCTATATTACATATTTTTTAATCCTCGTGGATTAGAACAAATATTTAAAAATAAGATGATTGTGCCTTTAATGACGAGTTCGCGTTCAAGACATGTTCTAGTTTCGAAAAAACTAGAAAAAACGTGGGTTTCACAAATTTTGGGATATTTTGCGAACTCATCCCGGGTTTGCATCAGAAATCTGACCTGCCAAGGATTATTTCCACTAGAGGTCAAACAATCAATCCTGAAACAAAATATTATGGCGAAATGATTTTTCTACGGTATTATCGAAGTTTTCCCGAAAAACTCTCTTGAATTTAAAATTACACTTGCATTTGATTTATTTTTCCATTTTTCTATGCTTCGTTCACACTGTATCGCATATTCCTAAACTAAATCCAGATGCAACTTACGACTTCTGATGGAAGAAAGAAAACAGAATAGTAAAACAATGTATTTTTTCAATTGGAAATTTTCTGATAAACACAAGCGTGGTTATAAACAATGACTTCAACTGTCGTCAATTTGAGCCTGTACAAATAAATGATTTAAAAAAAAAACTGTCGTCAATAATTGGTGAAGCTCAATTTTCTTCGCTGTTATTCTCTGTGGAGTCTCATGTGCTGTGGCAGTGACTGTACATTTTGTTGACCCTCTGTAACCATCTTCAGACAATTTTTGATGGCTTCAAAAAAAATAAGGAGCAACGATGTTTGGTCCTGCTCAAATTTAGTATTGCCATATGTAAGGTTTTTGGCCTATTTGTTGTTTATTCTATTTTTCTGTGGTCATACGTATGGTCTATTTTTATTTTTCTGTGTCATACGGATCAGACATCACCTGGTAATTTAAAAAAGTCGGAAGCAGTTGTTTCTCTACTTGATTTTAAGTTTCAAAAGCCTTTTTTATTCCTTTGATCATTTTTAAAATAGTAAATTATCCCGAATTCTAATCATAATAGCACTCCATTTTTTATGATCCCTGTATTTGCTGGGATTTAAGCTAAATTTACAGAATATAAGTTTTCTGAAGAATGGAAATGGAAATGAAATGGAAATGGAATTAATTGTAAATGGAATTAAATGTAAATAGAATTAAATGTAAATGGAATGGAAATGGAATGGAAATGGAATGGAAATGGAATGGAAATGGAATGGAAATGGAATGGAAATGGAATGGAAATGGAATGGAAATGGAATGGAAATGGAATGGAAATGGAATGGAAATGGAATGGAAATGGAATGGAAATGGAATGGAAATGGAATGGAAATGGAATGGAAATGGAATGGAAATGGAATGGAAATGGAAATGGAATGGCAATGGAATGGCAATGGAATGGTAATAGGAATGGAAATGGAATGGTAATGGGAATGGAAATGGAATGAAAATGGAAATGGAATGGAAATGGAATGGAAATGGAATGGAAATGGAATGGAAATGGAATGGAAATGGAATGGAAATGGAATGGAAATGGAATGGAAATGGAATGGAAATGGAATGGAAATGGAATGGAAATGGAATGGAAATGGAATGGAAATGGAATGGAATGGAATGGAAATGGAATGGAAATGGAATGGAAATGGAATGGAAATGGAATGGAAATGGAATGGAAATGGAATGGAAATGGAATGGAAATGGAATGGAAATGGAATTGAATTGGAATGGAAATGGAATGGAAATGGAATGGAAATGCAATGGAAATGGAATGGAAATGGAATGGAAATGGAATGGAATGGAAAGGGAATGAAAATGAAATAGAAAGGGAATGGAATTGAAATGTAAATGAAATGGAAATGGAATCTTGATCCACAATACCTTTTCTGGTACAAACGAAGCCATGTAAGTGTATGTGAGCGTCAGGCTGCACACAGCTCGGTGGAAAATATATCAATTTGCTTCATTGCTGTTATTATGTTCATGATTTTGAACTTAAAATTCAAGCAAATCATAGTTTCTATGCGATATATTTTTATTATGTTCGCCATTTACACAGCACGTAAAATTAAATATTTTTGCTGTGTACATCCCATTGCATTTTGATACTAAGACGAAGAGTCAGATAAAGGACATTTTGAGGGGCAAGTTTGATAGATGACAAGTTTGAGCCTCCAAAACTTGGAAATGCCTCATGGACAAATACAGAAAAATATATTTAATTATGAAAAAGCAAATAACGGACTGATCCGCTAGAACATAAAGATATGAACCCCATAATGATTTGGACTACCCATTATATTGTAGTTTGTCCATTTCCAATGGAAATGGAATGGAATGGAAATGGAATGAAAATGAAATAGAAAGGGAATGGAATTGAAATGAAAATGAAATGGAAATGGAATCTTGATCCACAATACCTTTTCTGGTACAAACGAAGCCATGTAAGTGTATGTGAGCGTCAGGCTGCACACAGCGCGGTGGAAAATATATCAATTTGCTTCATTGCTGTAGGGTGCTGCGAACTGACTGTAGGGTTTCTATTCCATTTCTCTCAACTTGTTAACGTGGCTGAATGGTTGCCATCAGTTGCCATCAAGAGCCTTATGCTGACGGCCACGGTTCGAACGTCGGTTCTGCATCTCAAACTTTTTATTTTTGTGAGTCATCTGATTTTTGGACATCACACTCAACCATTACCACTGAACAACCTCACGAACACATTTAATTTTTCAAAGCGAATTCCTGTGTCGCTTTTTTGCCCACTACCTATATTGCATTTTTTCTTCAACTTACGATCCACAGAAAGAAATGATACAATATCATGCGAAATTGCATTACAATCTTGCTTTTTTATTTTGGGTGTAAAAAATTGTGGGTTGACGACAAACTCATTTAGAAGGCAGCATTCAAATATAGTTCATAAAACATTAATTTCCAGCAAATAGCAAGAGCTTAATTATTTGTTAAGAAAATCTGTTTTGTTTCATTGGTTAGAACCTCCTTACTGAGTTAGAGAGAGATTTTTTAAAATATTATCGTATCTTCGCAACGATTGATTTCGTGGAAACATGTGAAAATATTTGGGAGAAAATGTGCAGAGCAGCATGTGTTCTTATGATCGAGTTGATACTGACTTTTCCAGTTCTCTTACACCAACGTAGATTCCAAGCTGCCTCGACGTCTCAAAAGTCTCAAGTTCACAAAAAGCCTCTTGATAAAATGCATCGCACCGAAGCAGTAGCTATGTACACATAATTTCAAAAATAACCTTATTCAATCAGAAATTTCCAGCTATTTGAATAACTCAAGGAAGTATTGAAAAAATTCTGGAGCAATGCGATAGAAAGGGTAAGTGGTTTATAATGTGGTTCTATGGATCTATAAATAGGCCTATTGAATAGAATGGCTTGTTGAGTCGGCTAGTAAACTTGTAATTTTCTAGAACTTTCTCGAAGTAATATGAAATTTTTTAATGATAGTAGAATAATGTGTAAGGCAAAATATTTGTTCAGGATTCCTGGATATGTCGAATGCTTTAACAATGTTCATGATATTGCAGGGTTGAAGTTCACTAATGCTGGTATTTTTTCAAGCAGGAACTTTGCTCAAAAAAGTTATCTAAAAAATGACTTAATTGGTCTCCGATCTACAGTTCATTTGGATTACATTTAAAATTTTGTGCATTTATTTTTCCAAGTTTCAATTATTTCTTATATTTCAAATATGAGATATGAAATATGAAAAAAATCACAGTTTTGCCATAAATCCTATTTATCTTAGCATTGACTACTATAAAACTATTTGGTCATGTTTTATATCGTTATAAAACGACATGACTTCCCTCAATGCCAATTTGCTGTTCAATGCATTTACTAAATGGTTTAAAAATGCTTTTTCAACTGACCATAATAAAATAATATGCATGAGTCCCAAAACAGCATTATATAAGTTCATAAAGTGAAAATAAATCCTTTGAAAGAAGTAAAAGGAATTTATGAAACCAAGGTTTTAAGATCATTGTAAACAAGCAGTGTGATGCATGACTAAAATGAAACTAAAATACGCAACCTGTTGGCACCTCTTGGTGCCATAATAAAACTAATTTGATTTCTAGTGGCTTTCATAAAACTTTGATAAAACTCAATAAAGCTGTATGGGTTGGGCAATGTTACTTAGGAAGTAACTTTCGTCATACAAAACCTAGGAAGTAACTTTCGTCATACAAAACAAATAATTTTCCGGATTTTTTTTTATCAACCGGTGGCATTACAATTTCACTGTCGAAATGTGTTTCTCGGTGTATTCCGGTGCTCTTGTCTTCTCTCGGTACTTTAATCCAACTCTTTTCAATGTGTTGCAGATGTACTGGTGAGAACAGTTGAACTTTTTTGCGGTAAACCGTTGGCTCAGTGAATTCCTGTTGTTGAAGGTACGAGGGAGATAACGATGCCCTTTTGATTCCATAATTTGGAGATCTAAGGATATGGTAAACAGTCGAAGCCGCAAGATATTTGCTTTTAAAATGTTGTACCGTAAACTTTTTGCCGAGATTCTGTGCAGTTCGTAGAACTGTACATCACGCTTCTTGTTTCGACGGCATCTTGAGCAAAACATAAACAAAATAAGAAATACTAGCAGAAAGAGGAGAGAGCGATAGCTTAAACACAAACACTCTCATTTCTCTCTGAGCTCGTTTGTAGTTGAGCATAGGGGCCTCAAAAAAAAAACTCCAATACATTAGTTGGAACCCGTTAATACGTTGAGATAATGTTGGAGAACTAATACTCTACTTTAAAGTTGAGGTTTAGCTTTCAAAATATTAGCGAACATGTTTTACTCTACTGTGGCTAATATTGCAGCAGATTAATTTTAGAATATTTCAAAAGTTAAAAGGATGCGCTTAAACATACTTTTCATAATTGGAACGGACTCACCGATTTCTACTGTTCGATGAATTTTAATTTCTTTTCTTTTGCTTCCACTTTGTCACTTAGGCTCCTTGGCTTCTAACTCCCTCATTTGTTTTAATGACTTCAATGATCTTTCAGCGTGTAGTTTTTTTTTAATGTCCGCCACATATCCATTTCCACAATTCATTTTTGTTTTGAGATTATACTTTCGAGTT
This sequence comes from Aedes japonicus, assembly GCA_034211315.2. Taxonomy (NCBI): domain Eukaryota; kingdom Metazoa; phylum Arthropoda; class Insecta; order Diptera; family Culicidae; genus Aedes; species Aedes japonicus. The sequence goes on along the minus strand of JASCZW010000822.1, from coordinate 153,460 downwards.
TAGAAAGGAAATCAAGTCATGCCGGTTGGAAACCTCTAAGAACAAAAATTGGATAGTACTTCATAATTATTCGGACATTTTCAGTGATACATACTAGAACTACACCGTCAAAAACCAAATCGAGTAGTTCTTGTGATTTTTTTATAAATTTACAAATTTTCAACTACTCTGCGTTTTATTTAAAAATAGAAATGGACACATTTGGGAATGTCAACCCAGACTACAAGAAGTTTTTTAGTCATTTAGTTTTGATCAACACATTTTTTGGTATGCATCAGGCAACCCTCGATAACATAAATAAGATACGTGAGGCTCCATCTTCCATCATTTTCATAACAACCTCTAATGTTAATAGGCTAGGAGAAATTGCAATAATTTGGTTGGGATGGCGATTCGAATGCATTCCAACCTATATAGCAGGTTTGCGAGATTCTCGTAGAAACTCCTGTGATGGCAGAAACTGTGCCATACGTCTTGTGGTTCCTTTCTAGTTCTATCTTGCCGTGCAAACCAAGTCATTAGTTGTGATATTTGCCACCCCCTAAGTTGCAGATGCACAGCTCGCTCACACTGCCAGGCCAGTGCCATAATGGCTACATTAAGGTTGCTGCGAAAGTCGACACATAATGGATTACAAATTACGTAACGTAATCCAATGCCCTGGAGCACGTCTGGCTTGGTTTGCACATATGGGGATGATTCCGTTCTTGGGCAAGTCAATTGCACCATCCTCTCTTAAATGTGGGATTGATGTGATAGGCTCATAACATAGCATGGAATTAATAGTGCACGTATGTATACCTAAGGGGGTGTCTTTAGCTCGAAGTAGTAGTTCTAAATTAATCCTCATCTCGCAGGCGCTTTCTTGTTAATTCCGTTTTCATGAATGCCAAATCGAACGGCGATAACAACACGACAACGCCACTATGGTCCGAATGGACAAATTTCAAGACAAAAATCGATAACTCGAAAACCATTAACTTTAGACAGATGGTGTCTTCGGGAGATTTGATTTTTAAAATAAGATCTATCTTTTGGTTTGGGTTGTGACTAGGGTGGTCCTTTTATGTTCATAATAAAAATTTCAACTTTTTATTCTTATGGTTTAGAGGATTTTTTGCTTCAACAGAATTATAGATATTTTAATTTAATGAAACTTGATGAAAAAATTTCAATTCTATCTCATCTACGTGTCGTTTTATAACAGTTTTTCTTATTTTCCTTAGGGTGGGACTTGAAAAAACAGTTTTTTTGCTGTAACTTTTTTATTTCAATTTGAATTTGAAAACTCTGCATAGATGACTTTTAGGGTATAAAATGACGCACATTTTGAAGATACAAGATAGTTGCTAGTTATTGTATTAGAAAATTTGTAGGGGTTGAAGTGTAAAAAAATATACGTTTTTGCAAGATATCTTATTCCTTTATTTGCAAATATTTGCAAACACATAGTACGTGAACTAAAAGTACAAACTTCTATCTACAAGATCTATGCAAAATTGTTTGTCCCCTTTTGTCCCCTTTAGGGAAAAAAATCTTTCTAAATTTGGTAGTTTTGCATTTTTTCTGCATAATTTTCGATCAATAGCATCAAAAATTATCACCAAAGACCGTAACAACTCAAGTTTTTTTTTTATAAAAATGTTTATATTTTTATATTAATCCATCTCCGTTAATTTATTAACATTCATATCACAGACAAACAGACTAACACACCTGCGCCATCTGTTGAGCACACTGTGATGGATGCCTAAGCTGAACAGATGGCTGTAGTGTGTTGACGTCAAACGAAAATCGGCTATACGTACTACCTGTGGCGATATTACCAACTAAGAAACATTTGAATTCACCGTTTAATGGGTAATCGATGAAGAAACTGCAAGTGTTATGTATGTTTGTCTGTGTTAACATATTTTAATCTTCGTTTGACGTTAACAAACTACTGCCATCTGTTCAGCTTTATCATCCATCACAGTGTGCTCAACAGATGGCGCAGGTGTGGTGGGGATCATAAGTTGTAGTGAAAAATGTTCGATGTTTTTTTGTCTGTTTGTCTGTGATATGAATGTTAATAAATAAACGGAGATGGATTAATATAAAAATATAAACATTTTTATTAAAAAAAACTGGAGTTGTTACGGTCTTTGGTGATAATTTTTGATGCTTTTGATCGAAAATTATGCAGAAAAAATGCAAAACTACCAAATTTAAAAAGTTTTTTTTCTCTAAAGGGGACAAAAGGGGACAAACAATTTTGCATAGATCTTGTAGATGGAAGTTTGTACTTTTAGTTCACGTACTATGTGTTTGCAAATATTTGCAAATAAAGGAATAAGATATCTTGCAAAAACGTATATTTTTTTACACTTCAACCCCTACAACTTTTTTAATACAATAACTAGCAACTATCTTGTATCTTCAAAATGTGCGTCATTTTATACCCTAAAAGTCATCTATGCAAAGTTTTCAAATTCAAATTGAAATAAAAAAGTTACAGCAAAAAAAACTGTTTTTTCAAGTCCCACCCTAAGGAAAGTAAGAAAAACTTTTATAAAACGATACGTAGATGAGATAGAATTGAAATTTTTTCATCAAGTTTCATTAAATTAAAATATCTACAATTCTGTTGCAGCAAAAAATCCTCTAAACCATAAGAATAAAAAGTTGAAACTTTTATTATGAACATAAAAGGACCACCCTAGTCACAACCCAAACCAAAAGATAGATCTTATTTTAAAAATCAAATCTCCCGAATACACTATCTGTCTAAAGTTAATGGTTTTCGAGTTATCGATTTTTGTCTTGAAATTTGTCCATTCGGACCATAGTGAACGGTTCGTACGCTTCATGGCGAAGGCGGAGTGGATTCAGACTATAGTGTTCTCTCATCCCAAAGGGTTTGACCTTTCCGTCACTTAACTACTTTTGACATTTAGAAACTTACCGTAAGAGCCATTATTGTTGTAACTACATAAATTTCTATTCCCTAACTCGTTATGTGCGCTGTACACGGTCGTGCATATGATTCGATTTGAAATCGTAGCGCTACAGCGCCTGGAAAGGTGGACGCTCCCTTTAGCATTTGGAAAATGGTGTACCCCTTCATCAAAGATCAATGCATATCCGAGGATGCAGAAGCACCAGCAATGGTGCATTTCGTTGGGAATCTAATTAAAATTTTGCACAAATCACGACTTTCAGCTTCTGCTGCTGCACATGCACTGTTGATGGTGCTGTTGTTGTTTTTTTTTTCTGCATGATTGGGGGCAGTTGTTGCCGTTTAATGCAATGTACGTGCACTGCACAATGGTTGGTTTGTACTAGTTGTACAGCTTAGTTTGAACTAAGCACAGTGATGACGATTTCTCAAAAGGGATTGAAACGCGCGTCATCAAAGTTCATAAATCGTCGGACTACTGCATCGGTGTAGAGACGTTCGGTGTCATGCAAGTTAAAGTTTTGAACATTAGTAGGGAAATTGATACTGCAAATGTATAGGTCAAGCAATTGTATAGTAGCATTTTCAAATGCACAGTGAATGACTTATTCCTATACGCTCATTTTTGATGTATCGAGTCGAAAACATCAATTTAAAAACATTTCATAATGTTGAATTAGGTCTCATACACTAAAATCATACCTACGGGATCCAACAGGTGCAATTTTATGAATTGAGAAAAAGTTGTCCACATTTTTCCATCACCAAAAAACAAATTTCAATCATCATAAAATCACTTGTATACTTCCACAAAACCCATCAAAAGATCCGCCTGTAGTGGTTAATCGATTTTAGGTACCGTCACTTCAATCACCGAATGTGACGTGTGGGGCGTCAATCTGTGTGCAATTTACGTCCCACTCGGTTCTACCTATGCACACTGTTTCCAATCAGAGTCTGTCAATGTTCCCCCTTACAATTGGAAAATTGGAATGCTCGTCTGTATTCGATCAATGTTTCGCAGCAGACAGTGCAACATTTATTGTGCCAGGCCAAGAGTTGGTAACGGTACATATGTAGATATGCCATCATCGTCGTCGTCAATGCCCCGATGCCGCAGCAGTTCGCGCCTGTAAATTCCCAGGTTACTCGCTGGCTGGTGCAATTCCTACCGGCTGACTGTGAGAAGGTAATTGATTTGTTTCGATCGCATAAATATTCTCACAGTCAGGAGCTACCCCTCAGTTAGCAGCATGCACAACTTTAACGGTGATGTGGTTGAGATCATTGACGACTGGATTTATACTAGCTGTCGTTGTCGTCAAACATCGTTTCAATCTCTGCTGGCCTTGGCTGGGCGATGGGGAACGGAGTTCTTACTATGCATAAACCAGTTGATGGCATCGTGTCCACCGGCATCGAGCCAGCTGATGGCGTGCGCATGAGAATTGATCGAGTAAGTCCCTTCTACCGTGGATTCAGGTTCTAACAGTTACAATGTTCCATGTTTGGGACTTGATGTGAGTGGAGGAAAAAATAAACCTCCATCAAGAATGGACAGATGACCTCATAGAAGCTGTTGCGCTGCCTCTTTTCTATCTGAAATATTGCCAACGGTTTTTTAGCTTCAGAGCACGGGAACATTAACTGAATCAAGCAGTCACGGTGGGTTTGATGTTGGTTTTAATATAAAATTAATTTTTTTTTTGAGTCCTCGCATAAAAACCAATCGTATTTTCTGAACATCTTATTTCTTTTTATAGAACGATGACATTTTTTAATTTAAAAATCACCGTTGCAGAAAGTAAAATGCAAACGGAAACCACAACGAGAATGGCATAACATGTATAGAGACCCTTTCAGTGAAGAAAAAGAAGTGTCTACCTTCCTGATAAACTGTTTTTATGTCAAACTATATGGTTATGGATTCAAATCTAGAAAGAACTGTAATTCTTCATACCATAAAGTAGTGCCGACTTTGGATTTAAAAAAAAAATGAAAGAAATTATTTAATTCGGATTTTCTAAGACTGATATCATAAGATTGTTCTGATACTGCTTCTGAAGAATAAATACTACAAATTTTTTTAATCAATACTTGTGCATTGACCAGCATTGCTTGAGTGAGAGCGGAAGTATTGAGAAATTATCAGAAACATGCACCTTTCTGAGGATTCACATTTGAGTGGCATACTATTGACTGTTTCAGAAATTATAAGCACTCTTAAAATGTATTGTTGAAAATGTGTTGTTTTGTAAGATTTCAATTATTTTATTTGGTAAATTATATCAGCACTGGTTTTCTACACAACATTTTACTCTACTGCAATCAAAACCTTCAACTATAACCGAGACATCTCAGTTTTCCTCGAACGTGACCTGAACCTAAGCTGCACTCCCCATCATTTTCACCACTTTTGTCCAATCATTTTTAAATTTTTCGATATCATCCGCTGGTTTTACGAATTTCCGTGGCTTTCGACACAAAACAGACATTTTGATGTTTGTACCACCCTAGTGTGCCCTTGGTGTAATGCCTTGATGCCAACCATCATCCTGCTTGATCATCAGCAATAAACTCTTATGGTGGCATTCCTTGGTGTACTTCTTGTCTCCGATGTTACGTACGGGCTATATTTTGCCGCATTCGCATATTGTCTGCCACACCATCAACTTGTCAAATTTTTCGGTAAAAAAGACCTTCTCCGATTCGGAGATATCCCTGTCTTTGTGGTCAAAGAAGAGTCGCTCTTTTGCACGTTAGATGTCCATATCTTCATCGCCACATCTCAAACGAGAGCTGATGGTTTCTGCTTATTGGCATCTCAGATCTTCTTGTCAATAGCAGGACCGGATTTCCGACCACTCCTCGTTGCATCTTTAAAAGTACATTGTTCTCCATATTGTTTAAGTGCAGTTCTTACCGCTCCGACGCTCACACCCTCTTTCTTTGCCAATATCCTTAAAGAAATTCCACTCACCGTGTACCATTTGTGCACGACACTTTTTCTCTGTTCCGGAGTAAGACTATGCATTTTGTAAGTCATCCATAATCTAAGTTTACTTATGCAACGTCGTACAGAAATGTGTAAACAAAGAAAACGCAGCCAATCTAATTTGAAAAATTTCATTCAGTTCAAAATGGCCGTTGACATTAGGTATGCTTATAATTTCTGGAACAGTCTATACTTTATGTTCCTCTACAGTTTAATCTAAGAATAAACCCTTAGATATTGTGAAAAATAATTCTAGGGAGATTTGCTAAGCTTTTGAATAAGTTTTGACTAAATCTAATGATCTGTAGTGCAAATTCGAAGTGATTTTATTTTCAGTAAACACAAACTCTATGAAGGTTGTGCAGAGAAATCCAAGTGAAAAAAATTGCCATTAGATTTTAACTTGTCTACATACAGCTCAAAGAGTGTTATATGAAGAGATTGTAGCAAAAACCTCAGTCAGATTTAGAATATTCTGATTCCCTCTCTTCTAGGCGAATCTGAGGAATAATTTTAAAATAATTTGGAGACCATTTCTTAAGGGTTCTAGCAAAATATACATATACATGCATGTAGCAGAAAATTGCATACCTCTCATTCTAGATTAGTGTCCTGGGTAATTTGATCGACTTTCACTTAAAAAAAACACTAGCGTATTAGTAGAATGATTGTGAACGATTTTAAATTCTCCTAGTTTCCCGATTTGATCAAGTTAAATAACACCTGATTTCCCTCGTCAATGACGTAGTAAGTTGCTTCACTAAATTTGGAGATCCCCTTAAAAATGATAAAATATTATCTTCACTGGTGTGAACCAGCCGGAAGAAAAGCTGGATGACCATTTCTTTTTAAACTCTTTCGTGGTCATGCACTCCTCACCAGTCTTCTTGTAGAACCCCTTCATCCGAAGTACACCTTGAAGGCAGTACCTTGCTATACATATTTGCGCCTTTGTTTTGGTTTGCTGTGTTATTTTGACAGAATATTTGAGAGTGTGTTCATTATTAGGGGCGCATTATTAAGCTTGGGATGTGCTAGTACTGACTGAGCCAAAAAAAATTGTATTTGTTCGGGACCTACTGGTCTTAGAGTTAGTCTATGGTTTTACTTAGTTTTGCCGTAATAGGCTGAAGGAGGGGCCTTGTGAAACTTTTATAACGGAAGCATCCAATTCTGTTAACACTCAGTGCGATAAAGTTCGGCACTGATCGTACTTTTAGTGTAGAAAATCGATGACCTTGAGCCTACGAGGACCTTCTGGTCAAATTTTTCCATCTCGAACATCTTTTCGTAGATGCTCACATCTTCGCAGATGACCTTGGTATAAAGTTGCGGTCCTGGGAGCGTTCTGGATTCCTCTGTCACATAGGTTTTGTCATCGATCAAAACGCAGGCATATGGTAGTTGTAAATGTCGGCTGTAAAACTTTTCGTTTCTGGTTTTCGCCCTGTATTTTGCTCAGAACTTTGTTTTGCTATTTTCTGGTTCTTTAAATCTTCAGGTTGTTGCTCTTCTTAATTTTTTGCATTATTCCGACGGAGCACCAGCTTTTTTGGCCAAATCACGAATCAACATCGATCTGTTCGATCGTGATGAATTCCGGAACGTTTCCCATTTATGATTATCCTTCTTACGCAGCCATGTGTCTACCACTTGAATTTTAACACTCATTTCGATTCGTGGCTGGAGCTAATCAAATTGTTGACAAATTAACTCGTCTTATGTAGGTATGCTCAGACCGATAGTCTTACGCGAGTATGTATGACCGCATAATAAGCGTTGCCAGTTTATTTTCGATACAATCCTTACGTAGCAAACAAGACGCGGCTAGGTACCCGAGAAGAGTTTGAAATCAAACTGAAAACTCAACATGATGTTGTGAAATTGCCAATAATGATTACTCAGGTTGCTGTCGTTTTGGTCGTTTCAACGGTTAAAAGATCAAAATTGATTGTAAAAATTTATTTCTGTGGCATCAAATTTAAAACTGATCCTGCTATCAGTGAGAGCAAATTGAAAAGTCAATATGCTGTACATTTTTTCCTGTTGATAGATGAAAATGAGTATTCTAGTTGATAATCTGTCAAGACAATGAAAACGAAGCGACCTTTCTCAAGGTCGATATCGAATTTGACAATTGAGCCCGTTCTGCTTACTGAGCAGATAGTTGGGAGTTCAATCCCAGGCCCGTCCCTTTCCTTGCCATTTGACACTTGCCTCTTTCTTTCAGCACTAGATTTAAAATAAAAGCAGTCTACTGCGCTTTCTATCGCATCATTTATCACAGTGCATCCATGATCTAAAAACAATACATTATTGAGATAGAATGTTTCCCTAACTCTCACGATACTCTCTTGTGTGTTCTCCCGTTCCTAAAGAAAACAGGTCAAGTTGTAGTGGATGCTGATATTTATTTCGGGTATATTTTATAGTCGATTCATTCATACTATAAAAAAGATAAATTTAACAATTGGTAATGAAAACGAAGTAATTGTAGAGCGAATGGACTTATTTTTTTTCAAAATCGGAATGGTTTTACCAAGTTCTACAATGCGGTGAAATTTATTTTCTTTACGCAATCCATTTGAGAATCTGGAACCAAAACTTCATCAAAATATAGGTATAAGTGTCCGAACAAAAAAAAAGAGGCTTTAGGAAATACTTCCATTTTTTTTTTGTAATAATTTCAGGAAAGTCATGCAAAATTTCATCGTGAATCATCTCAAAATTTTGAAGAGCACATAGATAAAAAATAAAAGAAATAATCGCTGCAATATTTTATAATCAACACACTTAAGGCTTGCTTCATTTAGAATTGGAACAAACTTTTGCTCATATTGTGTCGCTCCTGGTGGACGGATTTGGAAGTTCTTGGCGCCCACGTGTCAGGAATTTTGTCAGCTTCACGTATGTATTTTTGACATTCCGCAAATCGACTTTGCAAACAAACAACATGAAAGCCAAAAGAAGGGAAAAAAATGTGCACAGTTATTTGGAAAATCCATTGTGGTCTGCATCTAGGCTAGCTAAACAGCTGAAATTGCCCAGAAATACCGTATGGCGCCTTATCAAACGGTATAAGGAAACATTGACGACGATTCGGAAGCCTCAAGCCAATCGTCGGAGTGGAACTGTCGACCGGAAACTGCGTGGTAAGCTTTTGAAGACGATTAAGAGGAATGCCAATCTGTCGGACCGTGATTTGGCCAGAAAATTCGGTGCTGCCCATGGTACCGTGAGGAGAACTCGACTCCGGGAAGGAATCGAGTCGTATCGAGCTAGCAAACAGCCAAATCGGACCATAAAACAGAATAGTGTGGCCAAAATCCGTGCTCGGAAGCTATACGACCAGGTGCTGACCAAGTTCGACGGGTGTCTTCTGATGGACGATGAAACCTATGTCAAGGCTGACTTCGGGCAAATCCCAGGTCAAAAATTTTACTTGGCAACGGCTCGGGGGATGTTCCAGCCAAATTTAAATTTGTTTTTGCCGACAAATTTGCACGAAGATTCATGATTTGGCAGGGCATTTGCAGCTGTGGCAAAAAAACAAAAGTTTTCGTTACAAATAAGACAATGACGTCGGAACTATACCAAAAAGAGTGTCTCCAAAAACGAATTTTGCCGTTCATTCGATCCCACGACCATCCCGTAATGTTTTGGCCAGATTTGGCAAGCTGTCATTACAGCAAAGTCGTTCAAGAATGGTATGCAGAGAAAGGGGTCCAGGTTGTTCCGAAAAACCTTAACCCACCCAACTGCCCCCAGTTCCGCCCTATTGAGAAATACTGGGCAATCATGAAGAGGAGACTCAAGGCAAAGGGAAAGGTTGTCAAAGACATCAATCAGATGAAGGCCTGGTGGAATAAGATAGCTAAAACGATGGACGAAGAAGGTGTGCGCCGCCTAATGAGCCGTGTTACAGGAAAAATTCGAGAATTCCTTCGAAACCGTGACGAATAATTTTATCCGTATTTTTTCTTAAAAGTATGAAAAAACGCTACATTTGTATAAAAAAAGATCTTGAATTCATTAATAAATAACTGAAATACAGGCAATTGTTTTTGTTCCAATTCTATCTGAAGCAAGCTTTAGAAATTATGAATTTCACACAAGACGTAAATGGATTTGTAAAAAGTCCAGTAACGTAAAGAAAGATTTCGTGTAAAATTATGTCTCCTGAAATTGACACGTACGCAATTTGACCAAAGATGGGTTTGATTGAATTTATTTTCTCATCTCTATCAACTCATTATTATGTGCTAAAAGACGCTTGCATGTGTCGGTCTGAAGGGACAGAAGTTTACCTGACATTTTGGTAGTGTGAAGAAGAATGTATTAATGGCATTGCTAAAAGAACATCATCATCAATAATCTTACTAGCATAATGGTAGTTCGTAGAGAATAGATAGTTGCTGACTATGTTAATTCAAAGAACGCTTTGTTGAAATATATACCGGCTAAATATTGATTCAGTGTTAAATTTTCTGAGTTTTTTTTAAACAATTCCTTATAAAATTTTAAATTTATACCATAGTGGACACCCAACCGGGAAAACTATGAATCATTTGGGATTTTTTTAAAACCATTTAACCATCTTTGTCAGTATGCTTTTTTTTTTGAAAATTTTGGCGTTAGAGACAAATCAGCCGCAGGCTGAAGGTCTCTCTAGTAAAGAAATCCAATCCAATCAAAAATGTTGTTGAGGGTCTTCCAATATTGTTTACAGTTATTATATATTTCTAGATGTACTTCTACACCCAATATATTGGAAATCTGTTCGAAGAAATACCGTAGAATCTTCCCGATATACGTTCTGAATGGTTTTCAGGATTAACGGTTACGATTTCACTGTATTTGTTTTCGATTTTTAAAAATCTCAATTATTGTTGTTCAGTTTAAAAAAAAAACTAAAAATCATAGTCTAGCAAAACAAAAACAAATAAAAAATGAAAATTAAAAGTAAAATCAAATGGCCACCGTGGACGCTCCTATTGACACAGAATTTCACACATTTCACACGGCTTCAATTTTACGATTTTGGAAATCTCGAAACAAAGTAAAACGTTTTTGGAAGGTCCCTCAAATTATTTATACATTGATTGTTACACTTACGACTCTTAAATCTTACATTTCAGGGATTTCATTGAATATCGTACGTATACACTTTAAATGGTTAATATAATTATTCGACTGAAATGGTTAAATGGCTAATTTAACTACAGTGCGCCAAATTTATATGGGGATGTGTGGTAAAGTGTGTACGTTTGCTTTGAAATACTGCCTAACAAAAGCCCTACGCTCAATTTCAAAACTACATCTATACAATATTCAAAACCTGTCGAGCTCTATCGAACCTATCGATACTTTCTCTTCACATATTTGGTTCTAGCAGAAATTACTGTTCACTACTGGGATCCCATGATTTTGGGAAGATATTTCCAATATCAAAACATTGACTTTATATGTGAATTGTGTCATGTGGTTCGACTGTAGAAGGTCTATACTCTAACTTTTATTTTAAAAACTTTGGAGTGACCTATACCAATCGTTCAACTGTATGTCCTTTTCAACTTAAATATAGACAGCCCAAAGTGTCATAATATGTATCAAACTTGAACATTTGAAAATAAACGCTCCAGGTACATGGATGAGCTAGGATATCTCTAACACGGACATCAGAATTAAGATGCCACCCGGTTATGAAATACAAGCTATTAAAGACTGCTGAAGTGTGACCAACATCGAGCAATCCCACAAAAAGAAGCTTGCCGATTGACTTGACAGTCCTAACACAATTTAGAACCTTGTCATGCGCAAACATTTCACTGCCAAAAGCAGGAGGTTTTGTCTTGAACATCACTCCGAAAAATATGTAGATAGTTATATATCGTCTTGGGCATGTTTTTAATTTGTTATATGGGTGCTCAAAATACGGGCCGATTTGAATATGTAGTGGTTTTCAGCTATTTCTATTGCTTTATTGGTTTCGAAATCTCGCAATCAATACTTGCCCCATATCAGTTTCGTCAGATAAACGTTAAGTCAGCATGATAAGTATGATCTATCAATAGAGCTGCGTATGAAATAATGCTCAAATTAGTTAACAATAATGGTTGAAACTTTTTCTAGACATTCCCTTGCGCTGAACTGGCCGGCTTGACGTGCCGCAAGGGCTCAGTAGGGATTCCAGGACCCGAAGCTAAGAGTCAGTTCCATTGTGGTTATATCACATCAATTATTTTTTCCACTATAGCAGCAGCACATCCATATTATAGATATACTATTCTTTGTAATTTCAGGTCATCCAAGGAACTCCTAAGTATTTTTAAATAATTTTAAATATATTTTGTTTTTTTTCGGTGGTTATGATAATTTATCAAAGGTTAGTAGTGCATGATCGGGCCCGTCTATAATTGCAGCAGGATCACAATCTGTAGATATGTGAATACAATTAAAATTGGTATTATCATTTTATACTATAACATCCCTTCGCTATTTTATCTATATTCTATGCCATTTTCACTGAAAAAAATGTAGGAAGCATTATGTACGGCAAATTCTACTCAAAAAAGCATTTCCCTTATTCACCAAAACTGTATAATTTATAATCATTGCTCTCCTGTTTCCCATTATCTCTTCTAGATTTAGACCAATAAGAATTATCGGACTTTTTTTTTTTTTGTCTGGTCTTACTTAATCTACGTTTTTGGCATTATTCATGCTTATATAAAATTTATTTCTCCTAATTGTTTGCTGTTTTCGGCTTTTCCAAGACTATTAGGACATTAAAACATATTTACTTTACTGGCTTGCTCGTATTTTTATTTTAAATTATAACGATTTTTATTTTATGTTATGATATCAAATGATATGATATTATTGCATTTAAATTCATTTGATAAAAATTGCTATAGTACCTGTGAGACTCACTACAAAAAGTTTTTGTGATTCAAGGAAATGGAACAGCACTTCGAAATTTTGCTATATGCTATATAATTTCAGATCATTCATGGATATTCCAAGTATTGTAAAATATGTTTAAATCCATTTTTTTTTCTCATAGCTACTATATTGTCTTAATTTTCAGGTTAACAAATTGAATTGTTACTATCATTCTTACATTTACTTACTATATTAAATATCATTGTAATAATCATTCACTATATTTTTTTTTATTAGTTTAATATTCACTATATTTTATATATTACTACATGACATTGAATATGTATTGGGCGGGGAGGGAGCGTCAGGGTATCATTCAGGCTGGAATTGGACGGTGGAGTGGTATGACAGCCGGCGTCTGGGAGGGAATAACCAGTATCATTTTCTTATCCTACCGATTCGATTGTGAAGTTGCGAATTCTACTCCAGCAGTTTCAGCGTGAGTGGCGCGCCCTTCTTGACAGGCCATCCCGTAGAAGGCTTAGTGAGTGTTGCGGGTTGGGTTGTGCGATTTGTTGGATCGTATCGTTGGAAGGACAATCTTATGTTCCCGCGGGTTTTGCGGAGTGTCTCTGCTTAACTCAGTTTGATCTTGCTGTTGAGTGGAGCTGCATACATGACAAGGTCGTAGAGGGGATGGTGGCTACCTTACATACATACATACATACAGGAGCGAATATGTGTGTATACTTCTAGAACATAAAAAGAAACAAAAAGAGCCTGGCAGGGTCACAGTGGAAGCAATCCGGAGTCTCATGGACAGTCAGGCATCTCAGCCTCTGGTTGGAAAAACACCAAGTAGCCGCCCAAGAAAGACCTACGTGTACGAAGCACATGCATGCGAGTATCATCTAAAGCGGTATGTTCCCAACAAATCAAAAGTAATAACAATAGTGTGGGTAAGTAAATCAGTTAACATTTCCAAAACTACATACACATCATACATTCAAACATAACTATATATTATAAAACCGCCCACAAATACCCATGTCCAACAGAGCAGCTTATTTTCCCGATGAGTCTAACGTCAAATACTTTGTTCCATTTGGGAGCATAGAATAAGAGAGATAGCTATTACATTGTCACACCTGTTACTATATGAAATTGCGCAGATACCAAAAACTGCACTGACACGAATATCACTTACAATGTAATGACACGGACAAAGTACAAAAACACGGACTTTAACAAATACCTGGACAACAAAACGCGAACACGGACTGATAGTAAATCCCAAAAATTTTCAAGAAGATTATGTGAGCTGATTTCGAAAGCCCGGTGTTTATTTGGTCACCATAGACTAATCCTTCCGGCATAATCACTTGAGAATTTTCAAAAACCAACCCCGATCATTGCAATCCTATGGGGATAAAAAAAAAAAAAAAAAAAAAAAAAAAATAATGGTTGAAACTTTTTCTAGACATTATTCTGTGCCATAGATCCACTGAACGCTGAGATATAAAATAAAGTGCATAAATAAAAGCTAAACAGCGCTGTCGTGCACTTCATCAGCTCTGCTAGAGAGCTGCCTTTGAAAGCGATATTTATTTATCACGCTATACGCGCCCATTGCCTCATTATTAATAGCCGTTTTTTTATTGAGCTAGGTTAGTGAGAGATAAATGTAGAACTGCGGCGACGTCACACCGTCGGCTGGCTGGTCGTCTGCCCCGCAAGATGAAGGCAAGTTCTGCTCAGTGGGAGAGAATCGGATGACATTTCAGATTCGACTTAACTTACTTGCTATATACCACCAGCCAACTGCTGAGGGCTTCAATGACAATTGAAACATGACTCCGCCGAGATCGTCTCGATTGGAATTCAAATATGCTTGTGACGACGGCGTAGGCTTGGGTGTGGGAGTTAGTCACTCCTTAAAGTAAGATTTATGGATTTATTAATAGGAATCAGTCGTACGCCGTGTATGTGAATGTTAAAGATTCAGTTGTACCTGCTCTATTACTAGAGCTCGAGTTGAATGTGTTGCGGATTAGTTGAATGTGTAGCACAATTGCCTCATAAAATACCGTTTACGGATACAATGTCATTATTAACAACAGACAAATATACAGTTTCAAAATCTGCTGACAGCTATCAGAAAATCAGATTATCTTTCATTTCGGCTGTGAGCGATTATTGTAGTGTTTTATACTTCTCAAAACACGAAAACTAATTTATCAAATAAAATTCTCGTTTCCCGAAAATTCCAAGTCAGCAAAAGTTCAATAGCCGTCCACACCCTTATGTATGTGGCTGAAACTTTGATGCAGCGATAAAACCCACCCACACCCAACCTCCCATGCTTTTTCACGTAATGTTCGAAAGTTCCATCCATGTCACGACGACGATAGAGCTGCACGTGCGCCTGAAACATCGCACCCAGCCAACAGCAGCAGTAGTAGCAGTGAATGTAATTGAATCCTGACGCTGGAACAACACAACGTTGCAAAAAAAATATTCTGCACGTTCCTGGTACCAGGCAGGAAGTTCCGCAGCTTCCCTACCATGTCTCCAACTGGAAAACCTTGCATTACATCTTGAAAAACGTGCTGTTTCAGCATGGCACACCACAACCACAAGGAATTCTCCCAAGAGTCAGACGTGAGTAACTGCGGCTGCTGCCTCCGTGGAGTAAATGGGTTAAAAATAATAACAAAGTGCCCATAGCCCTTGGTGTTGGTGATGGTCCCTGACTCCCTTTTCACACGGACGACGAACGTTGCATCCATTGAACCCGATGGCAAGGCTCTCCCTTTCTGGCGCCGCATGTATTAGTGAGTACGTATGAGTGTGCGCGAAAGCAATCGCACCCAAAATCACTCACCCACCCCCTTGGATCCTGCCTGTTTCAGTTCGGTGTGAAAGTACTCCCAGTCAGTTTGGGTCTTGCGCAGTTTGAAACCTTCCAGTCTTGGGGAACAGCACTAATTCACTACTACAATTTAATGTGTACAGTAGTTTAAATTTCCGACCAAAATCGTTCTATTGACAGAGTCGTCCTTTGATTCAGTTCTGAAGGGGACATTCTAACATGGGAATTATCAGTTGCAGCTAATTGTAGAGCACATTACCAGTTGTCTGCACAAAAATCCTTGTCCACGAAATTTATGTATGAGCCAATCGTTTTTCCTAATGACGACCGATGTATTTTCAATTAGAAAATAACCATTTTAATCAAACATTCAAATCAACATCATAAAATATCCACTCGCATTGTTCAGACGATTCGAAAAGCAATCAAATAGAACAATTGAATGTCGCAGAATAGATTTTCGACACGGTGTAATCCTTCGGATGACCAATCAAATTTGAGCGACATCTCATCCGAAGAAATTCATTATTTATCCGCCCGCTCAATTTCCTTTTTTTTTCTTGCATCATTCTCATTTATTTCGAAACCAGGCAATACAGGAGAACAAATGGAATCTCATAAAGTGGGATTAAGAATAAGTACCGAAATGACATTTCCCTTTTTTTTCGTCTCATTTACTGTGATTATATTCCACCGACTCTCGGGATGAGATGGTTTTATTCTATTGAGATGCTTTGACCAGGATTATTATTTACGTGGACCTACGGTTTGTTGTTCCAGGAGAGCAAAAAGGAACTGCCATTGTCACATGTAATTGTGTTGGGTGCCAGCGTTAGGACCATCACTATACACGAACTGAGATGGTCTGAGATCACTGGGAGTAGAAAATTCAATTTGATACAGAAGATTATAGGGGCTCAGAGAGGTACGTTTGCCAAGCGGTAGAGGGATTCAACAGACCAGTGTGTGTGAGCATGATCCGATGATTGCAGGGGTCGAATACTATGTTGATAGTGGCAGCGGGTATCCTGCTTGTTCTGATAAGGTCGGATGAAAAATCATCAGTCAGGAGTAATGGATGCGTGACTTGTAATTCAGTGCCCTGGAGATGAACTACGAACCGAAATTAACAACCAACCGGTTCATTTGGGAAAGGGTGCTTGAGCAAGCGTGAACAATTTCGCATCACTTGTTATCACTTTCAATTGTTTAAATGCAGAATTCAGAAGGGTTTAAGTATAAAACAGGTTCGCTATAAAACAAGGAAAAGCGCTTACTTACTTATGCTGGCCAACGTCCTATGAGGACCGTACCTGTATTATAATCAATCGGTGTAAATGTTAATTTTGAATCAAAGTGATTCATTTGTCGATAACTCGATCGTAGAACGTATTTTCATAAAACCATCTAGGGTGAAATATGTAGTTGTGCTTGGATATTTTCATAAATTTGTCTGACAATGCATTGCTCTAATTTTAACTTCTAAGACGTGAGGGCGAAATATCAAAATATTCAATTGACCGTCATTTGAACATTTCAGTCAGTATAACATTTTCGATGTTACAGTTAGGGCGATGCTGTTTTGCGCAAAATTGTAGAACTAGTCACAAGCTGCAACTTCATCATGCACGATATTCTGAAAATTCAGGGTCTGAAACAAGTTATCGGTGAATTAGTTCAACTGAGTCTAAATTGCTATTTACAGCACTGATAACAGTTTTTCGCCACGAAACTTGGTTGAAGACTTCTTACCTCCAGTTTCTCGAGTGTCACACAACTTCAAGACTTTGCTGCACTTGGTCTGGATCTTACCAGGCTTACACTATTTTTGTGGATTTGTTACCCGGCATTCTTACAATATATACAATATCGAGAACATCTTTAAGCCAATCTCGAGCATATTACACGTCTCATGCCCAGAGAACTCCTGGTCTTATCAATGTGTTGTTCATCGTACACTTAATACGGGGGTGACCAATCCTCAGGGTCTTGTGGAGAACGACTACCGGTAATAATGCGTCTCCCAAATTCTCTGCTGAAGTAGATATCCGACGTCACCGATGATCCGAGGTACACCAATTGCTTCACCACCACGAACTCATCTCCGCCGATTATCACAGTTCAGCGTATGCGTGCCACATCTCGCTCGGTGCCTCCTGGCAACAAATACTTAGCCTTCGACGTATTCACCTCTAATTCATCCTTTCTCTGGTTCACGTTTTAACCTGATGAATTATTCAGCAACCGCCTTGACAGTTTTCCGACAGTGTCCACATTGTCAGCGAAACAGATGAACTGGCTGGATTAATTGAAAAACGCACCCGACAAAATCCACACGTTTTATAACACCTTCAGCGCAATATTAAACAGGAGGCAAGAAAAACCATTACTTTGTCGAGACGGTTTGTGTGTTTCATCCGATATTCTCATATAAAGCCCGATTCAAAGTAAATTTGAACGCATTCATGTGATCATAACTCATGAATTAAACAACATACACGGTTGATCAAAACGTCAAACACAAGGGTATTTATTCAGCAAACGATAAACAACAAGTTATTACATTTCACGGTTTAGAACAAACTGTCACACTTTACTTGTGATCGATGCCATCATGATCTGCACAGTCGCTGGTGACACTGTACCGGTGAACTTATTCAACTTTGAACGCAAGAAATTTTCGCTTGACAATTGCCCAATATTTTTCGATCGGTCTGAACTCATGGCAATTTGGAGGATTAATCTCTTTGGCGACGAAACTAACATTGTTTGCTGCATACCATTCTAGTACCTGCTTAGAGTAGTGTGGCTAGACCCGGCCAAAACAAAACGTTGGTCTTGTGTTGCCGAATGAAGGGTAAATTCGCTTTCCAGACACTTTAATGTCAACCTTCGACGTCATTGAATGAGATATGATGAAAACTTTGGTTTTCAGGCCACAACTGCAGATTGCTTTCCAAATCATTAGTTTCAGATCAAACTTATCAGCAAAAACAAATTTATACCTGGAAAGGACATCCCCACGACCAACTGCCAGGTAAAATTTTCGTCCGGGGATTTGTTATAATCCATTTTGACATATGTTTCGTCATCCATTAAAATACAGCCATCAAATTTCGTCAAGACTCGTTCGTATAGTAATCGTGCTCGTATTTTGGCCACTAAATTGTGTTTCAGGGTGCGATTCAGATGTTTACTGGCACAACAATACTTTTATCCTTCTCTTATAAGGATGTTACGCACGGTGGAAAAGTTGGAATCATATTTCTTTGCCAAATCACGTATGGAGACACCTTGGTTGCCTTTCACGCACCTCAACACCTTTCTACTGAGCTCTTTGTCCCTATAGTGGCACTTTTATGATAGATACGCTGCCCTCTATCCACACTCAGAGTATCCTTGTAACGTTTGATTACAAGACACACCGTTGACTTTGGGAATTTCAACACTTTTGCAATTTTGGGACAGACGAAGGATTCTCTAGATTTTCGCGCACAATTAATTTTCTTTTCTCAAGTTCCATGTTCCGTAATTCCGAGATGCGTCGATCAATCGTGAAAAACTTTTCACAAATTTCTTCGCCAATGAAACATCAACAAATGCCTGTCAAACGTTGTTTGTTCGAACCACCAGGGACGCGGTGGTGTATTAAACCCTGCGTCCAGATTTACTTATAATCGGGCTTTAATGCTAAGCGTTCAGCAATTGTGAGAGCACCATCTCTGCATAAGATCTACGATGACCTGCAAACCTTCACAGTCGGCGATGCTGTTGATGACCTTGTACATCTTAACGTCGTCCGCGTAGAATAGACAACAATCTGGTGGCAGTACCCGAGAAAGTTCGTTGATGAATAGGGAACGCCGGAGATATTCGTGAATATAGCTGCAAATCCTGAGACTAGGTGCAAATCCATAGAACCAGACACTCTAAGTTTGTTAGGTTAACCTAGTAAAATGCCATGGTTCACTCGGTCGTATGTAGCCTTGAGATCAGTATAAACGGCATCGACATGAAAATGTAGTTTTTACAGGAACTAAAAAAAACGAAAATTTCCACGAGCCTTACTCTCTTACAATTACACATTGAATAACTTTACTATGAGGATAAGTAGCGATTCATAACATAGCATGAGAATGGATGCTGGAATCCTTCTGGACCAGCAGTATATGGAAGTTTTAGTTTTTTGAAGTGCCTGTTGTTCACTGATGTGGAGTCGAATGGCTTTTTGCACCGCCATTTTATAATGAAACTAACAGTTTTAAACTATTACCCTAAGTCTGATATACAGTGATCTGCAAAATAAATTGCCGTTTTTTCAGCTGTATGCTTCGAACTGATTTTCTAGCCCTGTTGCAATCGAGAATACCTCGAGATTTTTTCGCAGAATGTTGATGTAGGAGTTTCTAGTCATAATCCCATCGATTATTACAAAATCCCCCACTCCAGCCCAAGCAGAACACTCCCAAACCATAACGTCACTTTCCACATGCTTCGCCTTGCTTTGACTTTGTCATTCCTGAAGCTCCTGGTCTGCCTCACTTATCTTAACGAACAAGAAACTTTTCTTAGAGTTCAAACTTGGATTCATCAGTCTACAGAACCTTCTTTTAGTAATCTATGAGCTAATCTGCATGCTCCCAAGCAAATTTAAGACTTTTGGCTTTATTAGCTTTGCTGATGGATAGCAACTTCCGTGCAGAGCAATCATACTGTGTTTTCCACGATTTCAACGAAAATTATATCGAAACAATGTGAACGTAAAATGTTTTGAATCCAAATGTCAAAACCAAGGGGTCTCCAGATGAGCATGCGAAAGATTTACAAGGTTTTTATAAATGGGCACTTTTTTATGTTATACCTAATTATGCTAACCTCCTCATGTATTTTTATAGAATCGAGATTTGCTTGTTATAAATTTCTAGTCAAAGTTTCCAATAGAGTATGATTAAATAATTATTTAAAAAAATATGTCAATTGTTTTATTGAAATCATAAGGATGGGTATAGTAAGTAGTAAAATCATAGTAAAGGCACTTTATTTGGCCGATTACTGTAGATGCGAAAAAGTGCGATGAAAGTGATTCTACCGAATTACTTGAAATCCTATCAACTAATTTACAAACTCTGAAATGATAAATAGTTTTGTTGTTATGATCAAAAAGATGGAAGAGTTCACTTGAATCCATATTTCCAAATAGTGGTTAGTTTGCGGAACAAAGCCCATCTTGATCTCACTTTTCCGTTCTTAATTCATTATTCTATGTATGAGCTCATAAGGTATAAAAAATAACGCCCCTAATAAGTATAGAAAAAACAACCACTATCTTTTCATTATCGTGAACGAAAACAAAGACCCGCATGACAAATCCCAAACAAGCATACATACACTCAAACATTGACACACACACACACATGCTCTCCACGATGTAAAAGAGCACTCCTTTCGCTTGTGGGGTATTCGCTCATAAATAGTCGAATTTTACGACTTTTGATTACTTTACATATGACATGTTTATTTCCTGGCGCATCGTTTCATCCTGCACCGTCCTTGCTGGAGGAAGATTTTCCTTCCGGTTCCAATAGCGAAACATGGGAGAAAGTAAAATGTTAGAAGTAGCAGTCTCTGCCCGTTGAGTCATAATACAATTTCATATTCCTCCCACCTCGCTGTAATCTGCTGCACGCGGAAATATATTTGCCTGCCAGGGCATAATCCCGGGACGATTTCAAGTGGCTCTATACAATAATGAAATTCATGAGGTATTTCTGGGCGTACGTCCTCCGGTCCTGCGTGAGTCGGGAGTATGTATCCGTTAGCTTTGCAACGTTGTAGCCTAAAATAACAAGATCCAGAACATTGTTGCAAAGCAGCATACACGTATATGGCTATGAGCAGAGCACTGTGCTGTCGGAACACATCCTTTTAGGTGACAACGACTGAGAGAGCACTACCACCATATCATCGGTTTACTGCTGGAACACACATACCAGTATTCCGGAACATTCCAGAGCAAAGTTTGGGAAAACAGGTCGCAGACCAACACATTCTCGGGCAATCCGGGACGTATTAATGGCCAATGCTTTATTTACGTCCCGGTAAATGTCCCATTCTGCATGCAGCATTTTCTGGGCAAAAAAGAGGAAGGGGATATTTTTATTCGGTTCAATAAGCATGATTTTCTCGTGCCACTGTCCATTTGTCTAATCCCGCTCCACATGGCAGCAATTTCGGTTCACAGGGTTGGGCATATGTAGTCATTGTATATATGTGTGCGTGTGCATTTCAGGCACAGGCAAAAATCAACAACATAGTGCCTCGACGTCGATGTTTTTGCGTTGTTGGGAAATCCAAAGGTGTATTGAATTCTAAGGATACGTAGCAGGCTGTCTATGCTCGTTCAAGTTCTAATAATATCTGCTTTAAGTCAGCGTAAATCATCGTAAACATCGGCAAACGAAGTCTCTTTTTTATATCTAAGTAAATTACATATGCTGCATATCGAAACTGGCTAACGTTTGCAAGCATAATAGTTTCCGTACAAAAAAAGTCCTAAGCGTTGCTGCAAGTTGGTTAAACTTAAAGCACACAGCACCCTTTTACCTAGAGTAACGATTGTCATTTGAATACTAGCTGGTTCCACCCATTATGTCACATAAGCATTTCAGTATGTAACTGCTCAAATTACATAAAACGTCAATCACTTCTGCCAACTTGTTTCCTTGCTGTACCGTGCTGCATCAATATCCGGACTCTTGGGCCATAAATCCGGACACTTTTCAAAGCTGTTTATCATATAGTCTGCTATGCAGTTATCAGCACGTAAATTTTAACATAAGCATATGCCACCATTAACAACCGTTCCACGTGTTTAACATGTTGGAAAAATTATCTACTAATTAATTATAACCGGAATGTCTGGATTTACAGACTGCCTGGATTTGGATGCAGAACGGTACATAGTTTGTGATTGTGTTTACTCGAAAAGAAGCCATCGATAAACCTCCTTCCCTGTTACACTCCATCATCAGGACATGAGTGGGATAGGGCAAACCCCCCCGTTCAATCCAACAAAATCCTACAGCTTAGCTTCCACAATGAAATGTGTGAAACCAATCGCAATTCCATAGGTGAAGAGGAGTTACTTAATTACGTAAATGGTGATTTATCAATTTTTCCACATTCATTACCGTAGTCCTGCCGTACATGCTACCGCGTTTCAGCCTACGAAAGAGCTTAGAGGTGGCTTTGTGTGTGGCTCTGAGCGGTTTATCTATTAGCTAGCTCCGTGCAAATTTAGGAATTACTTTTCCGCTTTTGCTTTCTTATCGATTTCACTGTCAGAACAAATGAGTACTATAATTCGTCGATAGGGTTCGGATCATGGTTGGGGTGGTATTGGAGTTATGCGGAAAATTCTATGATTTAATCCAATCACATAGCAAGGTTTCTTGTGATAAAATCGATGAAATTGTATGGAGTAGTTGTGTAATGAAATAATTCAAGCGACCAACTCACATAATCTGTGTGAGTCATGACCCACCATATCTATGAGTATTACACGAGTCAGAACAGAAGTTTGAGAAATGTTGTCCTAATCTGTATATTAGGGTGCTCGGGATTTTGGAAAATTGTTGAAAAAGAAATAATTATTTCGCTGAACAAGATACACTTCAGGAAGGGCACCAAGTAGGATAATGTAAGAAGCCGGGGAAAAAACTGTTAAACATTTTATTTTTATTTTTGTTTGCTGTAGCGTCTTGAATGCAACGCATTTGTTGACTTGTATTCACTCTGATAGTATTATTGTCTCTCTGCTATGGTAGTACTCGTATTCTCGGATATTAAAATTAACCGTGCAGTGTACAGGAACTGTCATCTATTTGGCCTCAAAACTTACAAAATTAGCCGCTTATCCTCTTGCATGGTAAAATTGAAATTGAACGTAAAAATATTTCCTCTTTTAGTAATCCGTATTTGTAATCCTTTTTCATAACAGTGAAAGCAAAAGTATTGAGAGGTAAAGGATGCGTAAGGATCTCTGCTAAGGACTTGCAGAAATTTTGCGGAAAATATTACGGAATCTAAAGTAATTTTATTCAGGTGTTGAAAAAAGTCTTATTTGAAATCGCAATTTAGCAACCCTAAACAAATATTGATTCACATAAATCATAAAAACTCAGTAGAACTTGTTGAAGATTATTAAGTGGATCTACATTTTAAATGGTTAAATGGAGATTTTAAGAGATTTTTTCATAGGTCTCTGATGATCATCAATTCTGGGCTTTTCAGAAATCCTATCCATTTGTTTTTTAGTTCCATAAGGAGTTTATCATGGAAATACGATGGAATCATTAACTTTCAGAAATGTCTACCCCAAACATTAGTCTAACTTCTGATTGTGCTCAGCATTTTGAAACAATGCTTCTGATTAGGATACCGACCTTACTATGCCTCTGGGTATTATACTCAAAAGTAACTCATGTAGTGAGAGTATCAGTATCAGTATCATGAATGAATTTTATTTGCAATACGGATTGAATGATGTACAAAATTCACAGCAAAATCTTCTAAAATAACTGAGCAGTGCTTTGTTGGGTTTCGTCCTACATGTTGAGGTGATTTTTCTCAGAATTTATGTAGATGCCAATCAATCACGACGTTTCATGTTCATTCCATACATTTAAGAAACAATCGATTTACTGTGTTATTTGTGTGACTTAACACCCCCGGATTCAAACAAATAAATAAAATATCGAACGATCGCTCCGAATTCGAAGCAATTGCTGATACTAATTGCTGGCTCTTCCAAAATATGGACTAGTGGTTGTCGCCCTCAACACTACCATACAAGATTTTTTCTGCTACACCCTAAGACAATTGAGAATCAACTTCTAAGATTTGCAAACAGGGTTATAAAATTGAGCCTCCCTATAATATATGAGTACTGAAAAAGATTCGTTTATTTTGTATTGTTTACTGTGAAGTAGGCAATAAAGACTTCGTGAAAATCGCGCAAATTGCAGGAATATCCGTATTGTGTCTTCTCTAGAAAATTCTAGTGCAAACCAATCTTTTTTAATGGCAAAATCATTTCACAGTTAATTTATTATAAAATCTCATGTGTTTATTGGATAAAAACCAAATTTACAGGCGAGTTTTATGCATGTATTAAACTATGTTTACATCCATAAGAGTTTGTACATTCGTATCTGATACCTTTTCAACTTTCTACGCATGTCGTTTGAATTCTTCACTTTTCGCTTTTCCTTTCTGAGTTCCCGCTTAATCATAGCCCAAGAAGTTTAGATTAGACTTAGTTTAGGGCAGTATGGTGGATGCATGTCCTTGGGGACCAAATCTACCGAATTAGTTTCAAACCATTCCAGCACTCTTTTAGAATAGTGGCATGAACCTAAATTCTGCAAAAATAGAGTCTTCTTTTTGAAACGATCATCCACTTTGAATTTATCTTTTTCGGTGTAGAATTTCTGGCATTTGTTTGATGTCAGCTTTGACGTATGTTTCATGATCCATTTCACAGCAACTGTCAACAAATCCGTATAGAGCTTTTTAGCACGAGTCTTGGTAACAGTTTGCTGCCGTTCATCGCGTTTTTTTTTAGTTTTGAACCTCTCATGCATGTAATCCATCTCTTGCCGTGACTATCTGGTCGTAACTTTGCGAAACGCCGGCCTTTTTAGTAACTCACGTGTTGAAATGTTGGGATTTCGGGGGAAATTACGCTTTAACTTTCCGTCCGTCTTCCTTCATGTTGCTCCCGGTTTCCTTCCTGCGTGTAATCCAAAGTCAACAGGTCGTTGAACTTTTTTAGTACTCTTTTCCGCATTTTCCATGTCAGCGTACAACATTTTTCACGCGTCTACACTTGAATCACTTCCATCTTCCATTCATAAACAAACCACACAGCAACGCAATTCACTGAATATAAGCAATTCACTTCAAAGGGGAACTGAGCAAAAATATGGTTCATTTCTGTTCATTGTGAAAAAAGTCACAGCCAGTTGTATGTGTTGCAATTCCGTGTTCACCCTTCAAACGCAAGTCATCTTCCGCGTGAACACCAAAAATATGTTCTTTTAAACCATCGGTAATATATCTGTTTCCCAGCAATGCTTTCGTTCAACAACTCGATCTTATGCACTCTAAAATATTTCTAGAGAATTCTTCTAGAATAGAATAAACCTGATTTTGAAAACTCAGATTCAGAGGACAATCAACTCAGCTTCTGCTTTGTTTGAATCTAATCGACACGAATCACAAATAGATATAGAAGTGTCTTACCAAATTCTTCAGTTCATTAATTTTTATTTTTTTTCATTCACATTTTGGTTTAACCTGCGAATCCTTGCAGATCATTTGAAATGGGTTTACAACACTTGACTCTCCTGAATTTTTCTTAAATAAATTTTATTCTTGTAAAACTAGGAAAATTTGAATTAACACTTGATCACATTTTCTAAAAATACAAAAAATTTAAACACTTTTTTAAACTTTGACTAGTAAACGCGAGCAAATTCCGTTAAATTCCTCTACAGAAAGCTTATCTTTTGACAGGTAGCCCTATTTCGTCTGCGACTTACAGACTTCCTCAGTGTCGACTGTTTTTAAAAAAAAAGTGAAGAGAAAATTTAGCTCACTCTTTCTTATTTCTTATTGACCTCTATGAGAAGTGTGGACTATTTCTTATTGACCTCTATGAGAAGTGTGGACTAATTTTATGTATAGGTACTTCAAGATGTTTTCGGTACAAAGTTTGGAACGGGGATTGTACTCTGACTTTAATTTGGTTTTATATTTTGTAAACGAAACATAGCTATTGTAGGCATTTCAATTTTACTACTCCTTGACGCAATGATAAGCCAGGCTCATGATCCGTTTTTAGACCTCAGGAGGTCCACTTTTCCTATTGAGCCGCGTTCCGGCAAGTCTTCGACAGTATTTGTCTCTTTATATCGCCGCAATCGCTTAATGATGAATGGCTTCGACTCTCTTATATACTTAGTAACCGCTGCAAAAGACGAATAAGTACAGAGGAACACAGAACGCAATACTTATGGTGGTTCACGTGTTTCTTGGGCAAAACATCAATGCCAATTGCCAATGCCAATGCCAAACGACTCGGTCGATACCTTTTACCGACCACTAGTTGTACCGTATATTCTTTCACTTAACTGACTATATTCTGTCCTATTTATCCAAGAATTTATCACACATTTAAAATATATAAAAGGTGTAATTTTGTAAACTATTCAAACGTAAACATTTTAAATTACTGCGATTTTGTTTGCATGTGAAGCCTTCTCATGCAATGGTCAAAATAAAGATTTCAAAACTTTGAGTATTTACACCAAAAATTGTGTTTATTTTGAAAAACTACCATTTGATTACATTTTGCCCAAAACAGAATCAGGTCGATAAGTTGTTCCGTTCTGGAGTTATCAGCGAAAACAAACCGTGTAAAAAAGACCTTAGTGTATATTCCTATAATGATATACCACTTTCTTTATTGTATATATTGCTATATTACACTTTCACCTAACCCTATATTTGGATGTTAGGTTTCTGAAACAAGTCATCGGTAAATTAATCGAGCTGAGTTGGACTATATACAGCACTGATCGTAATACATTTTCTAATGCAATAAAAGTTGATCTTCAAAGAAAATTGTTTTCTGAGATTTCTTCATTCTGAAGTTTTTAGCATATCTATTTTTCAGCTTATAGTTCTATGTTAAAAAATATTAAAAAAAAACAAAAAATAGGTCCTTGAGTTGTCTAAAATTCTGTATTTTTTTCTCAGTGTATATTTTTTTACAAGCGTCATAACTAGGACAACAAATTGTTTTTTATTGTTATTGATTAAATCAATGGTTTTCGAGCTTATAACTTAACCTTGTGCTAGCATGGGAAAACTTTCATTCAAATAAAAAATGTTTGATTTAACTTTCACTCATGTTCAGGTCATTTTGGCTGGAAATTTGCAGTTTACTTTAAACATTGAATACCTTACTCATAATCAATCTCTCTGTATATGTAGTAGTCTACTTTGGTATTCAAAACTTATTACCTATCACAATCAGGCTGATAAGGGGCTCTCAACTTATTGTGCTAGATAACTTATTTTGCGAGATGCACTTTCTCAGTTATTGGAAGAAGTATATCGACATGGAGTTTTCATAAGGTCCAATTTCGCAAACGTAAACAATGGCTTCTTTCGCAAACTTCTTGAAATTAAAACTCGCTCAAGTAAACTACCACTTCTATTGTAAAGGGAAACTCCTTTTCTGTATAATCATCGGGATAATTTACTATGATTAAGTTATCATTGCCGAGAAATTTGTGGAAGAAGCCATTGTTTACGTATGTGACATTGGCCCTTATGAAAACTCCATTTTGGGTTTTCCTTATGAAAACTCCATTTTGATATATGCTATATCCAAAGAATCGCGAAAATTTCATAAACCAATTGACTCCAACTAATTC
The DNA here is from genome assembly GCA_034211315.2 of Aedes japonicus. NCBI lineage: Eukaryota > Metazoa > Arthropoda > Insecta > Diptera > Culicidae > Aedes > Aedes japonicus. Next base: position 125,264 of record JASCZW010000822.1, on the reverse strand, counting down.
CAGCATGTTTTTGTTGTACAACCATCCTGTACTGTTGATCGAAGACGATCCTTTTTCACGGCGTTTAGGCTACCTGTATTAATATTAGATTCTGAATTCAAATGCAAACAATTTGGATCTGCTACTTCTGTTGGCTGAGAGTGCTGGGCAAAGTCCACCTGAACGTCAAATCAAGCATGCCCGCTAAAAGTGATTGACGGTGTATCCGAAGCAGATCGCTGATATTTTACTGAGGGCAGTGGCAGACACTTGGGGTGAGAGCATCATTAAGATATATATACCCGTTTGTCCTCGACTTGGTTAGAGTTCATGTTCTATGCGCGAGCTGTTTGTACGTAGGTGCATAAACACTATGCGGCTCTATGAGGTGGTGCAAATCGATCAATTACGAAGACGACGACGACGACGTCGCTCAACTTATATGGCCATATGCCTTTATGCTAATTGGATGCAGTGTGTGTGTGCAAGTAAAGAACATTAATAGGGAACCGTCAGCTGACGAGGGGGGGGGTCCAACAAAAGAACTTGGCATTTGCGTCTGTGCATGATGTTCACGGCATGTGCTACTGGGGACTGCATAAAATTCGAAACCTACATTCGGTCTGCTGGTGATTCGATGAGTTATTCGACGCTCGAACGGAACGAAAATCACGTGCAGCTCCGGCACCCGACGGTACATATGATCGTTAATCGTGTATATAAATTAGAAACGTAATTTTTTCTTCTATAACCTAGCGCTTGATATTGATGGCTTGTTTGTTGTTATATTCTCTGTTTTTCTTACGCGCGCACCCATATAAGCTTCATAAAGGCGGCAAATGCAATTGGCGAGTGTGCTCGACGAGGACCTTGACAACTTTCGAGAACGATGAACTCTACATATAGAGTCGTACCGAACCTACTGTACGTGGGGCACATAAATGCAAACCCGACTGCAAAGCTTGTGTTAGACACGAAGCCCAGGTGCATTTGTGACGAGTACACTTATCTGATTTACACGTCTCCGGTGGAAAGGCTTTAATTTAATATTGAATTTCAAACGCATTCTTACTTAACGAAACATCAACGTAGGTACCGATCGCCTCGAAACGATGCCCTCAATCCGAGTGGTTTCTGAATATGGATGGTATTCTGAAATGACACAGATAGCCAAATTGTTTCGAGACATTTCATTCTGAGCGCAAAATAAGCACATAAGATCATTTGAAAACGTACCTTCTGTGCATTGTTATGCCCAATCTTCAAGATAACGATCACATCGACTTTAGCTCCCATGCATACTACAGACACTGGCCGTTCCATTCCATTCCATTTTACTTAAATTTGACGGCTTTGACGGCTCTGTATGCACGTTCTGAATGGCTGCACCTTAATCGCCAGCAACCACCGCGGCCAGTCCTTCACACTCGCATGGTTGTTGGGTTACAGTTTCTAGATCATAGGTAAACAAACTCGTTGAAGGTAATCCTCACCGTTCGATTCGGTGTTGTTGTGGTTGTTGCCATTGATGTTGTACTCCTTTTTTTGGTGATTTTCCCCGCTCGCGCATTGTGTGTCCTACCTGCAAGCTGCAGCACATAGCAAAGAACCACAATATCGCTTCGAAACGCACCACACCACCGTGCAGCAACCAATAGCAGAAACGTAAAACTTGTAGTAGGAGACCACGATGGCGATGGTGGCAGTGGCGGCGGCGTCTGCAAAGAAGACTATTTTTGAAGTCGTCTGCCCGAGCGAGCGATGTCGTTCGTCGTAGACCTCCATTTATGTACGCGGGTACGTTGTATAGCAGAAACCGCTTTCCAATTTTCACAATCGAAAACCGCAGCAAAACGTGCCATCCGGCCGAAAAATCGAAGCTTGCGTCATCGGATTCGGATGGATTTCACCATTCGAGCACTCTAGCATTGTCAGCTAGTGAGCGTTTCCAAATGGGTGCCTATATTGGTGCAGTAGTAACAAATCGCTGTTTCTGCTGAGAGTCAGGATAGAGTTTTGGTCGGTGTTGATTGATACTCATACAATTTACCTACGAACGTTCTCTGCGCACGTTGATTGAAAGATGAAAGGATGATTTTAGATCTCTAAGTTTCGTCTGTAAATAGGCAACTTCAAATCAAGTTGACATGGTTCGATTCCTCCTGTCAGTTCGAGGAATTTCTTGGCCTTCTTGGACGTACCCAAGTTACACAAAAAACATCTTTATAGAATGATTTATAATTGTCTGTTTAATAAATGTATTATAAACGTATTTCAAAACATGTAAAGTTCGGAGCGGTTTGGATCTCACTGCTGCAAGTGATTCATACTTAATTATTATTCTTAAAAACATGGTTTCAACCATGTTCAAAACATGAACAGGACCAAATTATATGGGTATTTCTAAATACTGTTGAAATTACATTTCGCCAATTCCAAATCCAACGCTTGGCCATGTTATATTTTTGTATGGGGATAATTTTGTTTTCCATTTAATATTTTATAAGGCTTCAGTTTTTGGGTAGAGGACTACCACTCTCATAAATGTCTTGTAGATCATCAACCTTGTATCTCGGTGAACTTTGTTCGATGTTTTCGTCCTTTGGAGTTCAAAGAAGGCATGATTGCCAACCATAATGCACCTTTGTATCTCTCTGCTGGTGTCGTTATCGCCGGTCGCTAATGATTCACGAATTCATCTCCCGTTTCAATTTCGTCACAGTCGATCTGAACTCGTAATGGGAGGTTAATTTTTTTTAAACCTTTTTATTAAACATTGCTTGTCATTTCATATTCTGTTACTAAAATGTTCTTTATGAATCGAAAACACTATGTTTTTAGAAATTTATTAAAATTTCTTCTCGCTAAAACTTTCTTATTCCAAGCTTCTCCATCGTTCAAATTTTAATCCTACGGAATTCAGTACTAGAAGATTCACGTTTACAAACTTAAACAATGCTTTTCAGAACATTATCGGCATTATTCAACATCACTTTAAATTTCCCTGATTTAGTAGAGGAGAAAGCTTTCATTTTGTTGATGCCGGAAGCTTTCTGAGTGTTTGTTAACTGTTTAGTAACATGAACGCATCTCCTATAACTCATTCCAAGTTTGCAGTATGGTACTTCTTCCATATGTACAAATGGTGTGCACACGTCAGCATTATCATCGTTCTCATATTCGTACTATCAGCATTACTCTTTATTGGCTGCTAATTCTTAACCATGAACCGATCATCCACTTCCTCATGTCAACAGATTTTGAACACCTTGTAAGTACGATTTTTCATTTGGCGTGTTTTACAGAACAGCATTGATCCCATAAGAAAGATATCGTTCTCAAATTCTCTTACCAATTCGGCGAGGTGAACGAACGAGAATATCAAGGAAATTGGAATATAAAAGCCAAATTTATTGAACTTCGACACAGCTGAAGCTGAATTGAAGCTTCAAACATTGCTTAAATTCTTTTATTGCTCTTGTTTAGGAGTAATTCTAAGTAGGATTTCTGTTTGACTTTTGACGTAGGATTACGTATTTGTTTTCTATACTGGGGTACAATTTAAAAAAAAACTTATTGCGGTCGTCACGAAAAGATGTCAGGTTTTGAACGTTAATAACTCAGTCGTTTCGCCAACCATTTTCAAAATGTTTACTCCAATCGATCGAAAATATTTGTACGCGTTGATTCCAATATTGAAAACTATTGATTTTCCGCATCAACCTATTGAAAACAGCGCAAACGTAAGGTGATGTCTTATGATTTCGTTTTGCAGAATAAATTGACTATATACCAAGTATTTTCCTATGACAGACTTCAAATGTAAGTAAGGGAGATCTCATATGCAGCAGCGAACGTTATAAACTCATTTGCTCGGCAGCCTTGGAGTTGTTCAGAGCGGCAATGAGTCAGTATTGAATTGGTAGGTGGTAGTGAAAAGTACCCTGGAGTGTGCTGTGGCGAGCAACCATTGATCAGGAAGCTGATGGCTCTGTCGCCTTTGGATAGGTAACCGTTGCTAGGCACACACTTGGAAATTATTAATTTTACATAAGACGTAAGTCATGTTTGTAAAAAATCGGTGAACGTAAAGAATGATTTCGTGTAAAATTAAGTCTCCTGAAACTGACTCATACGCAACTCGACGAAAGATGTGTTTAATTGAATCTATTTTCTCATCTGTTTCAACTCATTCTTATATGCTAAAGGTCGTTTGAATGTGTCGGTCTCAGGAGAAATTTACATAACACTTTGATAGTGTGCAGCCATTGGTTATGTAGATGGTTAACCAAGTCAGTTTAAATGGACCATTTAAAATCTATTCTTTTGAGGACGACCGATTTGATTTTCCCAGCTTAAGAGTTAGTTTGATTGGAATTCAGCTAACATGCCGTTTGAAATTTTTGGAGTCATACGTTACATTTGCGAACAAACTCGTTGGGCTGTCCCTTGTAGATTTTTTTTAGGAAAATATATGCAAGATTTACCAGAAGTTTCAATTAGTATTCACTATGAGCCCTGTGCAGAAAGAGCTCAAGATAATGGGCAGGATTTGCATGGAATTCTATGCTAAGAATATTGATCAGAATTTGGGATAGCTAAGTAAGCTCAACTAGGAATCCTGGAAAGCATTAGCTAAAAATCTGAGACAGAATAATTTTTTTCAAAATTCTGACAAGTTTCGTCTCAACATTCCAAGCACAATTCACCCGAAAACTAAAGTAAAGCCACTTCAAAATCACGAGTAAGTTTCATGACAATCATATATCGGAATTTGTATGAATCCCTGAGAAGAATATGTGAAAAAGTTTACTTGAATACGCTCAGAATCATAACCAAGATTTACTCAGAATACTAAGCTGAATTTATCCAAAGTTATGAGCAAGTTTTGCTCTGAATCTCAAGCAGAATTTTTTGATTCACTACTCAGATTCATGATCAGTCAATCAGGTCAACAGTAGCTGATTTTGTGAAAATTATGAGCAGAATTCGCTCGGAACAATATCCGTGGAAAATTCTCTACAGGCTTTACTCACGATACTAAACATGTTACGCACAGAACCATAAAAAGGACTCCTTTGGAATTTCTACCACGATTAAAATCAGAATCATGACTATGATTTGCTCTGATTACTGGGCTAGATTCTCACGGAGCTATGAGCAAGTTTTGTTCTGAATCTTAACCAGGACCTCATTCAGTAACCTTAAAAAAATTTAATAGAAAAAAAGAATCATTCGTCCAACTCGATAGAAATTCTCAGAATCCTGATCAGAGTTTACTCGGGTTCATGATCAGGTCGGTCAATATTTGCTGATTTGGCGGTAATTATGAGCACGGTTTGTTCGAAATCACAACATTCGCATTTGCCTATGTTAATATTTGGCAACGTTGCGAATGAGCCGAATCGTGGTCTTTCACTTCTATTAACACCGAAACCGTGGTAAGCTAGAAGTGAGAATATAATTACACACAATTATGCATTTTCATGAACGTTCAGATGAAAACAAACTGGCAACACATTTTTTCTCATAGCAAGAAATAAAATAAAAACACAAAAAAATTACTATAACTGTATCATTTAATCCAAGTCTTGATTTGACTCCACTCATGAGGTTTTCGACAGTAGTTTTGTCTTGTTTTCCGGAAGCCGCAGACCAATTTTTTTAACTCTTCCATAGTCTTGCACTCCTTACCACTCTTCTTAAAGATGCGCTTGACGATAGCCCAGTAGCGTTAAATTGGACGAAGCTGTGGACAATTGGGAGGATTGATGTCATTCTCAACGAAATCTACTCCATTTTCTTGCATCCGTTGGACTGTGGTTTTGGCGTAATGGACTGATGTCAAAGCAGGCCAAAACAGTGCAGGGATCTTGTGCTGCTTGTATAACGGACCATTTCTCCTAACACTCAGTACGGTAAACTTCGGAATTGATCGTACCTTTAGTGTAGATAATCTATGACTTGGACTCGGAACAAATGTCCAGCCATACGAGAACCATCTGGTCAAATTATTCCACCTCGAACGACTTTTTGGAGTGGCTCAAAGCTTCGCCGATGTTCTTGGTATAAAATTGCGGAAGTGTTCTGACTCCGGTTTTCGCCCTGGATTTTTTTCTCAGCACCTTGTTTTACTATTTTCTGCTTCTTCTAAGTCTTCAGATTGTTGTACTTCTAGATTCATTGCACCATACCGACAAAGGCACCAGCCTTTTTGGGCAAATCGCGAAGCGACATCGGTCTGTTCCGAAGGATGAGGTTGACTTCCTTCCGATCCAATGTTGGGTCAGCTGCACCTGGTTTTCTTCCTCTTCCTGGCTGCTCATCGAACTAGTATTGTTCTCCGAACTTGTTGATGATAGATTTTACGCTTTCGTGATGAATTCCGAAACGTTTAGCTATTTTATTAGTCGAGACATCCTTTTCACGAAGCTACGTGAATCTTAACACTCTTTTCGATTTTCGAAAACAATCACTGTTTACCGGAAGTTCAGCACCTGATCAAGTTGTTGATCGCGTGATGAACGCGTCGAACGTAGGTACACACTACCAAAACGTCAAGTGAATTTCTGTCCCCTGAAACCGACTGCGTCTTTTAGTACATAAGAATAGGTTGAAAAAGATGAGAAAATAAATTCAATGAAACACATCATTTGTCGAATTGTGCTTGTGTCAGTTTTAGGAGACATAATTTTACACGAAATTTTACAAACATGAATAAGTCTTACGGGTGTTGTTTTAGCGCATCATAAGCGTTGCCAGTTTATTTTCGCTTGTAATCCTTACCTCTCAAACCAATGTGATGAGCTCAAATCTTACCGTCGGAAAATTCACAAAAATACCCAAAACGTGTTTGAGATGAACTCGGCCGAGGCTGAAAGTATAATAAAGAAAAAAAAAAACATCTAAATATATAGACTAGATACTGAAGATCTGCAAAAAGTTAACATGAAGAGATAAGGGAAGTCCACAGGAAGATCTTGAAGTAGGAAGCATAACAAATCTCTGGAAGGAAGTTCACGAGTTTTAAGATGTGAAAAACTATTTTTCCATCGGATAACGACATCAGTAAGACCTCTTAGAATTATCAAGAGAATATCTACCGTAAGTTCACAAATAAATACAAATTGCGAACTGTAATGAAAAGTCGGTGGAGACTCACAAGATAATTTGATGGAGTATAACTGCTTTGAATAAATCAAAATCCCTGAATTAGGATAGGATTGTTTTTCCTATTCGTGAACAAATGCATGAGTCACCACTGAGTAATGTCGAACTTTTTCGGAGGGCCATTTCCACTGTGTGTTGTTAGTTGTTATAATCCTTTTTATTTTTAGACAAAAAATATTCCTTTGTGCATCAAACAAATTAGACAAAAGTTTTTGAAAATATGTGTTAGCATGATACTGACAGATGAAAATGAATCCTAAACACTGTTGTCATCTGTAAAATAAGTATCAGATTAAAAATCACGGTTAGCAGGTCTTACTCGATCAATGTACATATTGAACTTGTTCAGCTAAACAAGCCTGGTATATATTTCTGTCAGAATCACGTCCGTCTTGAAACCCTCTTTAGTAATATCAATGTATTTGTGTGATAAAGTGTGCGTACTATCCGGTTTCATCGCATATAAATTTAGTTTTAGTAAATGCATGCCGTTCGGACTAAATGAACGAATCTGTATCGGTTAAAGTTCCTGCTGCTACACATCTCACTGACAGGATTTTCGCTTCTAGCCTCGATAATACTAACCCAACCGGTTACAGGAGCTCAATGTTACATTTTCTAACCCAACGCATCTCGGGTCTTGGTTTCTTCTTTAACACTAATAAATCAATTTAAAAACACATCCCTCCACCTCCACCCTTTCCCTCTTCTCCTGCTGTTGGAAAACCTCGTCCTTTTTCGTAGCCCTGTTTTATTTTCTCTTTGAGTTACACATATTTATTTACCACTAATGAATGGCGAATCCATCCTAATAGTAAATTTTTCTATATCTCTCTCCCTCTTTCTCCACCGACAGATATGGCAGAGTTCAAAGTGTTAGAATTATCACCTCTCAGGCGTACAATCCCACCTCCTCTTCATCGGCCTCTGCTGCAATTGGTAGCGTTGAAACGTCGTTCAAGGATCATCAACAGCAGCTGGCTTTCGGTGATAACAGCACAAACGACGGATCCGACCTGCTACTCTTATCTTCTGGAGCAGCATCATCCGCAGGAGGCGAATTCGACGGCTCTGCAACGGCGTTCTCCTCCAACTCCTGTTCATCCTCTTCTGTTCCTGCTTCCTCTTCTTGTTCTTCTGGTACGCTATCAGCGATACCGGCTGCTGCTGCTGCTGCAGGATCAGCAGTCGATTTCAGCAGTAACACTGTCAATAGTAGTAGTAGTAATAATAACAATAGTGTTAGTCATAAAAACATTCCTCCTAGCTTATTGGGCAACAATACTGTTGGCAGTGCCGGATATGGACTTGTCATCGGTGTTTGTGCAACGATCGCTTTCATGGACATTAAGTCTGCGTCGAAAGCGCATACTTCCGAGCATAAGTTCGACGACCGTATACTGACCACAGAATACTACGAACCCTCGCTTCTGACGATGCCTCCGACCGTGGCCCCATCGACTGTTAGTGGCAACGCCAATTGTAGTACAACGACACCTGGTGATAGTAATTGTAATAGCGCATCTAGTACTACAAAGACAAAACTTGGAAGTGGTAACAATAACAACAACGGTCCCAATAGAGTAAACAGTCCAGGCAGCATAATTCAGTATTCTTGTTCATCTTCGACCGCTGCAGGCTTCCTTCCGTCACCTCTAGGAACGGGACTGTCGACGATGACCGCCAATGGCAGTGGTAATTGTCCCAACGGTAGTATTAGTAAATCCGAATCCTCTGGTGGTAAACTGCTAGGGCTTAGCGATGAACATGGCTCGTTCTATGAGTGTAGCAATGGCAATAGTACTAGTAGTAGTGGCAGCAGTAGTAGTAGAACAGCAAGCTTCAACCGTCTGCATGGTAGCGAGGAACACGGCATCAGCGGGGCCAACGGACGACGAATGTCCGCATCTTCAGGTGGATATTCTAGGGATCCCATAGATGGTGGCAATATTGTAGGCAGTGCCCGTGGTCGTCAACGTGATCGGCAGCACTACCGTAACGGGCCGTATTCGAACATGGCGGATAGGTGAGTGTGTTGTTACTTGATTTTACCTTAACGAACGCTATCTTTTGACCCATGATCCCTGTTTCCCAGTATACTTTTTGTTCGTTTTCAGACCCGATGCCGTTCTCTCTTTTAGTTCCGATGCTAATGAAAGCAAATAAAAAAAATATCTAGGAATGGAAGTACTTACTGAGTTTGAAGACGTTTATTTGTTGGTAGTATTTTTGAATGAAGTATCTTTTCACTAGATTTTGGATAATTTCTTTTATTTTTAATTTTTTTTTACAGTTGCTCTTTTTAGATTACTCCGAAAGAATACGCTGTGCTTGAACTTATGCCACAATTAGAAGTACTAGATTTTTTTTTGTAGTAGATCTTAGTAATACTTTTCTCTTTGATGTAGATGGTATTGATTAGCAGTAATGTGAAAGCTTTAATGTAGATGTTCCGGAATGCTTCAAATGCCTTAACCAGAGGATTATCTATAAAGGACCTTATTGAAAAAAGAAATGTTTAATTCAAGCACACAATACACATAATCCAGTGCTTCTGTGCTGGACACATACTGCAAAAAAAAAATAGATATCAGCAATATGTAGCGTTTGTTTTTGGCGAGATATGGTGCTCATGGATAATCCTCGATTTTCAGCATTAGGTATTTTACTCTTTAGTTTATAAGTTCAATAATTTTTGTATTAGTTTTCAGAGTTCTTAAAGGAAATAAAAAAACTTTTTTCACACACACTCAAGGCGAAATTTTGTTCGGAAAACCATTAACAAAAACTTAAGCCCACTGGAGAATCTAGGAAACAGGATTCCGCCTCCATACTTAACGATTGCGATCCATGTGCAGCGGAGCAACAACTGCAATTTCCACTGTTGTTGCAGTGCACTTCAATCATTCTTATCTCCTGCGCTTCGAACACTCCTCACACAAAACGGTTAGCCTCATTGTATATATTTATGGTGAGGCTGCTGTCCGTTCGTGTGGTGTCTATCACGGGGCTTGCATTGACCCACATAAATTTCATTTCGCAAAACAAACCTGCTTCAAGAACAGGCGGACGGCGACGGCAAAGGCGAACATCAATAATTCCGGAATGAATCCCGGAAGATTTAAAACGATTTCCCTGCCAGTCAGATAATACGTTAAGCAAAAAGAAGCGAATCTAGAAGAAGAAGGAAACATTTTCATGCTATTTTTCCCATCATTTTGAAAACGTGAAGCTCCTCCAGGGTTCCTCCCGAATATGTTCAATGAATGTCTATAGCTCCAGTGTAAAATCTTCCATTTAGCTTGTGATCTTCTTGTATGTGAATCATTCGTAATTTATGTATGAATGTGACTGCAGTATGCATGTGCACCAAAAGTAAACTGGCAAATACAGAAAAAATCTGAACTTTCATTGAAGTCCAACGAATTAAGTTTTCAAAGCTAAGTTGTTGTTTTGTATTGTATGTGTGTTTCGTTTTTGTTCGATGATTGCTATCAAGTTTGCATGATCTCTTTGTTGCTAATTAATGTAAGTGTATGGGTGTGTATTCTGTTCAATATTTTGAAATGTGTGCATGGTTTGTCTACAATGAACAATTATTTACCGTCTTATAATATAACATTTTAGCTAAAGTTGCCTTCCATGTTCATACGTAAATTTCGTCCAAGATCGATTTTATTCCAAATGAAACATTTGACTAGTCAACAATTTGAATTTTAACCAATATTTAATCAACAAATTTTATATGCAGAATTCAGAACGTTCGTAGCTTAACCGACATGAAACAAATATTGTGCACTTGATGATTGGTCCCAAAAAAGATGTACATGGAATTTTAATAGTGGTTAAAATTCAAATAATCTCTAGAAATGAGAGAAAGTGTACGAAATATGTCAATATTGTATGATATCAATATTGTTTTTTTTCTTACATTATTTCCGAAATTGTCTGCCGTTAAAATGTTGTATTCTTTAGATAAAACGACACAAAATTAACATCTTCCAACATTTTGGTCACTGATTGGTTTTGTAACTTCGTTTAGAGAAAAAAAAACTGCTATTGGTGTTCATATCAAAAAAGTATACACGCTTGAAAAAATAATAAATTAACACAGTAAGCCGGTTGTGATATTTAAATTAAACCATCGATGACACCAGCATAGTTATGAAAGTCTTAAAATCAATCAAATAAAGTTTTCTCTTTAGTTTCAAACGCCATAATGAATTGCCTCTCTTGGCTGGATTGATTGGCCTTGCATGATGAATTATACTTTTTCGTAGTGTTTTAATCTTTTGTCGTGCTGCTTACATTTTGCCAACTTTTGTTGTTCTAAATTCATAATAATAACAATAGCGTTTGTCTAACTCAAAAGTATAAGTTTGTTACCTTTTGTAACTTGTTATGTTTTTTTATTTATCGTTGTATGACAATTTCGGTAGCGCTGAAAACTGTTGGTCTTCCATTCAGAGATTTGCACTCGACATACAGCGAGCGTAATCTGTTTTGTTTACAACTCCGCACTGCAATATACGTTCTATGTTCGTCACAAGAAATTGTTTCTCTGTCAATATTATTTTCATCGGTTGATTTGACGCGTCGCGGTTTTTCGTTTTCAGAAAAAGTTGCTTTGCAATATCAGTTTATAATTGAACATTTTTGTCCCAAATAAAAAAAATCATCAATCATTCGTTCATGTCTTCATATAAGCACAAATGACAGGAAAGCATTTCAATACTAATGAACTTTTATCTTTTTTCTCCCTTTCTAATGATTTCACTATCAACAACAACAACTACAACATCATCACCAAAACTACACCAACTCTCACAAAACGTCAATCTCCGGATACTCAATAGCAGATCGAACCCAATAAGCCAACATCGATTATCGTCCAGCAGCTGGTACAATAGCGGCCAGAACAGCAATAACGGAAGTGGCGATAACCTTTCGATCTCGCAGCAGCAAGTACCAGTTCCAGCACCGGCGACACCGCTGACTCCGACACGAAACGTATACAGTGTTGTCGTACAGCCAGATCATCCCAGCCAACCGTCGACGTCGACGGCATCCTCGGCAACCAATCCCCTAGCGACATCGAGCGCTGGTTCAGGTCCAGAGCGTGGCAGCAGTTGTTCGAGCATCAACATCAACAACAACAACAGTTATGACACCTTTCTCGTGAAGAAGAAACAAAGTTCGCGCTCGTCGGACTCGGGATCACCACAGCCACAGTCGTCGCACTATCATAATCATTTGCACCACTCGCGAAACACGTCTCCGATCTCATCGACCCATCATCCTCACCATCATCATCCGAGTGGTCATCCGCACAACCACATCGGACATTCCTCGCAACTACACACGCACAATAGCAGAAGCGATCGGTCTAATTCGCGATCTCGGTCCCGATCACCCAGCAGTTCCTGCTCATCCACCCACAGTACAACAACCAGTCAGTCGAACGAAACCTGCTCGACGACACGCAGTCCAGCTATCCTACCGCAAGGCTCGGGCAACAGTGGCCCATTATTCGGTAGTTGTCGAGAAGGACGTTCCGATCGACTAGACCGGGATTCAGCAGCGCGTGTAGGTCTGCAGTCCGCTGTAACAGTTAGCAACAATAATAGCAACAATAATGGTGGAGGTAGCTCTGGTGCCAGTAGCAGCAGTGGCTCCGGTGGCGGTAGCCTAAATTGCCACTCAGATGACAACCGGCCATTGGCGATTTGCGTTCGGAATTTACCTGCACGTTCTTCCGACACTTCGCTGAAAGATGGCTTATTTCACGAATACAAGAAGCACGGGAAAGTGACATGGGTAAAGGTCGTCGGCCAGAGTACCGATCGTTATGCGTTAGTTTGCTTCAAAAAGCCCGAAGATGTTGAGAAGGCTTTGGAGGTGTCCCACGATAAGTTGTTTTTCGGTTGCAAGATTGAAGTAGCACCATACCAGGGATACGACGTCGACGATAACGAGTTCCGACCGTACGAGGCGGAGCTGGACGAGTACCATCCCAAGTCCACCCGAACTCTGTTTATCGGAAACCTCGAAAAGGATATCACGGCTGGTGAGCTGCGAAAACATTTCGACTGTTTCGGAGAAATAATTGAAATCGACATAAAGAAGCAAGGTGTTAGTGCGTATGCGTTTTGCCAATATTCGGACATTATCAGTGTAGTGAAAGCCATGCGTAAAATGGACGGTGAACATTTGGGCAGCAATCGAATCAAGCTCGGGTTTGGTAAATCGATGCCCACGAATTGTGTATGGATTGACGGTATCGCGGACGGTGTGGGCGAAGGTTATCTTAGAGCCCAGTTCGATCATATTGGTGCCGTATCTCAAGTGACAATTGATCGCGAACGAAAGCTAGCGCTAGTGTTTTTCGAACAAGTTCAATGTGCGCAAGCTGCAGTGAAAGAAATGCGTGGCACGACGCTTCGCGGGCGTAAGTTACAAGTGGATTTTGCTTCGAGAGAATGCCAGGATGCATTTTTTGACAAGTTGGACAAACAAACATGTGCGACATTCGGTTCACCGCGATTCGAATCGGGCGCCAGTGGCCGTTTCACCGGAAATCGTTACGTGGAAAGTACCGGTAGAAGCAGAGCCACCTCCTTCAGTCGACCCGGCAACCCGTTGAGTCACAGTGGAGCTGTTTCTCCTCGGCATGATCCTTCGCCGGTTTCTTCGAGTCGCGGTGGTGGAACTTCTAGTTCCCGATCTCGAATCGTTCGGTATTCGAACGATGATTACTACCTGGACGGTGCGAATACCCATGGCAGTGGTAACGAACGAAGGTTTCGCAATTATGATGAATACAGCCAAGGGTCCGCTGCCAGTTCGCATGAGGATGCGTACGAACACGACGGCTACAGTGTAAGTCACGTGAGGAGTAGTGCTCACGATAGGCTGCAGCCGTCATCGACTTCGGATTCGCCTCCCCCTGCCGTAACGACCAGTGGTTTGTCTTCGTCGATTCAGTCGCGGCTGGGCGATGTAGAACCGACCGTTGGTCTAAGTAGAAAGCGAAGTGAGAAAAGTCCAGGTAAGTTTCCTTGAACGAACAACTTCTTCTTTTATACGATTTGGTCCATGGACAAGTGCTTAAAGAGGGATTAAAAATCCTCTGAAATAAATTAGAATCCTCGCTCAAAATAAATGAAATACCAATTCACCTACAGTTCGATGGCTTGGCACACCGAATCCCTAGTATAGATTCTTATTTTACTTCTAAACCAAACCATCCAGCAGTACCAACAGATTCATTTGAAACCTTATTCTGATCATGTTGCCTGCCTCATGGACCAACATATTATACCGTCAGGTATGAATAGGATCAATGTTTTTAACTGTTATTTCGTATTTTTCTTCCCTTCTCTCCCCCTGTCCGAAAACAATTGCAGGTGATATACGATATTTACAAAAAGAAAGAGTACATATTTTAGAACAATTAGAAGAATGCCCGTCCAGTGGTGATGAGTTAGTGAGTCCAAAGAAACGTATCAAATACAACCCAGATGCTCACCTTGTCAGTGACCCATCTGATCATCATCATCCTCATTATTCTTCTACTGCTGTGGCCACCTCGGGAGTGTCGGCGGCGCCAAGCGGTGATGTGACGAGTGGTTTGTGTGATCCGGTGATGTCATCATCGTCCAGCCGAGGAGGTGTCAGTGGCGAAGGCATCGGAGGACATCATCATTACAATAGTAGCAGTAGTAATAATAGTAACCATTACAATAGTCACCACCATCACCACCATCATAACAGTGTGGATAGTGGTGGTCTGCAGCCCGGATTCTCCACTTCTTCCTCGGCTTCGCACCACCGAAAGTGCGTTGAAGTACGGCGACTCTCGGACTGCAACCTGCAGCAATCAAAATCGTTATCAAGCCAATCAACGCCTTCATCTATGCATAGTAACAATAATAGCAGAAGACCGTCCACTGACAGCACATCGTTGCATCAAAGACATGGTAGCAATAGCAGTAATAGTTCTTCCAGTTTACAACAATCACATCTAGATAGCGGGCATATCTACTCCCATTCGGTGAACAAACGACGGAAAACGATCTTAAATAGTGACAACAGTATGACTGTCATTGCGAGCGCTGGGTCGGCATCGGTATCGTCCAACGAACACCACCACTCATCTCGCGGACGAGGTCATCAACTGCACTCAATACATTCGCACGAAGCGAGCGGAGGTGAAAGTGCCGACGGATCGCGACCTGGTACACCACTCTGCGATGAAAGGCCCGAAAATCTTCCACCAAGCGAACCTAGACGGATACCCACGAGTCGAACGTACAATCAGGAACCTCTAAGTTTACCTCTTCCACGGTTTGCTATACAGTTCCTGCAGCAGTATCGATTGCAAAATCAACAACATCCAACATCCTCGTCGGTACCTGTTACTTCATCACATTTATCCTCCAGTAATGCCCTGCCAAGCTCTTCGCTACACCAGTCTACATCGTCTTTGCCAACGACGTCATCGTCAGCGCCATATTGTAACGTGTCCGGCACATCGTTATCATCGTCGTCGTCGTCGTCGTCGTCATCGTCGTCATCATCGCAGCAGCAGCAGCAGCAAAGTACTCTAAGTTTATTGCATTCGGCTGCATCGAGTGGTGCTACAAGTGGTCCTTCACTCTCGTCTAATTCTAGTCTACTAAATAACAATCTGTCGAGTCCACCACCAACGCATCCAACTAAACTATCCCTGCTGATACCACCGAACACAGGTTTAAGTAGTTGTTCCGCGACAGTAACCACACCGGCCAGCGCCAGTACATCTAATAGTTTGGATCATGGCACGCAGGCGCCTGCCAGTCCACTGCGAGCGCCCTCGATAAGCTCGAACTCGAGTGATTCCGAAGGTGGTCCCTCTACCTCGCCGTCACTGGAAGAACGAATCAATCGATTGGATGAAATGTATGAAAAGTGGTCCGGTAAGAGCCAAACTGGACTCAACAGTGCGCTAGCCGAGCATCACTTGAACGAGCGCCACCACAACCATCACGTGTACCACCACCACAACCACACTAGTACAACTGGAGGCAGTCTGAACCAATCGCCGCTTTCGAATGTTTCATCCTCGTCGACGTCATCGTTCCGGCATAAATTTCTAGAACTTGATGTGCATGAAGTCCCTCCATCTGACATAGTGAAATCTGTCCTTTCACGAAAATCAATATTCGACGAAGATCTCAAACGACTGGAGAACATTAGTGACAAGTACGAACCCGGCATGTTCACGAGTTATACGAAATGCACTGCAAATTTCAGTGCCGTAAGTACAACTTGTTCGGCTGCTGCATCTCCAGTCAACACGGTATTGGCATCGCAATCCCCGTTACATGCATTGAAAGCGCAAACGCCACCAGCTCCTAGCCTGCAACGACTCGGTAGTTGTAGTGCCTCAGGATCTCCAATGAACAGCCCCCAGCCATACAATAGTCCTAATCCGTCTGTGAAATCTGGTCTGCAGTATCCGTTCCCAAGTCACCCACCCTCAATGCCATCGGTAGCTGTTCCAAGTTCGACATCACTGACAGCATCTGTGACGCCTCCTACCGGCAGTACGGTCACTTCTATTGCCGGTAGTACCAACATCGGAACTATATCAACCTCCTCTGCCAGTGCAAGCAATATTTTGCTTTCCGCTTCAGCTTCTTCCTCTCCTGCTCATAGCACAACAACACCATCCGCTCCAAGCACCTGTGCAATGCCATGCAGTGCATCCACTACGGCGTCAACTAGCTCAACGGTATCAGCTATGAGCTACAACAGTTCGGCTACCCTAGCAAATAAACCAAAGACCAATATTTTAAATAAAAGTATTAGTTTAACGGAAAAATCAAGTACAAATATTAGTAGTAACAACAATAATAATTTAACGAGTAATAGTAGTAATCTAACATGTACTAGCGGTAGCAGCAATACTAGCGTGAATGAATCATCTACGTTGGTAGCAAGTACTACAACCACTGCAACGACAACGAGCATACCAACACCGAAAGTATCCTCAATATCTTCTTCTTCTCCTTCATCATCATCGTTATCATCAACAGAGGCAGTTGTGTCGTCAAACACTGCCGAAGTTTCCACAACGGAAAACAGTACTTTAGAAGCTTCAACAGGCTCTACAATCACTTCCAACAAGAACACAAAAATTACTACAGTTCCACCTGGTAGTACAAATTCCGGTACAGTTAGGTCCAACAGTATACCGCCATTATCATCGAACACTTCCACTGAAGGCGTACACCAGCATTCCAATAGTTCTAACACTAACCACGGCGTCGATAACAGTAGTATCGATATTGGCAGTGAGAAGGAGGAAAAGTCTAGCAGTAATGGCTCTGGAAGCAAACACCATAAAGATCGGCGAAAATTGTCAACAGCTTCATCCTGTTCGACTAGTTCAACGGGATCCAGTACGCCAACTACCTCCTCAAATGTTCCTCCGCCACCGCCGGAACCGAAAACCGGCGATGCTTTGCTCGTAGATGACTATCAATTTCAACAGCAACCACATCAGATCAGTGGAAGCTCGAGTGGAAAGCTTAACAAGTCTAGTAAGTCGAATAACCACCATGGTCATAGCCATAGTCACGGTCATGGCCATAGTCACAGACATTCTAGTGACAGCACCAGTAGCTCGAGTAGCGCGGTATCGGGTAAGAGTCACTACAAGAGCGGTTCCGACGATACAAACGAGTTTGATCGCTTAAAGCGAGAGATACCAGTGAACACTGTCAACTCCAGAAGTGGTTCATTCAGTCGTAAAGAACGCGAACGACAAGAGCGAGAAGAAAAGGAACGTAGACTCGAAGAAGAGCGGATACAGCAGGAAAAGGAAGAATTGCGTCGCGCTCAAGAGCAAAAGGAACAAGAACTAGAAGAGCAAAGACGGAAAGATAAGGAAGAAGCTGAGCGCAAAGAGCGAGAAGAACGTGAACGACAAATGCAACGCGAACAAGAATTAGA
Organism: Aedes japonicus; assembly: GCA_034211315.2. Lineage (NCBI taxonomy): Eukaryota > Metazoa > Arthropoda > Insecta > Diptera > Culicidae > Aedes > Aedes japonicus. The sequence continues at coordinate 107,117 of JASCZW010000822.1, read as the reverse complement.
AAGAGAACGTCAGCTGCAAAAGGAGCGCGATGAACGAGAAAAGGCGGATCGAGAGAAATGGCAGAAAGAGGATACCAGTTTGGTTGAACCTCCAAAAGATACTTTTGAAACATGTGACGGTTTGACGAATCATCATAGTAAAGACCGGCTGGAACAGGCAAATTCGTCATGCAGCAGCTCTCCGTCTCAAAACATTTCAAAACGTCGGCTCAGCTCTCAAGATAGCAATGATTCTCCAAACGAAGAAGCTAATACTTTGAAGAAGCATAAGCATAACAACGTCGATAGTGTTTGCACCACTGAACGTCGCGATTCTGGTAAGGACGGAAAAAGAGAAAAGCACCACAAAAGTCATAACCGAAGCGAAAAATCATCCAAATCATCTTCGGGATCATCGACGTCTTCGGAAAAACCTCCAACGCATCCGACTGCCTTGTGCAGTGTTGGAAAGCACGACAATCATGACGAGAAGCAACAATTTCTCCTTGAAGAACGGCGTAAGGAAATTTCATTTTGTGGCGATACAGATATAGTTCTTCTGAGTCACCATCACAAGAAGAAAGATCGCTATCATGAGAAGCACAAGTCTAAGAAAGATCGTGATGCTTCTCGGGATAAGGAAAACACTCAAAGTGTCAATTTTCCCATGGAAAGTTTTACTGATCATCATCGATCCACCAGTGATGAGGACGATCATGCTCATATTCGGCACAGAAAAGAACGAAAAAGTTCCAAAGACTACGGTAGGCGATTTCACAGTGAGGATGGCTCAGATTACAAAAAGTACGACCGAAAGCTTAGTCGAGCCGAATCGTCTGCTGATGAGGAGGGTAGGAAAAAGAAGAATCGGATCAACAATAGTCGTCCGAAGACACTCAACAGCTCCGACACGGATGATTCCGATGAACCTAAGAAGCACTCAATCTTTGACATTCCCGACGACGGACCAAACATTTCAATGTATGACAAAGTGAAAGCACGGTCCTGTAAAAATATGCAGAGGCAAGAGGAGGAGAAGAAGATCAAAGCCAAGTTCAACAAGTTGAAACAGAGTCGAGAAAAGCGGGAAGGTAAAAATCGATCCAAGAGCTGGGATGAGGATTCTGACACGGATGGTATGAACTCGGACACTACCATAAACAGCAAATACAATCATAAAGATCATCTCAAGAAGAGTGGCACAATGACCACATCAGATGACGATGATCATATGCCCACAACTCCAAGGATGCGACGTCATATGAAGGAAACACTAGCTACAGATTCGGATGAAGAGAACCATCGAATGCGTTCTAATCGGGATCGATTGAATGATCTTTGCGACGATGAAACTTCGGATGATGATCGTTCAAATAAACGGGTACCACGTACGCCTCGTCGAAGTTCAAGCGAGAAAAACATGTCACGAAAGAACTCGCGGTCAGCTAGAATTCAATCGGAAACCGATTCAGAAGACGGTCTGGGAATTGCTCGAGAATCTTCTAATTGTGAGAACAAACCGATAGTTTCCGAGATAAAGATGGATCACGTCAGTATAAAACAGGAAGTGAAGAACAACGAAGACATCCAGGACGAAGTCCGTAAGATTGACATCAAAGTTGAAACAAAGGTTCAACCTCCTTCAGCGTTGGTAACAAGCGATGTATCCGATGACGATGAGGTCACCAAAAACGTTATTAAATCGGAAATAATACCTACTATTTTGATCAAGAAGGAACCTATTGACGAAGGATTTCACTTGGTCAAGAATCGTTATGGAGATGTTTCATCTGAGGGTGAGCCAAACATAACCACTGTGGTTAATGCAGAAATAGAGAATACAGTAAACAGTGCTGTTGATCAATTGATGTTTGGACATTCTGATCTAAAGAAGCGACACAAGAAGAAGCAAAAACGTCATAAGGCTGTCGAAGGTTCTGAAACAGACGTGAAAAGTGAAAAGGAACATTCACCACATGATGATGTTGGCTCTGCCCCTAATATGTTCGATGAACTGAAAAAGTGTTCTGAAGATAAAATGTACGTCAGTTCGAAGAAAAAACACGGTGGAAAGAAGGACAAGCGTCGAGATCGTTCTAAAGAAGACCACGAAAAGTCCGGAAAATCCAAAAAGTCTAAGAACAAGCACAAAGACTCAAACAAAATACCAGACACCATGGTTTCCAGTGCGAAACGAGAAGAAAAGATAGAAGATATCTTTGGGCCTATATCTGATGAGGAGTCTCAGCATTCATCGGTTGAAACCGAAGTTTCAATTAAACAAGAACCGGTTGATGTGAAAACTGAAGATGCATCCAAACCTCCAGAGGCAGAACAGATGAATGCATGTGAGATAACCGAGAAAGAAAAGAAGGAAGAATCTAGGAAGAAGAAGGAAAAGAAACGCCGTGAACGTGAAAAGCTGCGAGCGACAATATCGATGAAGGAAGAAGAGAATAGTGTAGATTTGGACGAGGCAGGTCGCGCTCTCGAAGCACAGCTCATGAGTGATTCGGACCAGAAACCGGAAGATGCATCGCCCACTTCGACGGTAACTACAAGCGGTAAAAGATCATCTGATGATGTGATGGATGTATTCCGATTCACCGACGGAGATGACAGCATGGAAACATCATTTACCGAGAAAAAGGAATCCGATCACGGTCGTAAAGAAAAGAAAAAGAAGAAGAAGAGAGGCAAAGATGAGAAGCATAAACATCATCACAGTACCAGCAACAATCACACTAATCCACCTACGATGACTCCTGTTACACCTACGATCAACAAGCTATCATTGGATATAATATCAGCTCAACAAGAAGATAGTAAACATAGCATAAGCAAACCTTCTCCCAGCTTACCATGTTTACTTGAAGAGAGTCCACCGGCTTCTAATAGTCGACAACCAGCCCAACCAACGTATCCCACAACAACATCTCGACAACTATTGTCACCTACTCCAACAAGCCACGAGTTGACAAGTTCTACTCCAACAAAAGACGAAGCGGATCCGCTGCCGACCAGCATACATGAAGATAACACCCAAGCTAAGTCAACTGAACCGGGTTCCTCTTCGAATCAATCAAAACGGAAATCAGAAAAGTTGATTCCTGGCTTTGGAACTGACATTGACGAGCAGATTCACGAAAAGGCTGTACTTTCCATTTCCGGCGATTTCACCTCTGACAAGCTCCTAAAGGATGAAATCAAGAGTCCGGACCCAGTCGATAACTTGAAGAACAAATCGGACGACATAAAAATGGAGGAGAAATCAAGAGTGGTAATTTCGCAAGAAGAAACCGAAGATGCAGTGGCTGCTCTGCTTGGAGAAAGCTTCGGAACCTCGAATACACCAGATTTCTCGATCGATTATTCAGTAGATCCTGCCGAAGAGTCATCTTCACAGTTGGCTACCGATCCAACACAAATTCCAGATGAAGACAATGAGGAAATTAAGAAAGCTATTCTCAGCCTAAACACCGAAGGATTAGATATGAAGCCCGATACCCCGACTTCCGAACACGATCTGCAAATCGACACGGATACCGAAGATCAAGCAGACGATGAACATCCAGCAAGCTTATTACGATTTGATAATCCACCAAAGACCCCAGACGTGGATTTGAGCCAAATTGGTAAGCCTTTATCAGAACCATTAAGCATCACTTCTGCTCCAAACTCCGCCAAAAAGGATGATAAGCTAGAGATGCCTGATACACCTGGCAAAAATGTTCATATGGCTAGCAATGTGCCTGCAACTTCGACATGTCAGAGTGTCACTTCGAAAATTACGGCTAATGCTGCAACTCTCAGCTCGCAAACAGCTACCTCGGTCGTTTGTAGCGCCTCCACTGTTACAACCTCCAATGTTACAACCAATACGAAACCAACTGTGGCTGTTCAAACGCCAATCGTTGGTCTGAATCAGAAGCCGGTCATGTTAACAACGGCGGCATTAACAATCAGAGATTCGCAAACAAAGGAACTGACAACAACTGCAGCCCAAGTCACTAAATCAGTTTTCACACCGTCAACCACAGTTGCTCAAAGTAAAACAACGCCAGTAGTCGCACAGAAACCGACAGTTATTAGTCAACCGCCATTGGTAGGCAATCAATTGCCTATTCGACATCAGTTGATCATGCAGGCGCCCCCGACGATTACCATTCCTGAACAGCACCTTATGTTTCAATCGATGGAGACCGTCATGTCTCCTAGAGGACCAGCCGCCAATGATCCCAAGATGCAGTCACCAAAGTTACAAAATCAACCTCTTTCTCCATTCGGGAGAACCTCTTCCCCGACGGCTATGAGTCCAAACATGTTGAGACCGCAGCTTAGTCCACATCAGATGATTATTCATCAGCCAGGTGGTCAATTCCTAGTAGCATCAACGAGCACTACGAATCAATTCCTGCCGAAAGCTGCTCAAATTATTCCGCCTATCAACACAACGCCTCGATTCCCAGGGGTAGCGCAAATTAAAACGGCTACATCTTCGCCAAAACCAAATGAGCAATCATCCAACAAACAGGCTATGACAACATTTGCCAACGTGGGCGTGGCTCCGGGAGCACGAGTTATCACAACAATGGCTAACACGACATCAATGCCCGCTCTCGGAATCGAACCATCATCTGTTTCTGCTGCTGGGCAAAAGGTTATAGTATCGTCAACTAGCATACCATCGAGTACTACGTATGTTATCCATAACAGTAAACCTTTGGATTCTGCACAAAAGCCGGGTACCCCTATGAAACCTATCATTCCTAAACAACCGATGTATATCCAGAATCCTATAAAACAATTTGTGCCACAGCATCCAGTTTCAATGCAGTCGCAAATGGTAACAGGTCAACAATCGATTCGCATGTCCGCACCCACATCAACGAATAACGTTATCGTCTCAAAGCCAAAACAGGACTCGAAACCTCTGAATACCATTTCAACAATTACTTCGAATCCAAATCACCAGATAACACCTGTAGCTGCAGTAGTTCAGACAGATGTGCCCCTAGTAGCGGCCACATTAGATAAATTCGTTGAAATGTCGAAGGACAAGGTCACATCTCCCGAAGTAACAACTCCGTCCTCAGAGAAAGAACGAACTCAGTCTACTAGTAGAGAAGACATAGCCCAGCCACATACTGGTGTGAAGCTTGAAACGTCTGCTTCTGCCGATGACTCTGCTGGCTCTTTACTTACTGAAGAAAATGTTGCCAAAATTCATGATAACTCCAATACGTCAAATGTTCTTGACATTGATCAGGAAGACCAAGAAGGTGATTCGAAGGAAGACAGTGACTACTGGTCCTCCAAGGATACTATAATTGATTCAGTGATCAAGAAGGTTGATGCACTCTGTTCCGAGGACGACGTTTCGGAAGGTGGTTCTGAAGTAAACAAAGAAGATTGGAACAAATCCGAAGACAAGTCAAAAGTAATTCCTGCATCTGCTCCAGGCGTGTCAGGCATATCCAAAACTGCAGCCTCCGAACCGCTAAATGTAGAAGAAAATAAAATCGATCAAGCACCCTTCGCGGGTTCAGTCCAATCTATAGCTCCCGTTCAGCCATCATTATCAGCGGTGACAACTCCTACTCCTATACCGGAACCTCCCGTAATGCCAGCGGATGAAGATGAAGTAGAAGAAAGCTCAACAGAAACCACTCCCCCTACTCGTGGAGGAAAGCGTGGTGGAAGACGAGGAGGACGGAAAACGTCCGAAACTGTTTCAACTCCCATCAAAGCTCCAGTATCGGATAAGGTCTCTGAAATCGATTCTGCTGCCACCTCTAAACGTGGTGGTAAAACGGCTTCAAAACGAGGAAGAGGCGCGGCAAGAGGTGGAGCTGCGAGAGGCGGTCTTTCAAATACGCAATCGATGCAAACTCCGGGTACAAAAGGCAAACATCAGACTACGGGCTCGGATGTTTATGAATTTCACGATGATTCTGGTGAAGAAGTTGCAGGTAGTGACAAGCAGCAAGTGGACGGATCGCGCCCAAGGCTAATCCTGACTATCAAAAATCAGGGTACAACTGCACCTCCAACCCTGCCTACTAGTACTGCTCCAGTTGTTGTTACGTCTGCACCCGTGATTCAACCTAATATGACCACTGTTGGAATCATCAGCACTCCTTTGGCTCAGTTGCAACCAACGACTTCTTGTCCTGTTCCGCAACCACCGGTAGAAACACAGAGTATACCAGCACCAGCTGCTGATACAGGATCAAAGGAAGAACTCATGCATCCTCCAGGAAATACTCGCAAATCACGTCGTTTACTAGAGAAAGATGGGCGCACCACTGTAGATGACATTATTGACGATGTTATCCGTAATGGTCCATCGCCCAGGGTTATGTTGGCTCCACCGATTCAAATGCCACCGCAACAGCAAACCCAAATGATCATTCAACAATTCCAAACGCAACAATCGATCAATCAGGGCAATCAGATGATGTCGCCAGCACAGTCGCAGATTGGGCAGATGGTTCCTGGCGATCTTCCCGGTCATGCGGGTAGAAGAACAACTAGAAACAATGCATCCACAACTAATGGTAGGTTTTTGTTATTATGTAAACTCTAAGAATGCTATTTTAAAACTGGTTCTTTACTTTTTCTAGCTATGGGACCCGATGCTCGCAAACCACCCCGTGGCGGGCGTAAAGGAAAGGATCGAAAAATTTCCGAAACATCCAATGATAGTAACGACGAGCGCCCAATGGGTGTTTCTAGGCCAAATACAATCGATGGTAAGGTTGATGAGTCGGCTGTTGCAGGAACGTTATCTGCCTCAACGCCAGTCACGCCGAGTGTTCCTGTTACGCGACCCAATGAGATGGCTTCGTTAGCTGATAAATCAAAAGAGAAACCGAAGTCAGCTGATGAGGTCCAAACGGAGCTAGGTTCGACTCATGCAAGTTCGCTAGCGTTAATTGATCCTGTTACTGGTGAATTAACCGTGGTGCGAACAAGCAAGGAAGGACAATATGTGCCAATGCAAAACGCCCCACAGCCGTTAAAGAAAGTCATTGCGGCGGCTGCAAATGCAGAAATGAAAACGGTGACATCATCACCAACTCCACCGATATCCGCCTCGGCATCACCAATTCCCAATAGGACTCCAACACCGGGATCAGCGCCATCACCTGTAATGACAAGAGTACCGACGCCAAACACTACGGGTGCTCCGCATCTTTCGCAACAGATGGAACCTCAGAAGTTGTCTTCTGCTGCTATGAACAAGCAATGTACTCCAGTGTCAATGTCATCCCAAAATATCAACATTTCGGCACCCACTGTCGTCGTTCAGCCGCCACATGTTACCGGAGGAACAGTCGTCATACAACATCCTCTGAGTCAAGGGATGTCCCAGCTTCCGACAGTGTTGCAACCATCAAAACCGCATTCGTTGAAGGCTCATGTGTTAAGTTCACAACAGATCATGAATCAACAATCGCAAGCTGGCAAGCCGGTTCAGTCGGGTCAGCCACAAATAGTGTACAAGTCCGTCATTCCTCAGCAACCTGGAGCAGTTTCGGGCGCTATACATACCACAACAGGCAAACAAATTCATCCCAGTACAAATATGAAGCTTCCTCCCCAGAATATGTCCCCTCAAGGTGTTCCACAACAAGCTGGCTCTCAGCAGATCATCATTCAAAATCAGATGCAACAACAACAAATGACTATTAACAAGCACACTATTATAAACAAAATTGGTCCACAACAGCAACAACAAGGTCACCCTTCAGCAGTTCATCATCCTCCTGGAAGTGGAAATCTATTGATCAACATTCCTCCGAATCTCCATCAAATGGGAAATATTCCCATGTCTCCGAGAATGCCCCATCAGGTTGTAATAACAAACAACAAAGGTCAGCCAGGACAACTGCAGTCTCAACAACCACATTCACCGCAAGTTGTCCACAAACAACCTGCCCCTCAGCAAATCATCATACACAGCAGCAAAGCACCGCCGGGACATCATCAGATTCCTACCGGTTATACAACTGTACTGCAAAGTGGGGGCAAGATTATCCATCAAGGGCCAGTACAGCTTGGCCAAGGGCAAGCTCAACAACAGCAACAGGGCATGCTTGGGAAGCAGCAACCTCAGACAATTCAAATCTCCAGTGCTAGTGGAGTTCCTATCCATTATCAACAACAACCGCCGATTCAATCTCAACCTACGGTGGTACACAAAACTGTAACGACAGTCCATGGCGGACAATCGATCAAGATACAACAGCATAAGGTTGGTCCGGAAACTATTGCACATATGCAATCCGTCCACGCTAGTGGAAAACAGAGTTTTCAGCAATCGGCAGCTCCTGTGGGAACCAAATTGCCTCTCCAACAACAACAGCAACAATCTTCGTTGCCGCATAATCAACCTGTTGGCTTGATGAAGGCAAACCACGTTGTATCGGGTCCTGCTCCGGTTGGCGGTAATCAACAGCAGGTTGCACCACCACCCTCTCCATCGCAGCTGTTAACGATTCAGCCAGGTAAAGGAGTTTCTCCTCATCTGCATCCAGCACCACAGATTCTTACCGGTGCTGTTGCTAGTCCACCACTGAAGCAACCTCATATGCAGAGCCAACAGCCGATTGTAACGGGTAAGATTTAGTTTGATTGTCCGTGAGCAATAACAAGCTAAGTGATATGTTCTCTTTTTTCAGGTGCAAGCAGTTCACGCATAGCCGTGCCACCGATCAGTCCTCAAGGACAACCGGGTCAACAACCACCATCCGCCTCACATTTGAGACATGTCCAACAGTCGGGATTGAACGTGCCACCCCAGGTGGCTTACGAAACTGGCCAGGTTAGTGGACCTAGTATTTAAAAGTTTTAATAGCGTTTGTAGGTGGGAATAAATCATTGGTATCCAGATAAATGAGGTGCCCAATTGAAACGTACAATTTATGTTTTACGATGTCCTGATTTGTTGTTGCTAGAAATTAAATTTCAGTAAATTCAACATTTCAGAACGTTACATAAAAAAACTTCCCAGTGGTAGTTCATTTGAATCTACGGTACAAAATTGTTAACCATGCTAAATACTGCAACGGAGCTAGAGGAGTTTCATATTCTGGATCCACCTTTCAATGATTTTGTTGAAGTATTTATTTCTACTCCGTTGCAAATTTTATCCATGTACATTTTGTGTCATAGATCATTTTTCTTTTCGTTTGTGGAAAAGTTCAGTTTTATGTTTTTGAACACCTCTTTCAACATAGCTAAGTTCGATTCCACCTCTCTTTGAATGCTTCGCAATGGATCCTCAACTATTCGCTGCTGCTATTTCTTTATGTATGCTGCAGCATGGAGATTTGGCAGGATTCATCGCTCGTGGGCAAAGTCCTCCGCCGGCTCATCAACAGCAAACTTCGCCAATTACACCGGTATTAGTACGCTCATTAACTATTTGAATGTTTAGAACTATCGATTTGATCTTCCGGTTCTCTACTTGTGTTCCTTTCAAGCATTATTATTCCTATTATATTTACTTCTGTTTTTTGTACCTTTTGCAAAGTGCATATGAAGCGATTTTAATGATTTTGTTTCTATTTATAGAACGATCCCTCGTTCCGCGGTGGGATGCCACGAGAGTACGCCAAGTACATGTACAGCAGAACCAATATTATACCAAGGTTAGTAATATTTATTTTGCCAAGAAATTAGTCTTCGTTGGTTCTAAATATACATTCCTTCTCATCAAGCAGCAGGTCTCCAATGTTGGCCGGCTCCATGGAACAACGTGAGCTGTCCGATATGGAAGAAAGTGTGGCTGCGAGCCCTCCTCTCGAACTACGCCGTCCACCAAGTGGTCCACGTCCTGTGACGACTGCCGTGCCTGTGCCTCACAGTTTGCAGAGCCCTGGAGATCGTTCTACAGGTATAACATTTATAATTAGTCCTAAATAATCGATGATCACTAAACCTATTTTAAATTCAATCTCCAGATTCACCACAAGTGGCACAAGTGTACATAGGAAGCGCTCGCATCCCACATAACTATTCTGACTCCCTGCACACGAGGTTCTACGACCCGGCGGCTGCTGGACCTAACGCTCCACCACGGGCAATGAGTGCAGAGCCACCACCAGCTCATCGACCACACAGTTTGGTGAGCACCGGTACAGGATTTCCTCCGGGATCCTATCCCGGAACACCCAGTCAGACTCCGCCTCCAGCATCACCTGCAAATCTTGCACAAATCCAGCAACAGCGTGACCAGCAACAACAATCTCATCAACAGCAGCAACAACAGCAGCAGCAACAGAGGGATCGTGTCACGCTGCCAGGTAAATGCGATCAATCTATCGAGTTCTATACATGCTTGCCAGAAGATTACATACTAAATGAATTCTTCGATCCTTCCCTATTAGGACATGCTGCGACCGTTCCTGTTTCGAGTGCCCCGTTACCAGCTCACAGTGGAGGTATGTCGGCTTCGATGACTCAACAACAACAGACTACTGCTGGACGGAACCTTCAGGCATCGACGCCTCCTGTCGGGGTCGTACAAATGCCAGCTAGTGGTCAAACACCGACGCAGAGTGATTCGCTGGAAGCTCTGTTGCAACGTTATCCAGTCATGTGGCAAGGATTGCTAGCTCTAAAGAACGACCAAGCCGCAGTGCAGATGCACTTTGTGCACGGCAATCCAGGTGTGGCGGGAAGTTCACTGCCGAGTAACAGCGACGGTACAACTCCGCCGCTTCGGATTGCCCAGCGAATGCGTCTCGAGCCTGCACAAATCGATGGCGTCGCACGGAAGATGCAAGTAAGTAGAGTAGTTTGTATTAATTTTCATCTCAAATTTGGTTAAACAGGAATTCGTATTGTATTAAGCATGTAACATTGACAAAATATTTGACCCAATCGAAGTTGCCGGCCGTTTTGTTTAACTCTGGCCATCAGATTGTGTACAGCTCCTTGTACCATTTATTCGCCGAAGACCACCAGTTATTTTTTACCCTTTTCATGGTTCTCAAGGAATGTCAAGCCATCAAGGCTTGGCATTCCTCGATTGGGTGGAACACTGACATGTTGATTGGATATTTGGCGCTGGCCACAACCCAAAGAACCACCTGCATGCTTATCTTCCGTAATGATAATTCGTCCAAAACAGTACGGAACAATTGAAACGGACAATTGCGTTGCTTCAGACGATTTTCCAGACACTCATTCACGAAAATTTCCTGGTTGACGGTCCTGGTTGCAGAAAGTACAGATAGACTGCAAAGCCATTTCATACTAAACTCGACATTTTTATATGATTGAACATGTCTAACACCTTTCCCTTCTCGGTTGCCGAGTAAAACTCCCGTTCAGGAAGCTGTTTGAGGTCTGCAATGACGTTGGGTTCGTCATCCATTACAACGCAACCGATCTTCTTGTGCGTCGTCGTGTACAGATTCCGGGACGAGTTTGGCGATCTTGCTTCATATATTATTGCAATTTGGAGTCACTACCTTCTTATAAGTAGACTGTCCGGCTCATTTGTTTAGGTCAATGCTCAAATGTAGACGACGCTCCAAGTTGTTTGTCACATCTCGGATAGGTCCGCTTGAAAACACTGGCAACTATTTTTGTCGCAGCTGTGGCTTCCGACTAATGTTTTATACTCGATCTTGGTCCTCTGGCTCTCGACAAGCATTCTCCGAACACATTTATTGCATCGATTAGTTCGGACTTTTTCATTGCGCTGCCCTTCTTGCGTGGATGCCATTTTGAATACTGAAGAGCAAACACCTAGATCGTAACAGAAGCATAATTTTGCACGCACACACCTGCAAAACGAGGGGTGTTAAGGATTTTAGGACGTCAAATTTTAACCGTAACGCCCTTTATTATTATTATTGCCAGTTTGGTAGATTTAACAATTAGAAGCTCATCGCCACTCGAGCCCCATAGATAGCCGAGAATCTTGATAACGTGGTTGACCGTTCGATCTACAAGTGGCTTCAGTGTTTCCCTTTCGTAGACATGGATGCTAGATAGGAGTTCAGGTAAGTTGGAGTACCATTTATGGCTCGAAAACCCACTTCTGTACAATATCTCATTTAGCTGACGTTTTGCATTCATGGCTTTGTCTGTTGTAGCAGTCCCTGGCTAGAAGTCGTCAACGTAACAGCCTTTCTGTTTTATTTTTGCGACCAGTGGAAAATTTTCTACTTCGTCGTTTGCTAAGTGCAGTAGACGTCGTGTGGTTTTAAAAGATGCTAAGGGTACTGAACTGCCTGGGAATCAAGTACTGCGAGAAATAGTCTGACCTCAGATCTGGTGTCGATCATATCCATTTCTCGATGATGACCCAGCTGCAGTCCACATGTTGCGTTTGCAGTTCAGGGTTGCACTGAAGTCGATTTTCCTTCAGGATAAATCAAATAAAGCAATCGGAATTGCCAGGTTTCGGCTGCTGTCCATCGGATCGACATTCTCCTTGAGCGGCAGTCGGACCACAAATCGTTCACTGCAGTCGCTTGAATAGGTTGAGGAAAAGTGATCTTTGCATCACTGTTCCTCAGATCGAATGGTAGTAGGATTCGGCACTTCGACTTCTCAAATTGCTTATTGTGTCTCCTTCCATGAAGGGCATGCATTGGAGCGGTATCTTTTCGGATTCTATTGAAGCAAATGCCCGCTGATCAAAGCTTCTCACAATTTTCAGCATTTGAGAGCGTTTCAGCGTAATTCGCTGATATATTCGATGCGAGGTTCCGTAGAAATCGCATTGCTGGTCGTTACTGCGTGCGATCGTTTACTAGTGACCTTCGTAAACAGGTCCGGCTGTTTCGGGGTTGGCTTCGTAACTGTTTGCCGATCAGCAGCTTCACATCCAGCACATGGCATTGGGGCTTCGAAAAATCTATAGTTGGGATATACGGTATGAGTTTAAACAATGTCAAAATTTGAAAAAATCTAAAAAAAAATCGGTTTTGATTTAAGGGCCTCCACATGTTTCCGGATCACACGGCCGGTTCTAATAATACAGCCTGGATCCATTTCTCTCCAGGTTCGGGTCAAAGTTTGTCTGAGGCTTGCTCGGGTGGCGTTTAAAACAAGCCTTGGACTTCATGACGCGCCATACTTAGTAATCCTGCGAGTTTAGGTCGGGGCTGGATGGCAACCACATATCCTTCGTACAGAATGGTAGATGTTCCTGCAACTTAGTGCGGTTCGAGGTGTGGCACGGAACCCCATGTTGCTGAAATGTTCCTTCGCCATTTTCCTCATTAAATGCATTAGATTCGCCGAAATCTTCCTTTTGATGGCACAGCTTACCATACCAATCAGATCAAGGCCGGTGTGGCCTCTGCTGTACACCGAAGTTGTTTCCATTGTCATCGGTCATGGCTGTACCTGGCCAGCCTCGCTGTCTGCGGAGAGTCCGTAGGTCTCGATCCACCTTGGTCGTTGAGTACCTCTTCTTCTTGTACCCTTCGGTTCGTTTTCGAGAATCATTTCAACAGGGCTGTCGCCCGACATTCTTACGACATGCCCAGCCCATCGTAGTCGACCGATTTTAGCGATGTGCACGATGGGAGATCCTCCCAGTAACTGATGCAATACGTGGTTCATTCGGCTCCTCCATGTTCCGATTTCCATCTGCACTCCACCGTAGATTCTGATCAAAGACACCAAGGGCGCGTTGGTCCTCCACTAGCAATGTCCATGTTTCGTAGCCGTATAGAACTACCGGTCTAATTAATGTCTTGCAGATGGTCAACTTTATAGTTCGGCGAACTTTGTTCGATCTTAGTGTCCTTCGGAGTCCAAATTAGGCACGCTTTCCAGCCATAATGCGTCTTTGTATCTCTCTGAAGGTGTCGTTATCGGCGGTCACCAATGTGCATGAATTCGTCTACTACCTCGATTTCATCACCGTCGATCTGAACTCGTGCTAGGAGGCTAACATTGTCTTCTCGTGAGCCTCTTCCCTTCATGGATTTTGTTTTCAATGCATGATTCACAAACCCAATCCTACCAGCTTCAGCCTTAAGTCTGATTTACGTGTCCGCCATCGACTCAAAGTTACGTGCTACGATATCAACGTCGTCGGCGAAGCCAAGTAGTTGGACAGACTTCCTGAAGCTTGTGCCACTCGTGTCTATCCCAGCTATTCGAATCACACAAGTGGCACAGATAAACCTCGTAACCTGAGCTGACCTGTGCCGAATTGTGGTGCAATTGTCAAACTAAGGAAATCAGTCGCTTTTACTCGCAGCCTTAGTATCTTACGTGCAACCTGCTTCAAATATTGGATGCTTTTCCGTGATGCATTTACCAAAAAAAGTATCGCAGGTCTCTTTTATGAGATTCACGGTGTTGTGTCTCTTTTAATGAATCATTGTTTATTCTCATAGCGTTCGGAAAGAATCACCAATGATGTAATCTTCGACTACAGTACCCTCGTGGTTGTTCATACCAGGGCCTGATCTAATTGCTAGGGTTTTATATCATCCAAATCACGGGACTGCGCCTCTTCATCTTTTTTTCTTCCAATACATTGACAAGTGTCATGGAGAGCCGTGCGAGTGATTCCCTCACATTAAACCTGAGTTGAGAGTAGTTGCTGGGTGAAAGCCGATTGTATGCCATTTCTGGAAAACCGCGTAAGACCCACTATGTAGTGACGTAGCTCTCTTATTATTGCGACGACTTATCGCCGGTATGTTCTTCAGATCTCGGTTCCACAAAAAGGTCTTGAATTTCTGTTTTCGGTTCGAGCCGTCGTCGTCATGCGGTTGGGCCATAGACTAACTCTAAGACCAGTACTGCCGCTATTCGCATAACTGTCCCATGTTCTATGGGATACCCTATATACATGGGACAGTTATGCGAATAACGGCAGAGTAGGTCCCATACAAAAACGATTTTTTTCTTGGCTCAGTCAGTACTAGAACATCGTCCCAAGCTCGGTCCCAAGCTCAATAATGCACCCCTTATAATGAACTCACATGAACACACTCTCAAATACTCTGTCAAAATAACACAGCAAATCAAAACAAAGGCGCAAATATGTATAACAAGGTGCTGGCTTCAAGGTGTAATTCGGACCAAGGGGTTCTACAACAGTGAACCAATTTCAAATCGCTAGTTACATATTGATTGTTGGTTGGGCATTGTGTCTTCCTTCTTCCATGAAGGGCATGCATTGGAGCAATATCTTTTTCGGATACTATTGAAGCAAACGCACACTGATCAAACCTTCTCAAAATTTTCAGCATTTGAGAGCGTTTAAGCGTAATTCGTTGATATATTCGATGCGAGGTTCCGCAGAAATCGCATAGCTCGTCGTTACTGCGTGCGATCGTATGAATCAAGTTCAAATTCATCGTGAAGTATTCGTGCCGAAGCTGTCAGCAAGGCTCATATTCAATTGAGAGTGAAGCCTCGAGCAGTCGGTTTCTCCATTCAAAAGGTGTATCATGTCTTGTTGAGCATTTTTGATTGCAGATTTTATGTTTCTTCTCTGAAATATTCTCAGGGTGAGTGACTAAACAAGCAAATAAAAATTGTATCACTGTACACTCAATTATTCCTGTGCCTTTCAGGCTTATATTTTCCTTCTTTGCTTTTTAAATTTATTGCTTATTTCAACAATCTATTTTTCTGTTGTCGACTAAGTGTTTTAATGAACTTTCGCAGTTTTTAATTGCTCCTTTAATGATGGAAGAGTTGAGGGAAGAATCATTCATAATTAATACTGCCCATAGACAGACATATATACTGCCCAGAAAAGCAGTTAAGATTTATCCGTTGGAAACTATTGTTCATTACAAATAATTTGCACTATGCACTGTGTGAAACCTCATGTATTGCCAGGTTGTATCATCAATAATATTCTTCGAGCTTCCCGAATCGACCAGTATTCCTCCTACTTTTGTCCATAGATATTCGTCACCATCACCAATATTGAAAATGAAGCTTTGTATGGAGCGTAGACTTTGATCAACAACCCCCACCCACGTAAAAAGTCAAAACCGCGACCTCTTGCTGATCACAATACACGATTTTGGATCCGTGATCCAGGGAAGCAGCTAGAAATTCCAGATACGATTTATCCTCGTCGCCATATGTGATACTTTGTAAGCTGTAGCCCAGTTAGAATTGGAACATAGACTTTTGCGCATATTTCGGATATACATTAACAAAATAGTATTCTGTTTTCACTAAAATGTTCTACTTTATGTGGGCTTTAAAGGAAAAATACAAAAAAAATGTACGTTTCATCAACCGGCGCACATTATTCTCATCCATCGTTTTGGCAATCTTATTCTTCTTGGTTCTCCAGCCTTTGATGCTTTTGACGACACTGCCATTCACCTTCAACTTCCTCAGTAGCCCAATATCTCTCTATCGGTCTGAGCTGGGGACAGTTTGGTGGGTTGAGTTCTTTCGGTATAAACTGAATCCCGTTGGTTTCATACCACTGTAGCACTGTTTTACTGTAATAACAGCTCGCAAGATCTGGCCAAAACAAGACAGATTCATTGTGGGATCTGATGAATGGCAGTATTCGTTTTTGGAGACATTCCGTTCTGTACAGCTCTGAATTAAATGTCTTATCAGTGATGAAAACCTTGGTCTTCCTACCAAGGCAGCTACTGATGCCTTGCCAAATCATGTATTTATGTGCAAACTTATCTGCAAACACAAACTTGAATTCCCCGTGCCGTAGCCAAGTAAAATGTTTGTCCCGGTTGCTGTTTGGAATCGGCCTTTACATAGGTTTCATCATCCATGAGGAGATAGCCAATGAATTTTGTTAACACCTGATCATACATTTTTCCGGCACAGATTCTGGCCACATTGTTCTGCTTTTGATCCCTATTTGGTTGTCTACAGGCACGGTATGACTTGAAGCCTTCCTGGAGACGAATCCGTTGCACGGTACTGCGTGCGGCGCGAAACTTTTGGGCCAAATCGCGGTCTGAGATGTTGGGGTTTTCCTTAATGTTCTTGATGACTTTGTTCCGCACTTGACGCACCCGCCCGACGCTTCCTTTGAGGCTTGCGATCCGTCGACAAAGTTTCTCTGTAGTTTTTCAAAACACGCCACACGGTATATCGGGGAAAACCTAATACTTTAGCAAGTTTTGGCCCAGACCACGAAGGGTTTTCCAAATGATTGCGCACAATTATTTGTCTTCTTTCTTCTTCCATTTTGTATTTCTCTGAAACACGTTCGAACTTGCACCGCGACGAAAAAACTTCTGATGTGTAAATGTTATAGGACAACGTGAGTCTGGCACAGTTGATGTATCCAAAACAACTGTCAAATCGTATGGGAAATGCGAGGAAATGTTCGTTTTGGATACAACATGGCGGCACGTTGTCCGGTCTATTACTTGAGTGTCTATACTAAATGGGGCACATCTTATGGAAGAATCCAGGTTGAAAAAAGAAGAAGACACCGAGTGGTGATAAAAATGATAGCTCCCATGTTAAAGTATATAGGACGAAAATTTTTAAATACCTCTAGAAAATTTAAATGAGATTCTAATTAAAAGTGGTTCGTTGAACGATGAAAAAAAAATTAAAACTACTCAATAAAGACGTTTCCAGAAAAATAAAAATAATGCCACTTCTGAGTAGTTTTGGATTTTTCTTCCATCATACAACTAACCGCTCTTCATTTAAATATTCATTTGAATTTTCTAGAAGCATTTTACAATTTTCGTCCGAAAGTTTGCATCATTACCTAGGTAAATAGTCAAACCTGGGGCTGTATTTTGGATCTCGAAACGAAGAACTTTTCCTCGAAGTCGTTCGTTTTGAGATCCAAAATACAACCCCTGCTTCTGGTAACCTTATTTTAAAAGAATCGAAGTCGATGAAGGAAAATCGATCAACCCCCTTTATTTCAGCGCCATCTTAAAATACCTGAAGCCACCAGCTACTCCATCCCATTTCTAGTTAGGTCGAATCTCAACTCATCCCTTATTTCCTATTCATATTCATTCCAGATGGACCAAGAGCACTGCATGCTTCTGGCACTTCCGTGTGGCCGCGACCGAATGGATGTACTCCAGCAGCAGAATAATCTCCAAACCGGCTTCATAACCTACCTACAGCAGAAACAGGCCGCCGGCATTGTGAACATTGCCGCACCCGGTAGTTCACAGGCGGCCTACGTCGTACACATCTTCCCGTCGTGCGAGTTTGCCAACGAAAATCTGGCCCGCATTGCACCGGATCTGATGCACCGTGTGGCCAACATTCAGTATCTGCTGATTGTGATTGCCACGGTGTAGGATGGAGGGAATGTGTACGATGTATCCGGATGTGACTCAAAAGATTGGAACCCGATTTTGACGCAAATCAGCCATGTTTGATAGCAGAGAAGAGACACAGATAGAAAACGGATGTGAATTGATCTCATTAAAGTAACAAAATATTTTACTATTATTACTACTAGCAAGAGAAAACACAATGGAAATTCGTCACGTCATACAAGCAGTGATAAATAAGTTTTTTTTTACGGGAGAAAGACAAAACATTACTTAGAGTTGATATAGGAAAAGAAAAGGGTAGGGAGGCATCGAGATGAAAAAAAGCTAATGTTGAACATAAGTTGTTGAGTAATATGGTAAGGATGAGTATGTAGAAGGATGGTAAATATAGACGCCTATCATTAAGTGGTTGAATATTCTTAAACAAGAGATAAGAAATATACGCGTATATAGGCGTGGTAGAAACCCTGGAAAAGGAAGAGAGGCAATCGATTTTGCACAGATGCAGCTTACTTCTACGTGTTCTTTCGATGTCCAAGAATCATGGCATAAAATGTGTGGGAAGGAAAGAAGTTTATGTGACAACTGTGATTTTGATCATAATTTTTAAGTATTATGAACTCTTTACACTAAACTATAAAGCAAAAGGCTAATAAATCGGTATGGAATCGACGTTAAACGATTTGTTGAGGAAATTCTGGGTAACTCTACTTTTCTTCAGTAGAGTTTTGAACTGTTCACCACCGGAACAGTAAACGGCATCGGAGGATGGAAAACTGAAACTGAAAGAGATTTTTTGTACATGCTGGCGAGATGAGAAGGAAAGGTAGTCTTCTTTCCTTCTTCTAACTAATTTATTGATCATTGTTTTCGCTTTTCTGTTAACAGGTGTGTAGTATATAAGTTCTTTTTTTTACTTTTTGCCTAAAACCGATGTGTACGATATAGGACGAACAGAACAGTAAGTGGAGTTGTCGTAAAATATTTATATTGTGTACAGAGAGAACGCAAGAGCTGAATGTAATTGTTGAAGCTTAAAAAGTAGATTTACATCAAATAAGTAACCAACGATGATGACGAAGGAAGAAGAAGAAGAAGAAAAATAAAAGAGGATATAATGTATAAGAATAAATATTTCACACATAAGCTAATTGGTAAAATTCAAGGTAGGTCTCATACACTGTTTCTAAGGAAAGGTTAATATATGCAGTGTTCAATGAAAACGAAAACATTGCAAGTTAATGATACAAGGTAGCGATAAGTTTCCTACGATTGAAGTTATTGTTTTATTTTTAAAGGAAGTAATTTAAGGCTAGTACTACGCGCAGTTCACACTTGTGTAAATATAATCTTAAAAGAAAGCTGAAAAAAAATCAGAGATTAAGCTGATTAAAAAAGTTTATAGTGTAAATACACACAATTAACCTTCACATGCAAAATTGAGGATGCAAACATTTCTTGTTTGACAAACACGCTGAAAGTTTAAACAAGCAACAATCATCAATTTGCAGGTTGGACGGAAAAGTAAATGACAAAACTTGGGCAAATATTTTGCATCTGTCATTTCGGTTTGATAAGTTTTTCTCCTGATGGATGGTTTGTGTCGCGCGAGTTCATGCTGCCACATGTGTCCTGTCCATGGTTGTGAGCCGCCTTTGAAGATAAGTTTTTATGCTGAGCACAATTTGTGTTGACGTGGGGTAAAAGAAAGCTTCGGCAGCTTTTGTAACATTCATCCTTACAAAGTTTCGTTTGTTCGACACGTGGTCACTACTTCACGTGTCAGCACGCGATCGACGCACTGTTCTACACGTTTTCGATTCATGTTTGTGTCGTCCGAGAATGGTAGCGAAAAAAATTGCTCATTAGATTGTTAGAGGACTTGATTGAAGCTAACTGCACTTCCACCGTTGTGAAGAGGAAAAGTAAGATAACAAAAAAAAATATATATATATACATGTAGCCAATAGCAACACACAATCCCAGCCAAGGAAATTAGATTTGGACCGCGCTGTAAAGTATGGAAAAGGAACTGTTTAGATAGCAAAATTATGTATTATTGTGTACGGGGATCTTACGAGCAGACACTGAATTAAGAAAACCAAAAGCTTATCGAGTTGAAACTCAGCATCAGGCAAGCCACGAACCTAGCCCGCGGGAGGTACACTTTTAAATGCGAACGAGCTTTTCATGAAAGGCTACGCGAACAAACAGAGAAAAATCACCAAAATACACAAACACACATGCAAACACACTAACTGTTAAAGTGAAGAATAAAACAAAACATTAAACCAATAATCAATTGAAACCATCGAAACTCTTAGGTGTTTAATG
Source organism: Aedes japonicus (assembly GCA_034211315.2). Classification (NCBI taxonomy): domain Eukaryota; kingdom Metazoa; phylum Arthropoda; class Insecta; order Diptera; family Culicidae; genus Aedes; species Aedes japonicus. The sequence continues at coordinate 86,550 of JASCZW010000822.1, read as the reverse complement.
AAAACACAACAAAAGTTATCACCGAACGAGGGAGTGTAAGTTCCAGCACTACCACAACAGTAGAGGTAAAGAAAAATAATTTTTTCGTTGAAAATAAAAGAAAAAAAGAAAGCAAAATAAAACTACTACAATTATGAAAATAATAATAAAAAAAACAGTGGAAAAATGAAAAAAGTTGAAACATTAATATTAATATTAACTGATTGTGATCATAATGAAAGAATAAATTGTACCTTTCTTGTATATTTTGTACATATTGATTATAATTAATGATTAAAATTGCAAGGAATAAAATATTTAAAAAATCAACTCTCAGTACTAGTTCTGAGTGGAACAGAAAAAGAACATCCCGAAAAATTCATTTAAAGGTTATAAACATTTATTGAAAACCAAAAGAGTAGTCCAAAAACACGCATACAAAACTAACATTTAAGTATAGATATCAAGTTTTCGTATAATGTACTGGAAGAAGGCCAGAATGCTGAAACTCATTCCAAGAGGAACGTATGCTGCTTTGATCCAGGCCCAAAGACTGCAAGCAAGTAAGTGAAAAGTCAATGAATTTAATCGCAAATCCTTAATTTTTTCATGAAACTCACTCGTAAGGATCATCTGACACGGTAAATGGACTGCCCATCGGGTGGTCACCGCAATCTTCCAATATGATCGTCGGTACCGGAAAGTCGTCGGTGTCGGTTTTCTGCTGTTCCACCTTGTGTACCACGCCCTGTCCGTCCAGCACCTTACCGAAGACGGTGTGTTTTCCATTTAGCCACGGGGCCGGCATGGTGGTGATGTAAAATTGGCATCCGTTGGTGTCCGGCCCGCGGTTGGCCATCGCGATGAAGCCCGAGCTACTGTGATTGATGTGCAGATTTTCGTCCTCGAAATATTTTCCGTAGATGCTGATCGAACCGTGTCCATCGCCGGAAACGATGTCACCACCTGTAAAATAAAAGGTATGCCATTACAGTTTCACGAAATATTTTTTGTGAACTGATGAAAGGTCAGTCGGAGAAGGATGATTTAGGAGCGGAACATAAAAATGGGTTTTGCTTGCATAGCCTGATTGGCAGCACACTGTAAAGCTGCCAAAAAATGGAAAGATGGAGTTATTTGCCCAATCTACAGAAGGGGAGACAAGAACTATGGTAGCATAGGGGTCAATTATAGAAGTCGAGTCGAGCAAAATTGCGCATTACAGAAGACGACTGAATCTGATCGAATCGAAGTTGACTGTTGACTGTGTTGTTGATTTTTTTTAAATTTTTTAATGTCATTGAAATATTACAACATGCAATAATTCAGGACTTACATCAATTTCTGACAGCCGAAGAATAAGTATTTACATTATTACGTATTTTTCGATGAAGTTATTATTACTATGTGGACAAGTGACGATATCTATTTAAGAGATGACGATACTGAAGCTATTTCAAGGTTACTGTATAGATATGCAGAGATCAATCACATTCTTACGATTTTTTTGACCTTCGCTGACCTTTTGGTTAAGCAACGTCCTTTTTTTTGTACCCTTAGTGAGAACTTTTCGGAATCGAGAATTGTTATTCTATTTTTTTTTGAGGATCTCTGAATTTTGGAAAAAATCTCGAAAACTTCATTGATATATTGATGAACTAATTGTAATATTTGTTTTGGCTTCTCTGCTTATCTTCAGGGAAGTTTTCTCACCGATCGTGGTGAGATGGACGTGGTGACACGAGCTTAGATGGAAACCATGGAATTTTAATTCTCATATGAGTTTGTGTACTTGCTAATAGTACGTTCTTTACTAATTTATAAAGAATGCTCCGTCGCTTAGTCGGTGATTTCTTCTTAGATTCCAGGAAAGTTGTCTCCTTATCTTCTGCAATGCTCTTTGCTAAAATTCTGGAAAGTTGGCAGTCCCTCCTGATTTTCTTGGACATGCACATTTAACAACGCAACTTTACCTTGCAGAAATATTTGGTTAGTTTTTTGCTGAACTTAGTTACTTTCGAAACATTTGATCAATCCTGAACGATGAGGAAAAGATCTCTCCAGAATTTCTTGAAAAACCTTGTTCCCGGAATTTTTTCCTTCTGAGAATTCTTTTTCTGAACTTCAGCGAAGTTTTCGTGGCTGTTTGGTCCTGAATTTCTGAGAAATTCCTGCTTGAACGACAAGGAAGTACTCCCTATACTTTTGGAAGGTTTCTTCCTGTTTTTCTGGATCTATCAGTACTTTTAGGAATTCCTAAGTTTCGAGATAGCTTCATTCTAAAATTCTGGAATATTCCTTTTTTTTGTCTTCATGAAACTTCAGGGTAGTTACAGCGGGAAGCTTCCTTCGGAACTTCTGGGAAGACCTCTCCTAAGCTTCAGAGAAGTTCTCAACTGAAATTTATGAAAAATTCCTTCTTAAACTTATAGGTATTGCCCTCTCTGGTAAGTTTCTTTCTTAAATCAGGGGATTTGTTTTCCTGAGTTAATTTTTTCTGAACTTGTGATAAGCAACATCCTGGATTCCGAGGAATATTTACCCGAAACATTGGGATAGTCTCCAGAAATTCTAGAAAAAATAACATACATTTGTTGGATGTTTCCTCCTTCCGAGAAGTCAGTTTCTAAACTGTTGGGAAGTTTTCTCCTGAACTTCGGGAAAGTTTTTTCCTAAATTTCTGAGTAATTCGTGGAAGTACCCCATATGCTTCTGGAAAGTTTCTTTCTGTTTTAGGAGAGATTTTTTCTGGGAAGTTTTGGAAACTTTTGGAAAGTTTCTTCCGGAAATTGCGAGAAATCCATTCCTAAACTTCCGAGATATTCCCTTCTGAACTTCTAGGACGTGTCAGCCTGAGCTTCGTGGAAGTAACGGGTGGCAATTAAAATTTTGGATTTTTTCGAGGCCTCTATGCTCAACAACAAACGAGCTCAGAGAGAAATAAGAGTGTGTATGCGTTAGCTCTTTCTCTCCTCTTTCTGCTAGTATTTTCTGTTTTGTTTATGCTTGCTCAGTTTTGCTCAAAATGCCGTCGAAACAAGAAGTATTTCGCGAGCGCGTTGTACAGTTCTACGAACTGCACAGAAATCTCGGCAAAACGTATACGGTACAACATTTTAAAAGCGAAAATGTTGCGACTTCGACTGTTTACCATATTCTAAGATCCCCAACAACTGCTCGCAAGCAAGGTAGTGGAAGACCAGCCAAAATTATGGACGCAAAATGACTTCGTTCTCTTTCTCGTGCCTTCAACAACAAGGATTCACTGAGCCAACGGGATGCCGCAAAAAAGTTCAACTGTTCTCACCAGTACATCTGCAAAACATCGAAAAGAGTCGGAATAAAGTGCCGAAAGAAGACACGAGCCCCGGAATATACTGATGCACAGATTTCAACGCTGAAATCCCAATGCCGTTGGTTGATTAAAAATTATTCCGGAAAAAGTTTTGTTTTGGACGACGAAAGCTACTTCCCTCTTTCGAAGACGCAGATTCCCGGAAACGATGGATACTATTCAACGGATAGTTCTACTACACCTCCGAACATACAATATAAGTTTAAACATAAGTTTGAACAGAAAGTGATGCTGTACATTGCCATTTCCGAGAAAGGCATTTCTAAGCCATGGTTCAAGCCCTCTGGTTTGGCAATCAATCAAGATGTGTACCAGAACGAATATTTGAAGAAAATTTTGATCCCGTTTCTACAAAAACATCATGCTGATGGACAATACGTGTTTTGGCCGGATAAAGCGTCATCGCATTACGCCATAAAAACACAATCGTTCCTGAATACCCGTTCGATCCCATTTGTACCCAAAAACCACAACCCGACAAATCTGCCTCAGTGTCGCCCAATCGAAGATTTCTTCGGGGTTTTGAGTTCCTTGGTGTACAAAAATAACTGGAGAGCCACGAATTGCAAACAGTTGATTGGTAGAATCAAGAGATGCATTCGCATAGTTAATATGGAGGCCGTACAACGCTCCTGTTCCGACATCAAACGGAAGCTTAGCCGAACATCCGATTACGGACCGTTTTCAAATGTTCACTAATTTTTTTTCAACAATGGACAATGTATCTTTTATTTGACTAAATCAGATCTTCTTCAACTATGTTTGTCTTGTTTTGACAGCTTGAGAAAGAAATTCCAAAATTTTAGTTGCCAGCCGTTATGTTCATTATTTTATGAGAAATTATAGGTAGTGCCCTTCCTGAACTTCTTGGAAATTCCATCTTGAATTTCTAGGAAGAACTCCGGAACCTCTGGAAAGTTCAAAACTTCCAAGAAATCCCGTTCCCTTAACTTTTACCTAAAGTTCTGAGAAGTCCTCTCCTGATTTTCGGAGAAGTTCTCTCTCAACCTTCTGGAAAGTATACACTTAGAAAATTTTACAGTATTTGGTAATTTTTTACCGAACTTTTAACAGCTGAACGATCGGTAATCCGATTCAACGGATTTCGGTAAAATTTGACAAGTTCCGGTAATTGTTTTACAGGAATACTGTAAAATTTCACCGAAATCCTTTAAAATGGATTACCGATCGTTAAGCTTTTGAAAGTTCGGTAACAAATTACTGAATACCGTAATTTTTTTTTAAATGTGTATGATCTTGAAATACGCGGATTCTAGAAATCTAGGATTAATTTCATAAACCGCTTATCTCGAGGGTAAATTTACAAATCCCAAGTGCAAGTGTACTAAAAGAAGCGTGCGCTAAGAAGCACTTTAGAATAAAAAAAAGTCAGATTCTAAGATTAATTTCAAAAGTTCGTCAAGTTTTACTGTTGTTCTAAATTTCCGTGTGGCCACCGACTGGGGTTGAGAGCCAATGTTAGAATCATAAAAGTAATAGTATTGAAACAAGAAAATAACATTTACTTTTTGTTATTCCGAACCAAAGGCGCATCAAAATTCCGATTCATTAGTCTAGTTTCCTAACCACTTCTGCTCAACATTAGTTTTGCTGCACACCACAAACGCTACGCTAGCACTACTTGTCGATCCCAATATAGAAAACTATTGATTGTCTATTTTTGATTGAAACACCAATTTCTCGAAACTCTCAGCATCCTCACGGATATTAGCATCACGGAAATGTTACTCAATTTTCGTAAAAAGTGGATCTACTCATGTGACCTGTTGTGATGAAATGTTCCATATCTATCACAGATTTTGAGTTATCTTCTTCTTCTTCTTTCTAAGCGTTTCAAACTTTTTGCTTTCGCAGTTAGCTTAATGCTTGCTCTCAACATACTGTTCTAAATGCGCTTCCACAGTTATTAATTAAATGCTTTCGATGACAGGTACTATTTTTGGATTAGTATGATTGTGTGGCAAGTACAATCATACCCTACGCCCAGGGAGCCGAGAAATTTTCCTTAACGAAAATTCCTTCGGCGTGTTGGTGTGAGTTACGTTATCAGGGGTGAATCATTAAGCTTGGGACCGGTGTGCTAGTACTTCTTGAGCCAAACAATATATTCATTTTCTTCATGACTATCCATCCGCTGGTTTTAGGCTGCTAGGATCTCGATCTGCCGTTTTCGCATTATTATCTGCCGCACCCTGTATAAAACCATACAAATGTTTAAACGGAAACACAAATCAAAATCCAAATCCTATTTGAAAGCGAATCACGATAACCTACTATCTACACAATTTCTACCAATCTGCAAATCTAATATTTACAAATTTCCTTCTTACAAATTTGGTCCAAATAAACGCACCACGTTACGCCTATCCTTTCCTCGTTTGACAGGAAAATAGAAAACCATTCATTTTTAAAGTGTAAAAAAATTTACAGTAAAAACTACCATTTTAACGGGTGTCCACTAAATAATGAGAACGAAAAGAATGGGTCAGGAAAAAAATACCAGTGAAGTTTTGTTCAAACTGATTTATTTTATTAAAAGAGTCAACTTAAATCTTCAAACTAAGTTTAGTGAATATTGTTATATGGTCCGTGGTCCGCCGTGCGGCGCAGCTTAGTCGTTATACTGGAACATGACCGTTGGACGGCAGCCACATCGATTTTTCGGATGCAGCTTTTGATCCTGTTGGTAAGTTGCTTGGTGTTCTTGGCCTTCCAATTATCCTTGTATACCATGGACCTCAAAAGACCGAAGAAATCCTCGATAGGACGGCACTGTGGCAAATTTGTCGGATTCCGGTCTTTTGGGACATATGGTATATTTTGGCTCTCCAAAAACGTTAGCGTTTTTTTTTGCGTAGTGCGATGATGCCTTGTCCGGCCAAAACACGTATTTGCCATCCGAGTGATGTTGTTTAAGAAATGGGATGAGTATTTTCTGCAAACACTCTCTTTGGTACACCTCCTGGTTGATGGCCAAACCGCTTGGTTTGAACCACGGCTTCGAAATACCCTTATCGGATATTACGATGTATAACATAACCTTCGATTCAAATTTGTGCTTGAACTTATACATTACTTTTGGAGGAGTAGTAGATTTGTCCTTAGTGTAGAATCGGTCGTTTCCCGGTATCTGAGACTTCGAAAGAGGAAAGTAGCTTTCGTCGTCCAGAACGAAAGATTTTCCGCCGTAATTCCGAGTCATCCAGCGGCATTGGGATTTCACGGTTTGAATCTGCTCATCTGTGTACTCTGGGGATCTGGTTTTCTTTCTACACACTATTCCTTCTTTCTTTGGCGTCTTGCAGATGAGTGACTTCGAACAATGGAACTTTCGGGCTGCTTCCCGTTGACTTACCGAATCCTTGTTGTTGAACATGCTGCGCAGCGAGCGGAGCGTTTTCTCATTCATTATTTTCGCTGGACGGCCGCAACCTTTCTTCCGGGTTACTCTCATGCATGCCAGGATACGGTATACGGTGGATACCGGAACTTTTTCACGACAAAAATGGTCCACCGTGTATTTTTTTTCCACGATCTTCGTTCGCTTGAAAGAATTGTACAACGCGCGCGCGCAGTTCTTCCTGTTTCGACGGCATGCTGAACACGACTGAACATGTTAGAGTGAAATAAGAGTGTATGAAAATTTTCTGGAGAGTGCAACGATTCATTCATCTAAAGTGACATTTCTATGCGGCCGTTTTTGTTCTGATGGAAAAGTATTGAAATCATTCTCATTTTTTAGTGGACACCCGTTACCTGGCTGTGTCTTGTTTCAAAACTACCATGGTATATCAAATTTACTACGTTTATGGTACATCCTTCAACATTTGTGGTATATTTGACAGACCTAATTTAGATACCAACTCCACCATGGTTGATTTCAATCGCAGGCATGGTAAAATCAAACGCATTTACAGTTAGGTGAAAAAATTGTTTAAAGTATCGACCAGTATCGACCTTAAAAGTAAAGAGGTTACGGAATTTTGTGCAATATTAGCAAGCGGAATTTTGACAATTGATCCATAGACTAACCCTAAGACCAGTAGGTCCCGAACAAATACGATTTTTTTCTTGGCTCAGTCAGTACTAGCACATCGGTCCCAAGCTTAATAATACCATAGACTAACTCTAAGACCAGTAGGTCCCATACAAAAACGATTTTTTTCTTGGCTCAGTCAGTACTAGAACATAGTCCCAAGCTCGGTCCCAAGCTCAATAATGCACCCCTTATAATGAACTCACGTGAACACACTCTCAAATACTCTGTCAAAATAACACAGCAAATCAAAACAAAGGCGCAAATATGTATAACAAGGTGCTGGGTTCAAGGTGTAATTCGGACCAAGGGGTTCTACAACAGTGAACCAATTTCAAATCGCTAGTTACATATTGATTGTTGATAATACGCCCCTTATAATGAACTCACACGAACACACTCTCAAATATTCTGTCAAAATAACACAGCCAATCAAAACAAAGGCGCAAATATGTATAGGAAGGTGCTGGCTTCAAGATGTACTTCGGATCAAGGGGTTCTACAACAGTGAACCAATTTCAAATCGCTAGTTGCATATTGATTGTTGATTGATCTGCATGGAACGAAATGTCACCTTTACTTACGGAATAATCGAGTGGAATATTTTTCCGAAAGTTAAAGTGACAGCTCCCATTAGTTAACGTGGGAACCTTAAAAATTCCAATTTTAGGTTTCGTTCTTTGTAGGTGGATACTGAATTAGTGATCCTCAGAGTACAGAGATATACGGAAACTCAATCCGACGGTTTGGCAACAGTGTTAGTTTTGTTTACAGAAGCTGCTAACACTTCCGCAGAGTAAAATGTTACATGTTTTTTGCGTGACTTCGTCGTTGTTAGCTTTTTTTGTTTACATTTATAACGTACAAGTAATTTGTTTATTATATATTTGAAAAACTATCAACTATGAAGTGTATTGCAAAGTTTTACAAAAACCGCGGAGGTGTTGAATCATCGAATTGCGTCAACATAAGCTACGTCTTGAATATTGTTGGTGTACACCAATGTATCACCGTATATGTACATTACAAAATCGAGACAAAACTGGAAGCGGGTTAGCCGGAAACTGTCGTATGGACGACTAGTAACTTTCCGAATACTCTGATGATTACTATTGCAGACTTGAATGAGTATGTAGGTTATTCCTAATGTTGACTTCAGACTTGGCGATTTCATTATTGAACGGCTATGAGGGAATCTACGATCCAAACAAACGGACAGAATTAGACACGACAGACGACACCAGTGAAATGAATTGACTAAAATGAAGAATGGCCTTCTGTAAAAATTCTGACAAATTTTAATTTCAGCAACACAAGCAACATTATCGAACACAGATGTGTGTGTGTGTCATCCTCTATCCCTCACCCAACCGGGGGCGTTGGGCGAGTAGAACTGCGAATAATTTGATCAATCATATGCTCTGCAATGGTGCCCTTTTTGTTATGGAGGCCAATACAATAAAAAGGAGAGCTTTTGAGGCAACACAAGTTATTCTCAAAGCGTTTGGGGAAATGGGAGGTACTGGGAGTCCACAACAGGTACAGCAAAGCATTACATAGACGCCCTTATTCACACTTACAACTCAGGAATAGAAGGTCAAGAAGAGCCACCGTCACCAACTAAAGCTTGAACCGGGTACCTGGGAAACCCTCAATACCCGCGGCAATAGCCAGCGGACGATGCCCTGGTCGTATTTAGTAAAAAATGGCATTTTGCTTATGGAATGATGTCAGCTTCTTGTTTTAGTTTTTTTTTTTTTTTTTTTTTTTTTTAAATCGTTTATTTGTATAGGCTCAATCGAATCAACTTTACAGAGCCAAGTTTTCATATTTGTTTACATCATGTATCTTAAAACTAAAGTTAGGAGGATAGAGCCGATTACTCGCGGCTGTCTCGAGGTTAATAGGAATTACAATTTAACGGATAGGGAGATGGGTGGGAATTTAAAGTATGGTTTACATAACACATTTATTTAATATTCTAAATTGTCAAAAAACTTAAAACTATACAACTTTTGGTTTTCTTTTTATTTGAACATTTTTGAAAGAGAAAGAAAAACACAAACACAGAAAAAAAAACTTATACTAAACATACATGTTAAACTAACTACAATCTAAGGCTTATGTTAGTCAAAAACACATAAATGAGTTTCATAAACTCCAGATCACGTAGAGCCAAAATATCTCGAACCGGTACATTGGGTTGTCTACCTCGAGCCCGAAGGGAATCATAAAGCTCAGATCTGACTCCACGATGCTCAGCACATGACCAAATAATGTGATCTGCGTCCTGATAACCTTGTCCACACTCACAGAGATTGCTGTCGCTCAGCCCAACCCGGTATAAATGAGCGTTCAAAGAATAATGATTGGACATAAGTCGAGACATCACACGAATGAAGTCTCGACCCACATCCATACCCCAAAACCAAGATTTCTTCGACACCTTTGGGATTATAGAATGTTGCCATCGCCCCAAATCTCCTTTACTCCATTTATACTGCCAGCTGACGAGTGACTGTTGACGAAAAATTGGAAAAAATTCGTTGAAGGCGATTTGTCGATCACAAATATCGCCTTCCATAGCGCCCACCTTTGCAAGCGAGTCCGCTTTCTCATTGCCCGGAATTGAACAATGAGATGGGACCCATACAAAGGTGATGATAAAATAACGCGAAGATAAAGCACTTAGAAGCTCCTGTATTTTCATGAGAAAATACGAGGAGTGCTTTACCGGCCTCAATGAGCGAATAGCCTCTATAGAACTAAGACTATCCGTGAAAATGAAGTACTGATCCGGTGTTAATGAGGCAACAATTTCTAGCGTAAAATGTATTGCCGCTAATTCAGCGACATATACGGAACAAGGAGCTTGAAGTTTACGGTTGGCGCTATAAATTTCATTAAATATACCAAAGCCTGCTGACTCCTCTATCAAAGATCCGTCAGTGAAAAACGATTTAGTGGAATCAACTTGGCCAAACTTTGCAGCAAAAATCACCGGAGCAATCATAGGACGATGATGCTCTGGGATTCCATGAAGCTCCTGCTTCATGGATAAATCAAAATGAACCGAATTGTCGAAATCGGAGAAGCAAACACGATTGGAAATGTTCGGCGAAGGGCTGACATCCTGTGTTATGTACAAATGGTACAAGGTCATGAAGCGGGTTTGAGGATTCAACTCAAGGAGCTTCTCAAAATGTTCGATTACCTGAGGGTTCATAACTTCACACCTGGTGAGGAGCCGGAGAGATAATTCTGTAAACCGATCCGAGAGTGGCAACATGCCAGCCAGCACTTCAAGACTCATGGTGTGAGTCGAGTGCATGCAACCTAACGCGATACGAAGACACCGATACTGAATACGTTCCAGTTTAATGAAGTGCGACCGAGCCGCTGACTGAAAACAAAAACTACCGTATTCCATAACCGACAAAATCGTTGTCCGGTACAACGTTAGAAGATCTTGTGGATGCGCTCCCCACCAGGTCCCGGTAATTGTGCAGAGAAAGTTGATCCTTGGCTGGCACTTTCGCTTCACATACTCAATATGGGATCTCCAGGTGCACTTTGAATCGAACCAGACCCCAAGATATTTAAAGGACATAGACTGAGTTATCGGCTTACCCCAAATTTGAAGCTTCGGTTGTGCTGGGTTATGCTTCCTAGAAAAAACTACCAACTCAGTTTTCTCCGTAGAGAATTCGATACCTAGCTCTAGAGCCCAAGTAGACAAATTGTCCAAGGTATCCTGTAAGGGTCCTTGCAGATCGACCCCATTGGGTCCCGTGACAGACACTACGCCGTCATCTGCAAGTTGTCTCAACGTACAATTGTCACTTAGACAACCGTCAATGTCTTTGACATAAAAATTATACAAAAGGGGGCTTAAACATGATCCCTGGGGGAGACCCATGTAGCTAATTCGGGAAGCTGTAGAGGTTCCATGAGAGAAGCTCATTTGTTTCTCTGACAGCAAATTGTACAAAAAATTATTCATTAATGGTGAAAAGTCACAAGCGTGGAGTTTATCTGAAAGAACTTCAACAGATACTGAATCAAAAGCCCCCTTTATATCCAAGAATACAGAAGCCATTTGCTCTTTTTAGCAAAAGCTAACTGAATATCTGTGGAAAGCAACGCGAGACAGTCGTTCGTTCCCTTACCCCTACGGAAACCATATTGAGTATCTGAAAGCAGGTTGTTCGTCTCAACCCATTTGTCCAGACGGAAAAGGATCATTTTCTCCAACAACTTTCGAATACAGGATAACATCGCGATGGGTCGATAGGAGTTGTGGTCGGACGCGGGTTTACCAGGTTTTTGAATGGCAATAACTCTCACCCGTCTCCAATCATCTGGTACAATGTTGAGTTCCAGAAACTGATTAAACAAGTTCAACATGCGCCTCTTCGCGACGTCTGGGAGGTTCTTAAGCAAGTTGAACTTGATCCTATCAGCCCCTGGAGCCGTATTGCCACACGAAAGGAGTGCGAGAGAGAACTCTACCATTGAAAAGGGTTGGCTGATCTCATCTATCGAATTCGTGTTTTCGCGAGGAATCATCCGTGTCGGCACAGAATCTGGACACACTTTTCGCGCGAATTTGAGGATCCATTGGTCCGAGTACTCTTCGCTCTCGTTGTTCGTAGTTCGGTTACGCAACCTTCGCGCCGTGTTCCAAAGAGTACTCATGGACGTTTCGCGCGATAGCCCGTTCACGAATGTTCGCCAGTAACCGCGTTTCTTGGCCTTGATGAGGCTCTTAAGTTCACGTTCGAGAGCCGTGTATACTTCGAAGTGCTCAGGTGTTCCACGTCTACGGAAAACTTTAAACGCGTCGGACTTTTTACGGTAAACCTCGGTGCATTGCTGATCCCACCATGGAGAAGGAGGTTTCCTGCGAAATGACGTTCCTGGAACTGGTCGAGTTTGAGCTTGAAGCGCGCTGTCTAAGATCAGGTTGGAGAGGAAGTTATACTCTTCCAGCGGTGAAAGCCTTTCTACCGTCGTTACGGCTTCATCTACTGCTGTCCTAAACTTTGTCCAATCGATGTGACGGGTAAGATCATACGTGACGTTGACAGACTTCGACGGATTGAACCCGGTGGCAACCGAAACTTGTATGGGCAAGTGATCACTACCGTGGGGATCTTGAATCACATTCCATGTGCAATCCAACGATAATGAATTCGAACAAAGTGTGAGGTCTAATCTACTGCCAACTGAGGATGTACCAGCCAAACGTGTTACTTCTCCATTGTTAAGTACTGTCATATTAAAGTTGTCACAGAGGTCATATATCAAGGAAGACCGGTTGTCATCGTACAGTTCTCCCCAGCCTGTACCGTGAGAGTTAAAATCTCCCATGACCAACCGCGGAGCAGGAAGAACCGAACAAACATCTGAGAGTTGTTTTCGGTTAATGGAGGCTCTTGGAGGAATATAAACGGAAGCAATGCAAAGGCTTTTATTTTTAATAACAGCCTGACATGCGACAACTTCAATACCTGGAATTGGAGGAAAATTCACTCTATAGAAGGAGTAACACTTTTTGATCCCCAAAAGTACTCCTCCTCCACGTGAATCCTCACGATCAAGACGAATAATATTGAAATCATGAATCGGAAGATTGATTTCGGAAGAGAGCCATGTTTCACAAAGAGCGAATGCATCACAACCGGTAGTGTGAGCTAAATATTTGAAAGATTCCAATTTAGGAACAAGACTTCTACAATTCCACTGCAGAACAGTGATCAAATCCCCGACCTCAATTGGAAAATTATCCATCGAAGGAAATGATTGCTGCAAGGAGGGGCCACTTAATTGTCAATTGCTTCAAAAAGGTCTTCACTGTGGGAAGCATTGCCATAACAATGCTTTTGAGAGGGTCAGAAATTTCGAGGTACTTGAAGATACCTTCAACAATATAATCAAATGAGAACAGTCCAGATGGAGAAGGAACTTCTGTTCTTAAAATCGGGGCGCTAGGGGTTTTGGATGTCCCCGGGAGAGATGGAAACTCCTGGGTGTAGTTAGTACTACGGAAACCAGGAGGACTAGGATTTTCCTTTTTCCACCTTTCCTTGAATTGGGCAAACTGGTTTTGGGCTCCGGCTCAGCAACTTTCCGTTGGCGAACGCGTCTTCGCTTCCTTGAAGCACCTTCCGGAAAACTGACTGATGTTCCCTCTTCAACCAAGTCAAAGTCAGACTCGTCATCTGACAGAGGAGCAAAGGGATTCGTATTGGCATTGGGTGATGGTGAGGCTTTTTCACCATTTCGGCGAAAGATTGCCTAGAACGCTGTTTAAGTGATCGTTCTAATTTTTCCCCGCGTTGCTTGTACGCCGGGCACGACGAGAGAGCATGAGGAGGAGTACCCTTACAGAAAGCGCATTTTGGTGTACTGTCTGCGCAGGCGCCATCCTCATGTTTCTCCCCGCAATTTGAGCAGCGTGCCTTATTGCCGCAGTGGGAGGTCGTATGTCCCATCTGCTGGCATTTTTGGCAGATCATTACCCGTGGTACAAACAAACGCACAGGTAGTCGAAGTTTTCCCAACTCGACGTATTGAGGGAGGGCTGAACCAGAAAAGGTCACGCGAAACGAATCTGACGGAGTGAACTTCTTTTCACCCTTAGTGATCGATACTGTGCCTAATTTTCTCACATCCAGTATCTTCACTGGAGAAAGCAGGGGTTCTTGAATCGACCAACCCCTGCTTCATCAGGATCTCAGGGGTCAAAGTCGCTTCGGTGACCACACCTTCTATCTCAATACCTCGAGCTGGGATGTACACTCTATACTCGAGTGTAAAGAATTGAGAGACAGCAATCTCGTTCGCCTGTTTCAGGTTCGACACAACGACCCGAAGTTTATTGGGCCTGATCTTAATGATTTCAGTCACGGCCGAGAATCGTTTCGTCAGATCATTACTGATCTGGTAAACATTTAAAGGTTTCGTTTTGGGCTGAAAGTATACAACCCATGGACCAGCTGAATCATCTGGATAGGCCCGTGACCGGGTGACGTTTTGAGACACCTCATTATTTGACGGCATGGATGAATCATCTTCCGACAAATCATCCATGTCGCACCCGTGGGAGCTTATTATGCTCAACCACTGAGGCACTTACAAAAGCACACTACAATACAATTCAATACAATAACACAAACGAAAACACAAAATGACAATACAATCTATTCAGGGGAGAAGGAGAAAAACAAAACACTTATCTTATATGTAGATATTATTGAGCTGCTGCTGCTGCTACTGCTGCTGGGTGGCGAACGTGCGTGGTCGCCTTTACCGGGGAGGAGTGAAGCGCGACGAGTGTGATGAGGCGAACCGTTACTGCCGATGAAATGAAACGGATAGCCTCTATCACAAGATGAACTGCTGGTGTGTGTGATCCACAGAGATGCGGCAAAATGGCTGGTCACTTGTTTGCAGCAAATTAAAATTGATCACCACTGCTCTAACTTCTGGCTTTCCACTTCAGAAAAAAAAAATAAACTCGATGACAACTGCGGCCAAAATAAAGTCGAGGAGAAAAAAAAACTGAACTTCGAGCTAATACACCTTGAGAAACCATTAACACAACGGAGCACGGAAGAAACGAACTGTACCGTTTGCCTGTTAACTAGGGAATGATTGTTTGTTTTAGTTTTGCTTGAAAAGAAAAAAAAAAACATTTCGGTCAGAACCACCCAGCAACATTATCGAACACAGATAATAATAAAATATTATTTTATTATTACACCACAAGTTCAGCAGAATACGAGTGATTCATTTTAGATTTTTGAAGCGTAATAAATATAAACCATTTGTGTTGGATCTCTGTATAAAGTAGTTTTAAGCTCAATTGAATTCGCTTTCCTATCCAACCCAACAATACCCTTTATTTGACTGGTCTAAAGCTAGAGAGCAAGAGAGTGGTTCGCACGACCGATAGCCGATGGTCAACCATCTCCACTGTGGATAGGAATAGAAATAGGTAATGCAAAATTGTAAATAAACCAGTACAAAACTAAACGTTGAAGTGGCAAGTACTACGGTCGTTCATTCCCATGGTTATTCGATGACGAAATTCCTTCAAGTGTTGAACAAAAATCCAATCCTCTACTTTGCGCGCAGTTGATCGTCGTGAAACAGCCAAGTCCTCACACAGGACTTAGTGTAATTTAGATTGTTTGTTTGGTGGAAACCCAAATCGCGGTACCTTTTCGGGGCTAATAAATTAGCGAAGCAAGTCCTTCGATTAACCGGTAAGGCGTATCGCCAACATTTGGTCCTTCGAACCGGATCGAAGGCAGTTCCGACCGAAAAGTGTTTCCCGTAGTGCATTACAAGAACTGACCAAACGCGCGCGCTGGTCATCGGTGGTGGCTGCCATTCAATTATTGCCATTTTTGTGTGCGAACAATAGTGCAAGTGCGCTGAGAGGTTTTACCAAGCCGGATAGACCTCATTCGTGTGGGAGAAATTAAATTCAATTTGCGCACTTTGTGACTATTTCGTGCGGGTATACTACCAAGGCGGGTACTATTCGGCAGCTATGGGAGTAATTAATTACGCAGATCGGTCGTTGCAGTATTTTGGTGAACGGAATATTGACTATTCGTTCAAGTGTTTCGATCGCGGGTGTAAGAAGCGCAATCTTCGAAACACATCCTGCCGTCGGCAAACCAGTTGTGCGTGATTTTCGTGGACATTCATAACATTGAATAATTTTGTGCTTGAGAGTGCAAAAAGACGTAGTGAAGTGAAGTGAAAACAGATCGACATTGTTCTTGGCCGTATTGTGAATCCTTGCATGGCCATTGTGGAAAGGTGATTCAACCTATTGATCCACGCTATCTTCACTGTTTCTAGCGTGGATTAGAGCAGACTCGGCGCCATCACTCGGTGCCATTGATCCAGTTGGCGCAATATCGACAAGTTGAAGGGTATCCGTTCGGATAGCCCCGGTGAGTCTGTTCCACGTTAGTTTATTGCATGTGGCTAGCAGTAGCCGTGGATTTAGTACGTAAGAAAGTGGGTAGCCTTTTTTCTAAATTTGCTATTGTGGTTTGGTGAGACGGCCGCGAATCGAGTGGAAAACCGTTCGCGCCCTCGATTTGCGATTCCGCGCGTAGAAGTGGGTTCGTTCGTGACGGGAAGGAGAGATCGATTCGATATAAAACGATCCACTGTCGAATTCTAAACGTCGCGAAGGGTTTTACACCGCGACGGGAAGGAGAAAATCGCAATGATTGTGTATAACCCTCGCCGGTTCGGTTTCGCGTAGAAACGGTTAGTTTCGCGTCGGGAAGGATCTGCTCGATTGCTCCTGACAACCGTTTCGTTCGTTTCTGTTCGTGATGCCTGCTAAAGAGGAGAAACAACTGGCTGGTAGCCTGACCTTCAGCGCAAGTGCCTATTTAAAATCTTTTTGATGCGCTTGAGCAGTTCACATCCGTGATTACGATCATGATCGCGACAGTTACCAATTGTGTGTGCGGATTGACTCGTTGGATAAGATGAACGAGAACTTTGCGGGAGGTCAAAATGTGATTGAGAAGCTGGATGCACCAGATGCACTGGATGAACACATCGACGAACGAGTAGAGTTCGAGCAACGATACTGCATGGCAAAGGGCTTTCTTCTATCAAAAGCGTGCCATGGATCCAAACCAGTCGGCACTGAATGATTCAGAAATCGCCGAGCACAGCAACATCAAGCAAACTTCACCTCCGTCTGCCGAAAATCGACTTGCCAATGTTCAATGGGGACTTTTCACGCTGGATTTCGTTCCGGGATACGTTCACTTCGATGATCCATGAACGGCGACATTCCCACAGTCGCCAAAGCTCCAATATCTGCTGCAGTCTCTCGAAGGTGCCAAGAAGCCTTCGAGTCGGTGGACATCTCAGCTGACAGTTACGCTACAACTTGGGATGCTCTTTTTGAAGAGGTATGACAACCGCAAATACCTCAAGCAACAATCCTGGGGCGCTGTACGAGTTGCCGCAGTCAAGCAGGAGGTGCAACACGCATCCACGGTTTAGTCGACGATTATCAACGTCATGTTCGCGCCCTATCCAAACTGGGTGAAATCAGGAACATTGGGACTTGCCATTATCTACCTGCTCTCGAACAAACTGGATCACGCCACATTGCGCGCCTGGGGAGGAGAAAACTAGCCACAAGGACGATGTAGCAATGAAGCGAAGTGGTCGACTTTCTATATCAGCGGGTGCGGATTCTCAATTCCGTCGGGCCAGACAGTCATCAACCAGCCTTCGTCAAAGGTGGTCATTTCCAGCAGAAAGTCTTCAAGCAGAAAATGTCGGCCAATGCATCAGCCTCATTCACTCCGCTATTTCCGTAGCGTCCGCTTTCCTGTTCGGACAATCATTCTGTGCGGGAACTTCGTCCGTGTTTCTCGAGAAGAACGTCAGTCAACGTCGAGAACTGGCTCCCAAAAAGCGCCTGTGTTGGAACCGTCTTAGCGTTGGTCATCAGTCGAAGAAATGCAGTTCCAAATACAAATGCCGTACGTGTCATGAGAAGCAGCACCACTCGCTTCTGCATGAATTCACTTCAGCAAAGGCATCAGCTCCGCCAACAATCCAAACTAGCACCATAGAGCCAACCGTGTCTTCGAGACCCGCCGTTTCACAGTTTCGCGTTCAGCAACCTCTTCCATCCACATCCCGCTGTTAGCATGGCAGTTCAAACTGCATGCACCATGACGTTGCTCGAAACGGTTATCCCTCAACATCGTTGACGAACACCGGCATAACGTACAAGGCTCGTGCTCTCTCGATTCGGCATCGATGTTGTCGAATTTTATTTCGAAACCGCTGGCAAAGCACCCTTCAGCCGTTACCAGTGGACGTATCCGTCGCAGGCATCGGATCCTCCACACAAAAATCAGCAGTGCCATTACAGCAACCATCGAGTCGGGAGATCGAACGATCTCGATGAAGTTACAGTTTTTGGTGCTGAAGCAGCCATCATCGAGCTGCCAACTACGCTGATCGATACTTTGGCGTGGAACATTCCAAGCGGAGCTAGCAGGATCCAAAATTCAATGTTCCTGGAAAACGTAGACCTCGTCATCGGTAGCGAAACGTTCTGGGAACTCTGACACAGGACGGAAGATTTCTCTGGGTGAAGGTCTTCCGTGGGTAGTCGAAACTCTCTTTGGTTGGGCGTTCACTGTCCCGCATCTCGTTCGGCTACCTGTATTCCACGGTTTTGCTACTACCGCTGATGATCGACTGGAAGCCGTTTCCTCCGCAAATTCTGGGAAATGGAAACAGTTCTATCGGCTCCAGTTCGATCCACCGGAAGAAGGTTTATGCAAAGAGCTGTTCGCCACTACTACGTTGCGCAATTTACAGGGCGTACAAGCATCGTGCGTCTCCCGAAGACTGAAGATCCTGAAAAGGTTCTCGGAGAATCTAGGTCGATTGCCGATCGTCGCTTTCGAGCTTAAACGACGACTGGATAGAGATCCAGCCAACAAGGACTCATACCACCGATTCATGGAGGAATATCTACAGCTTGGTCACATGTACGAAGTGCCAGAGCCGGTAGATGATCGAATTGAACACTCCTACATTCCCCACCATGTCGTTTCGGGCGAATCCATAATGACAACGAAGGTCAGGGGTGGAAGCGACGCGCCGCGCAAGACCTCATCTGGTCATTCATTGAACGACGCACTTCGGGTTGGACTCCGTCGTCCAGCAAGATCTGTATTCGATCTACAAGATTCCGACTCGACGCATTGCTATTGTAGCAGATGTCGAGAAGATGTACAGGCAGGTGCGTTGCATCATCCCGATGATCACCGTTTTCTTCTTTCTGTATCCGCTATCGCAGATGTCCGTCCGATGCAATCACTACGTTCGAACGTTAACCACATAAACCGTCGTACGGTACGGCTAGCGCACCGTACTTCTTGCAACAAAAAACACTCCAGCAGATTGCTATTGACCAGGCTGAGTTGTATCCCCTGCTGCTGTTAACCCAGTGGTGGAAGATTTTTACGTCGATGACCTGTTGTCCGGCGCATCAGATGTAGAATCCGCCAAAACTCTTCGTATCCAAGTCTCTGAAATTCTGCTGGATTTACGGGAAAAAGTGGGCATCGAACGCCCAAGAAGTTCTCCAGATATTCCGCCAGAAGATCTGGCCATCCAACCGCCTACAATTTACATGATGATGGATGATATCCACGCTCGGCCTGTTGTGGATCCGAAGGCCGACAACTCCTCCAATATCTGGTTGCAGAAGCATTCCAGCTGCCATCTTGACCAAGCGGAAGGTGATGTCATACATCGCCAAGATATTCGACCCAAACCGGGCCTTCTCGGTCCAGTCATCACGGAGGCAAAGCTCTTTCATGCAGCGTTTATGGCATTGAAGCACGGTGGAATTCTCTGCGAATGGGACTCTCCACTGCCAGAGCAGCTTCAACACGAGTGGAAGTTGCAGTTCCACAACACGCTACACATTCTTCGCTGAAGTCCAAGTTCCTCGATTCGTGTTTTCGACAGATGTCGCTGCTATTCAACTCCATTTCTTCGCCGATGCATCCTCCGTTGCGTATGGAGCTTGTTGTTTTGTCCGCACGGAATCGGCGGAAGGTGTACAAGTCCACCTGTTGACGTCGAAGGCCGCTGTCGCTCCGCTGTCCACGCGCATCACTCCATCGCCAGACTAGAGCTCTGTGCAGCACATTTGGCAACACAGCTATTTAAGAAAGTGGAAGCCTCAAAGTTGAAGATCACCACTACTGCCTATTTTTTGGTCCGATTCCAGCACTGTGCTTCAATGGTTGCGTGCCGCTCCAACCCGCTGAAAACATTCACACGCTAACCGCGTGTCGAAGATCCAGACCACCACAAACATAAATTACTGGAGGCACATAGTTGGTTCTTAAAACCCCGCCGACGATATTTCGCGTGGCCTCAACCCTACGGATATCATCAACTGTTCCTGCTGGTGGCACGGCCCTTCCTGGCTTTCATTGTTGCCTGAATGTTGGCCCAAGACCGTCATCGACCAGAGAACTCCCCTGCAGCGTCCGAAGAAGGGCGCAAGGCACCGATTGTGGCAATGACTGCCGCACAAGCAGATTTCTGTGGAGATCTGTTTTCTCGCTATTCTCGCTACGACAAGTTACGTCGTGTGGTTGCATCCTGCGGCCGCTACATTCAACGATTGAAGAAGCGCATAGAGTTGCGCAGTTCCGGATCGTCTCTCCTTACGTTGATCATTAGTGACCGAATCAAAGAATCGTTCATCGCATCACTCACCACTTCCGAGCTCCAACACGCTGAACATTTGCTCTGCCGTTTAGCGCAGAAGGAAACATTTGCTGCGGAGTTATCGGATCTCATGAAGGGCGAACCTGTCGCCAGGTCATCATCGCTTAAGTGGCTGAAACCGTTCGTGGATGAAGACGGTACTCTTCGCGTCGGTGGTCGTCTGCATAACGCCGCACTATCCGTCGCAAACAAACACCCGATCGTTCTGTCCGCCAAACATCCGCTGTTTGCTCTGCTGGCTAGCAGTCTTCACGTTAGCCTACTGCACGCAGGGCCACAACTCCTGCTGGCCACTCTCCGCCAGAAGTTCTGGATCCTTGGCGGCAGAAATCTAGTCAAGTCCGTCTATCACCAATGCCACACTTGTTTCCGATCCAAGCCCACTCTAGTCCAGCAGAGCACAGCCGATCTGCCGGTATCGCGAGTGACGCCGACGCGTGCGTTTTCCGTTTGCGGTGTCGATTATTGTGGACCTTTTACGTAAAGTCAGCAGTTAGAAACCGTGGTCCCACGAAAGTCTACGTGGCCATATTCGTCTGTTTTTCGACCAAGGCAGTCCACATCGAGCTTGTGAGTGACCTCACGACTCCAGCTTTCCTAGCTGCACTCCGTCGTCTAGTCGCCCGCAGAGGAAAGATCGTCGAACTTCATTCGGACAACGCAACTACCTTTAAAGGCGCTTCACATGCGCTCAATCGAGTCTACCGCATGTTGAAGACTGAAGCCGCCGATCGAAACCAAATATTTGACTGGTGCTCTGGAAACGAAATTGTCTGGAAATTCATTCCACCGCGAGCACCACACTCCGGAGGCCTCTGGGAGGCCGCAGTCAAATCGGCAAAGAACCACTTGCTGAAGGTAGTCGGTAATGTCAACCTTGCCTACGAGGATCTGCTGACCTTGTTGGCTCAAGTCGAGATGTGTCTCAATTCTCGACCTCTGACACCGATACCGGAGGACCCAAACGACCTAGACGTCCTGACCCCAGGACACTTTCTTATTGGCAGCAATATCCAAGCTGTTCCGGAATCAAACTGGAAGGAGACCGCCGACAACCGTTTGGACCACTGGGATCTCACCCAGAAGCATCTGCAGCAGATCTGGTCGCGCTGGTACCCTGAGTACTTGCAACAGTTGCAATCCCGTGCGACTAAGCGGTTGCAATCCGCCCGTCACCATCGAGGTCGGCACCATCGTCATTATCAAAGAAGACAACGTTCCGCCAGCAAACTGGCCGCTGGGGAAGATCATCAAGCTCCACCCCGGGAAGGATGGCATCGTCCGTGTGGTGACCCTCAAGACAGCGAATGCCAACGAGGTGGTGCGTGCCGTAGCTCGCATTGCCCTGCTTCCAACTCCGAGAGCTACATAACAGAAACCAGGTAGAGCAACCCTTGTGGGAGAATTTGCTCGATGCTCACCTGCGTTTCTGCAAAGGTAATTGCAGGTCCAATATTTTACCATTCCCCCGTAAGATCTACCTGGTCTTTTTCTTTGTTCCCGGTAATCTACGACGTCCGCTCATCTACACCGTTCATCATCGACCTGAGGTACCTGGAAATCAATGAGTTCGAATGCCAACCGGCAAGGTAGCAGCGCCAGTGTGACCCACGAATGAACAATTCCAATGATTTACATCTCTTCATGCCACCTTCGACAAATTGTGTATATAGTAGAATTAAGATTTTGAAACAAGCCTGTTTCAAGGTGGCCGGAATGTTGGATCTCTGTATAAAGTAGTTTTAAGCTCAATTGAATTCGCTTTCCTATCCAACCCAACAATACCCTTTATTTGACTGGTCTAAAGCTAGAGAGCAAGAGAGTGGTTCGCACGACCGATAGCCGATGGTCAACCATCTCCACTGTGGATAGGAATAGAAATAGGTAATGCAAAATTGTAAATAAACCAGTACAAAACTAAACGTTGAAGTGGCAAGTACTACGGTCGTTCATTCCTTATGGTTATTCGATGACGAAATTCCTTCTAAGTGTTGAACAAAATCCAATCCTCTACTTTGTGCGCGCAGTTGATCGTTTCGTGTGAAACAGCCAAGTCCTCACACAGGACTTAGTGTAATTTAGATTGCTTGTTTGGTGGAAACCTAAATCGCGGTACCTTTTCGGGGCTAATAAATTAGCGAAGCAAGTCCTTCGATTAACCGGTAAGGCGTATCGCCAACAATATGGGAAATATAGCTAAACAAAGTTTACGCTAAGCGACTGCCTCAAATAGCTAAGCAGACGTCAAGAAATGCATTTTTCAAGCCACACTTAAGATGTGTCGTTTAAATTTAAGTGAAGCTTATGGTAAACCTGGTTTAGATCGATAAGCCGGGCAGGTGAAGAAATTAGCCCTTACAATTGCTTACTACCTGTTTGGGATCTAAGGAGTGTATCAAAAAGTAGTAATTTACATTAAGGGAGGATATAGCAGTTACACACTTAGAAAATTTCACAGTATTCGGTAATTTCTATCGAACTAACAAGTTGAACAGTTCGGTAATCGGACTTAACGGATTTGGTAAAATTTGACAAGTTCCGGTAATTTTTTTACCGGAACACTGTAAAATTTCGCCAAAATCCGGTAAATCGGATTACCGAACGTTCAGCTGTTGAAAGTTCGGTAAAAAATTACCGAACACTGCAAATTTTTCTAAGTGTGTAGAATGACCAAAAAATTCAACTAATCTTTTGCATAAAAAGTTAGTAAATTTCCCGTAGAACACGCTCCTGAAACCCTTTTTTTTTAAATTCGAACTACAAGTGTTTCTATTCATCGTTTTTCGAAGACGCCTTTTTCGCGCGCATCAGGTTTAAAGAGCCCGGATAAAAATAACCATTCAATTACAATACAACAATATAAAATAACATTAAAATCTATTTCCGACCTTGAATCTTATTGTTCTTAAATCAGATTAAGGAAAAATGCATATTGTCATTACAATAGATCTAAAATTCACTTCATATGCTTGGATTATCAACAATTGTGATAAAATACAATTAATAGTAATTGGTTCAAATTTGTTCGGAAAATAATGATTTTTTCTATAGTTAAGATACACACTACCAAAATCTCGTATAAATTTCTGTCCCTGAGACCTATGGGCAGAACCAGCAGAATCGAAGCAAACCGGAAAAGACTACGGAAAAAGGAACTCTTTCGAAGGTAAAAATAAATATACGAAACCGAACTTGTTCACACTCGTTTAATGATCGATCTTCTCTTTACGAATACAAGATTTGGAATGAATGGATAACTGGTACACTTGCTACTTCTCGCTGCCGTGATGCTGGTGTGCGTGTTAGATAGTAGACAGTCAATGACGTCATCATTATGCTGTGAGGGGTAGTAAAACGGTAGCATGGTTAAACCATAGATAGGTGGTCGGTGTTATCTCCCACAAGACCGACACATGCAAGCGTCCTTTAGCGCATTAGAATGTGTTGAAAGAGATGAGAAAATAAATTCAACCGAACACATCTTTGTCAAATTGCGTATGTGTCAGTTTCAAGAGACATAATTTCACACGAAATCTTTCTTTACGTGCCCCAACTATTACGTTCCCGACTTTACGTTCCCCGATTATTTACAAACATGGTTTAGGTCTCGTGTAAAATTCATAATTTCTAAGTGTGTACATAACAACCCCTCTTTTCTATTGTCGATGTCTCAGTTTACATTAGATTCTATTATGACAACAATAGCTCTACTGTCATTTCATCGTTGTGAACAATAATATTAATTGTATATACTATAGATTTTATTGTATTGTTACAATACATTCAATTGTAAATCTATGAGATTTTTTATTCGGAGACGCTTGACCGAGAATACCTATTTTCAACGCGTTTTTCTCAAAACAGTGCTTTCGGAGTTTATGCCGATGATAACTTGAAAACTAATAATACGATTCAGCTGAAACTTACAGGATTTCTTTATTATAGTATTACCATAGACTAACTCTAAGACCAGTAGGTCCCATACAAAAACGATTTTTTTCTTGGCTCAGTCAGTACTAGCACATCGGTCCCAAGCTCGGTCCCAAGCTTGATAATGCGCCCCTAATAATGAACTCACATGAACACACTCTCAAATATTCTGTCAAAATAACACAGCAAATCAAAACAAAGGCGCAAATATGTATAGCAAGGTGCTGACTTCAAGGTGTAATTCGAACCAAGGGGTTCTACAACAGTGAACCAATTTCAAATCGCTAGTTGCATATTGATTGTTGGTATTACCTTCTATATGAATTAAAAATTATTGTAATATTTTATAATTAAATATGGAAAAATGTGATAAAATTGGCAGTAAAAATTTGGATCTTTTCAAAAAAGTTACGCCAAAAGTGCAAATATTTTTTTAAATCCTACACGGTCAAAACTCCTCCTTTCTTTCGTATTACTATCCCTTTTTCATACGGAAAAGTTATCAATTCGTAACAAGTGGATCTACTCAATTTTTGACTAGATCCACTTTTTACGAAAATTGAGTAACTTTTCCGTGTGAAAAAAAAGGGATAGTAATACGAAAGAAAGAGAAGGAGTTTTGAGCGTGTAGACTGCCGTTCTACGCATAACTGTCCCATGTAGCTTTTGGTCAAATTGCAGCTTTTTCAATATATGCTTAATTTTTTGACTATACTATTAGATACAAACAAAAATTTATATACTTTGTTCTGAGTTTGTATCAAAAAAAAAAAATCAAGTTAGATTGTCCCATGTTGAAATTCTAGGCATAAAAGGCTTTGTGCACAAATTACGTTACGCAAAAAATCGGGATTTTGGACCCCCTCTCCCCCTATGTAACAATGAGTAACGCGCGACCAGACTCCCCCTTTAATTACGTAACGCTCACGGACCCCCTTATTTCTCAATTGTGATAAAATCATCACAAAAACGTTATTGTTGTTGTTTTTATGTTTATATCTGATATACTTGAAATAAGTAAAGATTGCAAACATCATTCAATTAATTTTATTTAAGTATCTTAAAGCTTATATAAAGATTAAGAAAACATTGCACTCATTGTACTGCATTTATTCAGGTTAATGGATGTTCTTAGGACTGTTACAAATATTAGTGCAACAAGTTTATTCAAATGTCTTTAAATTATTTAAAGTATCACAAAAAGTGTTATTCATATTAGTTAAATCAACAGTATTTTATGCGATGCATAATATTGACCTATTGCAATTAATATAATCTAATTAACTATAAATTAGAAGAAAAATTAGTAACTCCATTTATTCCAACTACCTTGCTTATCTTCGACAGATACGCGTATTTCGTCTACAATGTGCAGACTTCTTCAGTGTCTCGTACTAATAACTCGAGTTATTAGTAGACTAATAGTCGAGTTATTAGTACGAGACACTGAAGAAGTCTGCACATTGTAGACGAAATACGCGTATCTGTCGAAGATAAGCAAAGGTAGTTGGAATTAAATGGAGATTACTAATTTTTCTTCTAATTTATAGTTACAAGTATTCCACTAAACAGCTCAAACCCTCTAGGATTCATAATCTAATTATTATTGATTATAGTTTTTTATACAGGTACTATTAAGAGTTTTCCTTTTGATCCGGGCAGTGCATGATAAAGGCACGCTATGTACGACTAATTCATCATGGCAGAAACATAGAACTACAGGCGCAGCAACAAATTCATTTGATGTAGGCTACATGCAGAGGAATATTGGGTGATTGAACGCAATGATGAGAATCAAAATTCCTTGTGCACTAAATCACAACCACACATTGTTTTAGTTCAATGCAATCATATATTTGAAACAATAAAATTTTGTATCGAATCCAATTTTGTTAGTCAATTAATATTTCTAACAGAAATCATTATTGATTCAACAAAATAATTTGATAGAATCAACAATCATCAAAAAATTCGACAAAATTTCTTATTATTTCAATGGTCCTAAAATTTAAAAAAAATTTTTTTTTTTCAATTCAGCCGGTTTGGTCAAATCAATGCAAAGGTGCATTGTTTCAACACAGCTAATTTTTTTATTCAACAATAAATACTTTTTGTTTTCATTAGAAACCTTTTAGAAACTTTTAGAAACAAAACAAAATTGGTGTTGGTTCAAAAATTAAATCGGTGTTGTTAAATAAATATATATTATGGGTAAGCCGTGAGTCAACAATAAAATTTGTTGAATCTATACAGAACAATATATTTATCAGCGTGTAGATGTACGATTTATAAAAAATTAAGTCAATTGGTGATGCAAATCGTCATAAGATCACAGGACTGAATGTTATTGTTCTATTGTTCGTGGGCGGCTGTCATCCAATCGTGAAGCCGAAAACTTGGTGCTGCGTGTGGTGCTGATTTGACAGCTCGATTTTCTTGAAGGCTTTACGCAGCAAACACAATAGTCGCGGCAGAAGTTGTCGTGTTTTGTAGTTAATTTGATTCGAGAAAAAAGAAATTCCGTGTTGTACTTAGTGCAGTGGTTATTAAAAGACAATATCGATTGTTTATCAGCCAGGTATTATAATGTTTTACCTTAATTACTGTTACTAGTAGTTTGGTAGAAGAAATATTGTAAAGAAATATAAACCATTGTGACCCAAGCTTGAAATGTTCAAATCGTCACTAGCGCCATACCAAAAGTAGCTGGCTTCAAGAACTATCGCTCTCTTCAGTCCTCTGCATAAGATACCTTTCGTTTAGTAGATCACATTTAAAGCACACTGAAAATTAATTTTCGTTTATATTACCATCGAAAGTAGGACTAACAAATCTATTCGTTGTTTTCCGCGACGTACCTAATCTTACTTTCTACGAAGCTTCCTTCGTATCAAAAGCCACACGCGCAACTGTAAAAATCAAAAAGCATTTGTTGACACAAAAAGAACATTCGTTCATTCTACGGAAACATTACAAATAGCTACGAGTAATTTGTTACCAATAAAAAAGAAACGGCTCTTGTGTGGTTGTATGGAAGGCTGACAATTTTACTTTATCGGCTCAAAATATATTTAAAAAAAGGCAACCACGAGGAGCTACTCTGCTCTTCACGAAATTAATTTTGTGCATTGTACAAAAAAGGTGTAATGTAGCGTAGCGTTTTGTTAGAAGACAAGCAAGATGAATGTTTCATATAATTTACGAGACATTTGTTCTATGTGCATAATCCATGTTTACGAAACGAGTGAAAGCTTATTCACGAAAATTAATTATCAGTGTACGTCTCCATGTATCGAAGCTTTAGAATTCTGTCGGAAATCAAGAATTTAAGATGCACCACTTGGCCATAAATGTGTTTCTATTATGGCAACTCCCATAAGAAACACATGCGATTGGCCATGAAAGGAACCAAAATTTAAAACTATTTCACCAAGAGTGGACAGTAATGTTTGCTAGAATGAAAAATATGAAGAGAAAGTGTTGAAAGTCCCGTCAGTGTACGGTAGGTTGGAAATAACATAGAAGTATTGAAAATTGAGCGAACGCATGGGCATGGGCAAAGTAGTATTCTAACCAAGGACGTTACTATTGCTTAACATCCCACTGTGGGGTAGGTCAAGTCACGGATGAATCCGCCATCTCAACAGGCTTTTCTACTTGCTACTTGCTACTTTGCTTTGCACACAGGAAATTTAATTGATGCAAATTGGTTATTCACTTTTAATTTTTTTTTTCAAATTGGTTATTTTGTTACGTAACGGTTTTAAATACCCCCCCCCCCCCCTCCCCCATATGTCACAATAAGTAACGGTTGCTCAACCCCCTTCATGCGTTACGTAATTTGTGCACAAAGCCAAAGTCCCACTACGACTTTTCCAAAGAGATCTTAGTAAAAAAAATGATTTAAATTTTCAACATTCTTTGTGTCAAGTTGTGGGAACAACTTGACACTCAGCATTAATAAGGGGCTGATATGCAAACTTAAACAATGACTTTGACATGAAAACATCGACATTAAATTGTCTATATAAGCCACCATTTGCATTTGACAGAACTATGTTACTAACGATGATATGGTGTTAAAAAATAATCAGAATCATGCTAGGAGCATAAACAATAATGCACACTTTGATAGTTCGGATGACGATATTCCTCCTATTCTACAACCTTTTCCCAATTTACCTTTAATTAAGACAGAAAAAGTTTCGGAGCAAACACCAACTGAAGCACCTTCTGCTTCATCCTCCTCCGAACTTCCCCGCCGGAAAGCTTATCTACCCGGATCTAAAGGTCCTTTTCTGGTTTTCTTTCGACCCAAAAGTAAACCTTTGAACAAATTCAAAATTGAGAAAGATCTGGCAAAGTCGTTTCGGAGCATTCAAGATATAACCTCTCCCAGTGGCAGTAAGCTTCACATCACTCTAAGTGATCGTGAAGAAGCAAACAGGATTGTTGCCTCAGAGCTGTTTTCTTTAGAATACCATGTGTAGCTTCCCTCGCTCGTAGTAGAAATAGCCGGAGTGGTCACCGAACCGTTTTTGACGTGCGCTGACATCAAGTCCCATGGAACTGGTGGGTTTAAAAATCGTGCCGATCCATCAGTTCAGGTCCTTGATGTCAGGCAATGAACCAGGTGTCATCCGACGGCACAAAAAAGCCCTCAAACTCTTTTCGTGTGATCTTCTCTGGAGCTGCCCTGCCGAATTTCCTCGTGTTGGGGAAGCTTCGTTTACCTGTTCGCCTCTATGTACCGATGGTCATGCACTGTGACAAGTGCCAGCAGTTGGGTCATACTGCACCTTACTGCTGTAACAAAGCACGATGCGGCAAATGCGGTGAGCAACATGTGGAGGGTCCCTGCAGTACGGACCCCAAGTGTATATGCTGGAATTCATCTTCACCATTTTCGAGGTCTCACTGACAACGAGGAACCTCATCAACATGATCCTTACATTTGTAAAACCTCTTCTAAAGAAACTGTCTTCAAAATGGCCTCTTCTTGATTCAATCATATCTTTCGATGGATAATTTATCCAATGAGGTCGGGGATATGATCGAAGTACTACAATGGAACAGTAGAAGTATTCTAAAAAAATTGGACGCTTTTAAGTTTTTAGTTCACAAATCGCATTGTGACGTATTTGCTCTCTGTGAAACATGGCTCTCTTCTGATAAAGATTTCTCTTTCCACGATTTTAACATTATTTGATTTTAACATTATTTGGAGGGGTGCTATTGGGGATTAATAAGCTCCACTCCTTTTAAAGAATTGATCCCCCCTCGATGACAGGCCCTGAATTAGTTGCATGCCAAGTGACTATTCGAGGCAAAAGTTTTAGTATACCCAGCATATACCTGCCGCCGGCAATATCCCGCAGGGATCTTTCGACTATTAGCCTCGCAATGCCAGAGCCACGGTTGATCTTAGGAGTGTTAATTCTCATGGTACAGCCTGGGGGTCACCGTACAACGACAACCGTTCTGCATTGATAATAGACCTCATGGACTACTTCAACTTGACTATTTTGAATACTGGGGAAGTAACACACGTGGCTCCACATCCAAACCCTGGAAGCAAATTAGACCTCTCAATCTGTTCGAATTCACTATCATTGGATTGCACGTGGAAAGTGATTCAAGATCCCCATGATAGTGATCACCTGCCTATCAAAATTTCAATCACCAATGGTTCGTGTCAATCTCGCTCGATCGACATTGCGTACGACCTCACGAAATGCATAGACTGGGGTAAATTCGCTGAAGCGATCATCGATGGCGAGCAATCGGTCGAGTATCGGTTGGAAGAGTATCGGTTTTTATCCGGGTTAATCCTCAAATGTGCGGTCGACACACAGCGCAGACCAGTACCAGGATCAACAATTCGCCGACGTTCGCCCACGCCGTGGTGGGACGACGAATGTACTGAAGTCTACCGTGAAAAATCCGTCGCGTTTAAAGCATATCGGAAGCGCGGTTCGCGAGATAACTACGAGCGGTACATTGTTCTTGAGCGTAAGTTTGAGAGCCTCGCCAAAGCCAAAAAACGCGGATATTGGCGTCACTTCGTCGAAGGGCTATCGCGTGAGACGTCGATGTGTAAGTGTCTGCTTCTCACTGGAGAGTGTTTTTTAGATTTTCGCGTTAGTTCCGCTACATATGGGTCGAAAATAATGGCAGGTAGGGGTGGTGAGGGTTGCACAAGTTACTTTAGTAAGCAAACTCCCTGGTAGGCAACGATAGGAGAGCTTACAGTAGAACGCAGCCATCCATCCCACCAAAACTTACGAAACCCACCACCAGATGGACGAACAACCACCTGATGGGAGTCCATTAGGGGTGGCGATAGGCCAGGCCATTTTGAATGGAGTAAAACGGCCCCGAAAAATCACGACGAAGCGCGAATGGCTCGGGTCACTGACCAGCAGGCAAAGGCAGTGACCCAATGATATTCTGAAATCTGAACCCTGAAACACTTATCGACAGACAATCCAGCTGAGCAGTCGTGAAGTTACAAAGTTCAAAAGCCAATTCAAAGCAGAAAGCGGTTCTATAGTGACAAAGCGGACAACAGGTAAAGCCCCACAATGAACATTGTGAGTAACCAGAAATATCCTCATCGGGAACCATTTTGCCCAACAGGACCCCGTTGTTCTTGGTAAAAGTTCCGGTAGACGAACCGGCAGGCCACACGTCCCCCTTGTCGAGAAACAGCCAGTCAAGTACCCAAGCACGTTCCACGCTTGAGGAGTGCCTCGGACGTGCACGCCGGTGATTGTCATCGCCACCCCGTTCGAACGGTCAAACGTATAAGAGGACTCCCACGCGGGTCAACGGACGGAGTCTAACTACGAGGAAGCAGTCTACGACAAAGGATTTTTGGTGGTAGTGCTGCGAGGGGCCCCGAAGAAACAGGTTAGATAGAGTATAAGGAAGTGGGAAAATCTAGCGAGAGAAGAGTAGGAGTAAAAGGGAGAATAAAGCCAGAATTGTTTCAATAAACCGGTGATTTTGCTAAGTGAAGTGCTTGTGAAGTAATTGTGTGTATCACGTGCGATCTTTCCCTGCCTCGCGACTTGCTATCGGTAAGCGTGCCGACCCTGGGGCTATTTGTCCAGGGAGTCTCAAGAGTGCTCTACCTAGTAAGGTAGCAGTTACTTACAGATGAGAACTCTTTGGACCGTCGGAAGAAGAATGCGAAATGCGTCGTCGGTGAATGAAGACAAGGAAAGCTCTTCCCGGTGGATTTACGCGTTCGCCAAGAAAGTTTACCCAGATTCGGTTCCGGTGCAACGAATTGCTCGCGATACTCAAACCAATCGTAACGAATTGGAAGCGCCCTTTTCTATGCTCGAATTCTCACTTGCTCTTCTTTCATGCAACAATTCTGCACCAGGAATGGATAAAATCAAGTTTAACTTGTTGAAAAACCTCCCAGACGTCGTAAAGAGGCACTTGCTGAACTTATTCAATCAGTTCCTAGAAAACAATATAGCTCCGGATGAATGGAGGCAGGTTAGAGTTATAGCAATACAAAAACCCGAGAAACCCGCGTCGGATAACAACTCGTATCGTCCAATTGCGATGTTGTCGTATATACGGAAGCTGCTAGAGAAGATGATTCTCCGTCGGCTCGACAAATGGATTGAATCGAATGGCTTTCTATCTCATACACAGTTTGGTTTCCGCAGAGGCAAAGGAACTAGCGATTTTCTAGCGCTGCTTTCAACTGAAATACAGCTGGCCTTGGCTCAAAATGAGCAAATGGGTTCAGTTTTCATGGACATAAAGGGTACTTTCGATTCAGTTTGTGTAGACGTCCTTTCAGACAAATTCCACAAGTGTGGCCTTTCACCATTACTAAACAACTATTTGTACAATTTGTTGTCTGAGAAACATATGAGCTTTTCTCATTGGTCTTCGACAACTTCACGAATTAGCTACAAGGGTCTCCCCCAGGGCTCTTGTTTAAGCCCCCTTTTTTATAATTTTTATGTCAGAGACATCGATAGCTGCCTCATGGAAAATTGCACGCAAAGACAGCTTGCGGATGACGCCGTTGTTTCAATTGCAGGAACAGGGGCGAACAACTTGCAGGGACCGTTGCAGGATACCCTTGACAGTTTGTCTACCTGGACTGTAAAGCTGGGTATCTAATTCTCTCCGGAGAAAACTGAGTTAGTTGTTTTTTTTTCTAGGAAGCGTGATCCAGCACAAATACCGCTTCAACTCATGGGCTAAAAATAATAACTCAAAGTTTGTCTTATCAATATCTAAGGGCTGGTTCGATTCTAAATGAATCTGGGAGAGGCACATTAAGTATCTGCATCAGAAATGCCAGCAGCGAATAAACTTCATGCGTACTATCACCGGAACATGGTGGGGAGCAGGGTTGCAGTTTCTCTGGGGAGAGTCACCCGGGTGCACATTTCTTGCTCTCTTTGGTGAATCTCACTCAGTCTCTACGGAGATTTTTTCCTGACACCACAGTAGAGATTGATCGACACAGCACGGGAGAGCGAGAGAATTAACAGTTTGCTGCCTGAGCGTTCGTACACTCACTGCAGTGTGAACGACGAAAAGTGAAAGAGCGAAAAAGGACTACACCGCACTAACGTGAGTGAAACCTTGATTCAAACATTAAGAAAAAATCGCTGGAAAACGGGAACAAGAAAGTACAATCCGAAGCTTTTTTTCGCGACTCACGGTTCCTTTTTTGTACTTTCAGAATATCATAGATGAACATTACGAATTATGGGCCTCAGATAGCCTAGCCGGTAAAGGTACGGAACTACCAATCTGAAGGAGGCGGGTTCGATTCTCAGTCCAGTCGACTTAAATAAATATTAACTTCCCTGGGCATGAAAGTATCATTGTGCTTGCCTTGCCACACAATTTACAAATTCATGCATTGATGATTGGCTTCAAAAGCTTCATAACTTTGGAAGTGCATCTAGAACATTAAGTTGTGAGAGCCTGGCAATCAGCTAACTGCGATAAGCAATATGCGCCGAAAAGAAGACGAAGAACATTAAGAAATCAGTAACATTGTAAAAATGTTCAAATTCAAGTGTTGAGGTATAAAACTAACAATGAAGATTTTCACTAGGGTGACGCTCCTCGGTGAAATAATTCTGCTCTCTTCGGTGCTCCTCAGAGATCACTCACACGCTCCGGCCTGTTGTGTGGTGAGGGTGCATACGGCAGACACTTTGGTATCACTCAACTTGTGATGTCTAGCAGAGAGTGGAAACAAAACAAAATTCTCTCGGGTGAGTTTGCGTTTGCCAATGTGCGGAGTACCTTTTCACTAAGTACCCTGCTAGCACCGAGGAGAATTGCATCCCTGGTGGGGAGCCCACCCGGAAGATCTGATAAAGCTGTATCGTACAACGATTCTGTCGGTTCTCGAGTACGGTAGTTTCTGTATTCAATCCGCCGCGAAAACTCATATTCTGAAGCTGCAGCGAATCCAGTACCGTTGTCTTCGTATCGCGTTAGGCTGCATGAACTCAACTCATACTATGAGTATGGAGGTATTCGCAGGAGTTCATCCTTTATCAGATCGTTTTGTGGAGCTATCGTTCCGGTTCCTCATCCGCTGTGAGGTGTTAAATCCATTGGTAATTGAAAATTTTGAAAAGCTAATCGAACGAAATCCTCAAACTAAGTTCATGACACTGTACTATTGGTACATGACTCTGGAGGTGAGCCCTTCTTCGAATGTTCCTAATCGTGACTACTCCCAAGACTTCTCTAGTTCTGCTGTAGTTTTTGATCCGACCATGAAGCAAGAAGCTCGCGGAATACCAGATCCACTCCGTTCGGAGTACATTCCATCAATTTTTGCAAGTAAGTTTGGCCATATCAGATGTGACAGGAAGTTTTACACCGACGGGTTAAAAACAAATGATTCCACTGGATTTGGTGTTTTTAACGAAATTCATAGCGCCTCCTTCAAACTACAAAATCCTTGCTCCGTATACGTCGCAGAGCTGGCGGCTATACACTATGCAATAGAGCGAATTGCCTCTCTTCCCTCTGATCAATTTTTCATTTTTACGGATAGTCTCAGCTCACTTCAGGCTATTCGTTCAATGAGGTCAGCAAAGCACTCACCTTATTTCGTTAGCGAAATACGATCTCTTTTGAGTGCCCTATCAAACAATTCCTACACCATCACCTTGGTTTGGGCCCCTTCTCATTGCTCCATTCCGGGTAATGAGAAAGCGGACTCACTTGCCAAGGTGGGCGCTATGATAGGCGATATTTATGATCGACAAATCGCCTTCAACGAATTTTTTGCTATTTTCCGTCAACAGGCCTTGATCAGCTGGCAACAAAAATGGGATGCAGGGGATTTGGGCAGATGGTTACATTCTATTCTCCCACAGGTATCGAAAAAATCGTGGTTCAGAGGGTTGGATATTAGCCGGGATTTTATCAAGGTAATGTGTCGTCTAATGTCCAATCACTACTCGCTAGGCTCGCATTTCTATCGAATAGGGCTCTCAGACACCAATCAATGCGGCTGTGGTGCAGGTTATCAGGACATCAACCATGTTGTCTGGTATTGCCTCGATTTCGAAATTGCCAGATCTGATCTTTGCGCATCCCTACGGGCCCGAGGGAAACCAGAGAAGGAAGATATCAGAGATGTGCTGGGTAAGCTGGACTTGGACTATATGGGGCTAATTTACAAGTTCTTGAAACAAATAGATGTATTCGTTTGATCATCTCTTAGCTGTCGTTTTAACATGTCCACCTCACCCCCTCCCCCGTAATACCGCTTCCGTTGTATCGTTACAGCTTAACGCAACGCAACATTTACGCCAGACCAACAGCAACAATTTCGCATCGCCAACCTGCTGTTGAAAGCTAACGTTAAGGTTCCTACTTCCCCATTCCTACCCGAATTATTGTAATCCCTAACCTCGACCAAGTCGCGAGTTTTTCGGCTTTCCAAAATTAACATAGTTAGTAAGTTATTGTCATTATAAAAATGAAAAAGAACTCGGCTCCGTTATGCCTATGGCACTTGAGCCTCACAAATAAACGAGTAAGTTGAAAAAAAAAACTCCAGCACCAAACAACGTAGCGAGCTGATATTACAGCTAATGTACAGCTAACGAGATATGTCAGCCTCCACAATTTGCAAAGTGGGAGCCATGTGGATCAACGACCGGAGAAACCCTTGGACATCGTCAATAAGTACCGATTGGAGATACAACTGCCGTAATGAAGGAATAGGTTTGCAACCTTCGAGAAGGTTACAACGGATCCAGCCCTCGACTTTTAACCGCTGCAAAATGAAAAATAAACCTTTAACTATTTTACGATATGATGCAGAATTTTATCGATTTACCTTCAACTTTTTCAACTGCCCTAAATGCCTTAGCGATTTTGGACCCATGTTATCTCCTCTCAGATTCAAACTCGTCAACTCTGGGCAACTCTCTGCGATGGCTGCCAGCACGTCTTCATTGACATTACATCGCAGCGTTATCTTTCGCATCTTGGGTAACCGCCGGAAGAAATTACTCACCACTTGGACATCCGTGGCCACGTCAAACTGCTGATCATCGCAGTAGAAGGCAAGAATTTCCAACAGCGGAAATTTCAGCTCACAGAATGGAAGAAAGAAATCGTCCCTTTTGAAGAACACATCCAACTCTCGGAGCTGAGAGCTAAAGTGCTCGTACACTGCCAGGGCCCGTTTCGAATCACAATCCATGTCCAGGCTCGTTAGATTCGGTGTCATGGTACGGAAATCGATCTCATCCAGCTCGAGTCCGGCATCGTTTTCCAGGTAGAGATGTTTCAGTTTTCTCATCACAGAGAACGGGTTCCCCGGTTCTCGCCAGCCCAACTCCGGCCAGATTCGGGATACTATGTAGAGGCTTTCGAGATTCGGCACCTGCGGAATAGTGGAGAAATAGTCATCCTTAAAAATTAGTTTTTTGTTCCAAAAATGAAAGTAAACATAGAACTGTTATATAAAGACTTTTGAAAATTATTTGGCTGACAATAAAACCTATTCACTTTGTTAAATTATCAAATTTGATGAACGACATTATGATGCAGCTTGGTGCCAATTTCGTGCCTTCAAAATCCAAAATGGCGACTAAAA
Organism: Aedes japonicus; assembly: GCA_034211315.2. Lineage (NCBI taxonomy): Eukaryota > Metazoa > Arthropoda > Insecta > Diptera > Culicidae > Aedes > Aedes japonicus. The sequence goes on along the minus strand of JASCZW010000822.1, from coordinate 49,770 downwards.
CAAGTTCTCTAAATTCCACTATATCTTATATTCAACCCATCGTTTATTGATTCGAATAGAACTTCCGAGGAATCATTTGTTTTTTGGCCGCGTTTAAGCGTTGACCGGTGTAATCATAGAGAGCAAGTTAAGTGTTCTGTTCGCATTAACAAGGCTTTATGCCCCGACATTCTATAACTATGAGTCTGTTGGATTTTTACCACTAAGGGCATCTTCAGCGGTGGTTTATTTTTGGAACAACTTTATACTTGATTTGCATCAGCAAAACTTGAATAGAACCAGCTAAAATAGACCAACTTCACGTTCCCCGCACCGGTGTTGTATTTCTTGTTGTTAAACCCGCCACAGGTGTCATCCTTTCAATTATTCAACATCAGAGATCAGTATGTCTTTTTCAGAGATCGCAGATTTATCGCATACTTGTTGCCATGGGTTAATTTGACATAATAATCTTTACTTACTCTTTTGTTTGCCTAAAGGTTTCATAACATCTCGGAAATTCTATTTATTTTACAGAAAATCCACCAATTTATTTATAGTTGAGCAAATCAACCAACTTCCCAGACTTTTTAAAAATTTTCGTTAATTATTGATATATTTGTGATATTCTACTTTTTATCATGAAAGATTTTCCTGTCATATTTTTTCGTACGCAGTATTAAAGAAAATTTAGATATTTGAATAATCATTCTTATATAATTATATAAGTTCTGCTAGTTAAATTATCCGTGATCTGGCTGAAAATTTGAGAAAGTGAAGAAAGCGTGTGAAATAAGAACCAATCAAAAATCAAATAAAGTGCGTGTGTGAGAACAAACAAGCAAATAGAAGCGTGATTTCGGAAGACGGTCTTCTGGACTGGGGATCCGGACGTGTGTTAGAACAGAGCAAGAATCGACGTTCTTTGGCATCAGCTTATGCTTATGCATTGGACCATTGGAAGAAATAGCAGTCAAGACTAAACAAAAGAGAGAGAGGACCAGGTCCAACGGTGGATGTGGCAATGATACAGCGTCCCATGCGTTGGGGATGATTGATAGACATCGAGGTCATTCAGCTAAGTAACCTAATCCAATTTTTTTTATCTCTCTCTCTCTCTTTTCTCTCTCTCTCTCTCTCTCTCTCTGTCTCTGCAGTACCTCTTGTAGCACTGCAAGGGACTCAACCTTAATTTTGTCATCCTATTCGACATGCGTCCGGGAATATTGATATATCTGGGGGGTTTTATAAGATGAATGTGCGAATCATCACGTGATATGAATGAATGGAAAAGAGTGGTGAGAAAGGTTGGAATTGGTGCTTTAGAGACTCACCTCGCGTTACACGAGAGAAGGGCTTGTCTACTAAGAAGGTAATTTCAGAGGTTTCTTTCTCCTGTGTAGTGGCAGACACACGTATAGTCAAAACAATACATGGAAAAACAAATATCTCCTACCAAGTCCTGACTTGTATCAATAAGATAGATGTTAATATTCACCTAATTGGGCCTGGATCGATTCCCTCACCCGCTCATGGTGTTGGCTAATTTCGTAATGCAAAGGTTTTAAATCATTGCTAATTTGCACAATATATTAAGCGCGATGATTTCTATTGTCATTTGGGTGGGAACACTTCAAAATGCCTTTGCGTTGGGTGTATTGGGAACCTCGGTGCACTTGCTAGTGGGTTTGTTCGCGCACGCAGATAAAAGTAAATCAAAACAATTGAACTCACTCGTTTCCTCGACCACTGCCATGAATATTACACTTTATGAGTGTACCATTTATGCCAGTATAATTTGAAAAAATCTGTAAAAATTTGAAAAAAAAAAGCTGAAAAACTTGATGGAATAAATATTTGTATACAATTAATGTACTCGATATATCAATATAAAAATTTGAAAAGTACTTCGAACGGTATACGTTTCATTTTTTTCAGCTATGCCTGTGCTTATTTTTACAATAGTTTACAAAAGGTATTTTTTCATAGATTTTAAGACATTTTATTGATAACATACTTAACCTTATTCAAAACAAAATAATTTTGAATTTTAGGTTTGTACGTATTCTAACGTATTGTTAGTTGAAAAAGTTTTGTTGCAAGTACCTTGTCCTCCTAATGAACATCCAACACAACACTTTGACAGTGACCCCAAAAGCTTCCTTACTGTTGGTGTGAGAAGATACGAATCGGTCCTCTGAACGTTTTGAAAGGCCGTGTCTTTTTAATCAAACCCACTATCACACGTTGTGAATAGCCCCAACCTTAAAACACTTTGTATCCTAGCTTCGTCATCACACTTAGTATACTTATTGACAAAATCGTCAAAAGGTCGAAAGTAACAATTGTAAACAATGACTTAAAACGTAAATTTCCTGGAAATTTACTCCTTGTATCTGTTTCTGGCACAGGACTGAAGCGACTGTCATCGACGAACAACAATCGTGAAGCCGAAAATTTGGTGCTGCATGTGGTGCTCATTTGACAGCTCAGTTTTCTTGAAGGCTGTAGGCAGCAAACACAATATACGCGGTGGAAGTTGGCGTAGTTTTGGTTAATTTGATTCGAGAATAAAGTCTTCCGTATTGTAATTAGTGCAGTGGTTATCACAACGATAGTATGTTTTCATTGTTTATCAGTCAGGTATAATAATGTTTTATCTACATTACTGATACTAGTAGGTTGATAGAAGAAATATTATAAGGAATTATAATCCACTGTAAACCGAGCTTAAAATGTTTAAATCGTCACTAGTGCCACACCAAAAGTAGCAGCCTTCAAGAACTAACGCCTGCTTCAGTCCTCTGGTTTCTGGTGGTATTTGGTTTGTGAGAGTAAGAAGGACCCAGAAAAATAAGCAAGAAGTCATTGTTTACAAATGTTACTTTCGACTTTTCGACTATTTTGGCCAGACTTGTGGCTACAAATGTGGCAAGAGTGCAGTGCCTACAAATGGCATCCTTGCCGTTGGCTTAAAACAGTTCAATTTGGCTGTTAACCATAGTTGAGAGTCTTGTTTCGCCTATGAAGTAAGCCATTATGGCATTTTGTGAGTATGTACTAATGTATAAATGAATAGCTGTGCATCTGCTCAAAACCAACTTGATGCTGTTGTCAATGTTGGCAATGAAATTCAGATTATTTGATTAGATTAGATATGATTTCACTAGATTAGGTTATATTAGATCCCAATTTGTCTTCTAAACTTTAGGATAACATCTTAACCAGAATAACAAAATCAACATCAAATCTATCAATCTTGGATACATAATGTAAACCAAGCATATTCAAACATATACAGCTTCCACAGCAACATTCCTTCAGCTTATGCAAGCCCAACAAGCTTATATTGTATTGAACTATTTATTTTAATTTATTATTGAGAGACACGAAACCCAAAAATGCCAATATGTGAATGAAATTTGTTTTGCTAGAACTAGCAATGCGATGATCATTCATTGGTTAGTCAGTTAACATATAAGTAGTATATTAAGGGCTTATTCTATGTCCTTGAAACTAATTATCATAATACTCACTTCTTAATCTCAGAAACAAATTAGCTACAAGGACAGTTTAGAGTAATAATGTGACTAGAAATCAGAAGAAGAAATGAGTATTTTCCATTTAATTTCAACCACGTTTGCTTATCTTGACAGATATGCGTGTTTCGTCTGCAATGTGCAGACTTCTTCAGTGTCTCGTACTAATAGCTCAGTCGAGTTATTAGTACGAGACAGGTACGCGTATCTGTCAGGATGGGCTAAGGTGGTTGGAATTAAATGGAAAATACTAATTTTTCTTCTCATTTCTGAGAGTAGTTTTAAATTAATAATCAGCCGAGTGCCGTGTTATAGAATTATGAGCTAGGCAGCGATTCCAGGTTTAGTTGTGTGTTTGCCACAATTCATTGTTCGCGTTGTACTCTGTTGACACCCGGAGAAAGTGTTTTATCAGTTTTATTTTTGTCTTTTGTAATACGGTGGATTCATTTTTAAGGAATTGTGGAATCATATTATTTTATTGTGCGATTTTGTGCTTGATAAATAGTTTTCTAAGGTATCCTCCGGATAATCGACCGGGAAGAAAACCGGATCTGCGTATATTGGCTTGCTCCAAGCGTACCGTCAACAAGCAGTAAAAAGTGACAATTTCTTGTGGAAAATCGAATATTCAATAGGAGTGCTCTTAAAAAGAAAGTGTATTAACACCAAGAGGTTGGAATCTGCATGCAACAACTCGCAGCAATTTCTGAACGGTTTCACAATGAGTACAATTAGTACCTGCTGAACGTTATTGAAACTATGCGCCCAATGTTACCAAGCGACAAAAAAAACACATGGACCAGCTGTGCAAAGGTAAAATTAGTCTTTAACTAACGACATCAAATTCAATTAAATACAGCAGATGAAGTGCCAGTAGAGCTGTTTTATGAAGCAGGTTAGATATAGGAATTTAAACAGTACGAGTATAAACCGTAATATGCACCTCAAAACAATAAAACATTCAATCGATGTGGCTCTCAGTCTCACTAATGACGTTACCCGGTCTGATACTGCCTCCACCTTCAAATTATTGTCTTCTGATTCACGTTTTCTAAAGTTCTACTCTGCCTAGAATCGAATATCAGACTCATGTGAATGTTCAACATCATATTTCCATCGTATTTCAACGTACATGTGTGTTATTAATGTACAATGGTCATATATATGTGCCGGCGTGTGTGTCGGGAGGGGCACTTTCTTCCAGAAAAGGTCGGTATCGTATTTGGAAGAAATTTTTTTTTCCATCCCAAACCCATGTTGAATTCCATTTACTGAAACGGAAAAGTAAAGAATCGAAAAGAAATTTCTGCAACAGTATCCACCTGAAGAGAAAGACAAATAAAAATGGGATTTGTAAGGTTCCCATGCAAACTAATGGGAGCTGTCACTTTTACCTTCGGAAAAATGTTCCGCTCGATTATTCCGTAAGTGAAGGTGACATTTCGTTCCATGCAGATCAATTGTCAAAATTCCGCTTGGTAATATTGAACATAATTCCGTTACCTCTTTACTTTTAAGGTCAATACTGGCCTAAAGCAAGTAATGGCGCTATAACCCATAAGCCATAACAGGCTTGGTTATGAATTAGTGCTCATATCCCAACCGACAGAAAAGTTTCACGCAAGAAGTACCTTGATACAAGTAGGACGCCAGTGTTCCAGCCCAGAAACAACGATGGAGTGCATTAACTTTCTTAGCTTCATCACTCCCAATGACCTATATACATACAAAAATACATACGCTTTCTCGCCATGGAAAGCCTCCGCACAATCCCATCCATAGCATGAGTTCTCAGCATCTTCTTAAGTAGACATCTAATCAACACTTCCCTCCCATTCCTTGCTGATTGTTACGATCGCGCAAACGGGGTGGTCGTGTACATCATATACAAATAAAAACACACGCGAACGTAATCAAACATAAAATAAACTACATATATTGAACAAATTAAAACTGATTGTTATTCACGGGAAGCGCACACGAAACAAGATGACGGTCTACTGTTGTGTTGTCGTTTGTTGTTGTTATGCTGTTTCGCGCATCGACATGGTAACAGCTGACTGCTACCAGTGAGCACAGCTGTGTTGCCGTTTGCAGCGATCGGTTGATCGCTAGGGTTGTTCATGTTCCCAACATCTCCCCTCTTAATACAGCTGGTACGGGTCGAACCTAATCGGCGGTCTTCGGAGACGTGAAGAGCGGCGAGGTACCTGGACAGCTGTTTTTGTTTCTTCAGTTCTAGCTGGTACATGTGTTGCAGAAGACAATGGGACAACGGACGAACTCGATGATGACTCGCGAACATCTGTTGTCGATTCGGGAGTAACCCACACTAGATTCGGAGAATCCGGCGTTGATGACATGGCTCCTGCTGGTGTCGAGTGCTCAGTCGGAGTTACTGGTGTTTGTGCGGCTGGTGCGGCTGGTGGTGATGGAACTGTTTCTTGTTGTTGACTTGGCTTGTGCAGGTCCCAGGCTTGAAGCAGAATGTCTAGAGGCAACTGTTTTGGTTTCGCCTTGGTTGAAACCGAGCTAGACTCTTGGCCTGGTATCGCAGTTCGTTCGGCTTCGTAGTTGGTTGATGTGCGAACAAATCATGCGATTGTCTTCAACCCACACATCACGCGTCCAATCCTCTCCAGAACTACTCCAGATACCCATCTCCATGAATTGTTGGAGTGCACCTTGGCAAACACTGCGTCACTTTTTTCGAAGGATCTCGAACCTTCTGGATTGGTTGGTTCCCGAACGGCTGGTGGACGTAGCAAGTCCAGACTGGTTCGGATTGTGCGCCCAAACATAATATCTGTTGTGTAGTCGGCTTACCTCCTTCGAAATTGTGGCAGTGGAGCGCCCGTGCCAACTCCAACACTGATGGGGATCGGGTTGTCAGATATCGCCGGTGTATCTGCTGGTAGCGGTGAGGGAACGGATTGACCAAGCGCCGGGATGAAACGTGGATTCCTGGGGTTTTCCGGTGACACTTAATAACACATCACATAAATTTTACTAAGAACAAACACTACATTTATTGCCGTATAAGCTTTAATTAAACAGACTACTTAAAAACTAACAAATTAAAAGTCTTCCATCCGTCCTCTACGGTAACCGAAACCAACTGACTGGGAAACGAATACTGGCTAATCTGCTGGTCATCACATGACCCGTGGTCGCTCAAATCTCCCTCTCGAATTCACGAAAGCGAAGATCGGTAGTCCATCGGTGATTCGAGCAGTTCACTCTCGATGACGAAAACCGACCATCGGCTACATACGCTGCTCTCATCTGCTGCCTTGGTGATGTTGTTGAAGGTTGCAGCAGCTCTCGATAGCAAAGGTTGGTGCGAAGACAATAGCCATTGCCATGGGTTCGCTTTGGATCGACAGCCTTTGTTGTCTGGTGATCAGCTGTTGCCCAGACGGTTTTAGACTGCCAGGGTTGTAGTGCTCTGGGGTGTTCGTCATCGTACATCCTCACCCACCCAGAAAGAATTTCTGAAACGAAAATAAAAATCCTCTTCGACAGGATGGGAAGTTTGGGAAGGATATGGAAGGCGGTTTTTACAATGCTGAATCGGGTTCTTCTTCATCCCGGTTGGTTGTCTGTGGTAATAAGCAAATTTTCTCCACAGGACGTTTAATTTCTCCTGTGGCAGTTTTCAGAGTCACTACTCTTATAACGTTATCCTCGCCTGGGTGTACTGCTACAACTCTTCCCATTTTCCATCGCGTGGGTGAGATATTTTCATCCTTGACGACGACCAACCTTCCCACTTCGATTTGAACAGCTGGATTTCACCGCTTGGATCTAGCCTGTATTTGGCAGAGATATTCCCTACGCCATCTCTTCCAGAAATCTTGCAACCTTCTTTGCATGAGTTGAAAGACATTCAACCGGTTAATGGGAAGCTCTCCTAAGTCAGGTTCAGAGATCGACTGCAGAGATGAACCGACTAGAAAATGCGCGGGTGTTAGTGGCTCTAGGTCATTGGGGTCATCGGACAGTGGCGTGAGGGGGCGGGAGTTGAGGCAGGCTTCGACCTGAGCAAGCAGTGTGCTGAAGTCTTCGGGGTTTACTGGTGTTTCGCCTATTACTCTCAGCAGATGGTACTTCGTTGAACGAACGGCTGCTTCCCACAAGCCTCCGAAGTGAGGGGCACTAGGTGGAATAAAGTGCCACTGGATACCGTCCTTGGAACACTCTTGGCTATGATGTCGTGGTGGTCGTAGCTCTTCAGCAGTTTCAGGAGATCTTGTAGATTGTTGCGTGCGCCAACGAAATTAGTGCCGTTGTCGGAATATATGTGGGTGCATTTTCCTCTCCGTGACACGAACCGTCGAAGTGCCTGCAGGAACCGATCAGTCGACAAATCTGATACAAGTTCCAAATGAACTGCCTTCGTGCACATGCAAATAAAGACTGCGACATATGCCTTAACTGCAGCGCGTCGAGGTACCGGTCGGAGATAAACTGGGCCAAAGTAATCAACACCAGTAGAGGAAAATGGGCGAGACACGGTGATTCGCGTGGCTGGCAAGTCACCCATGAACTGTTGAACTGTAGAGGGCCTTGAACGAAAACATTTCTGGCCCTTGTGAACGATGTTCCTGATGACACTTCTTCCTCCCAGCGGCCAAAATCGAAGTCGAAGTACGCTTAGCAACAGTTGAGGTCCAGCATGGAGTAGGCGCTCGTGGTAGTGTTGTAGAAGGAGCCGGGTAAACGGATGCCTTGCTGGAAGAACCATAGGGTGCTTAGTGTCTTCTGACTCCATGGAGTGCCTTAGTCGTCCGCCTAATTTAAGCAGCTGATCCTTGGAAACAAACGGATTGAACCAACGTAATGGGGATCCCTTTGGAACCGATTCTCCATTGGTGAGCTCTCTCAACTCTTCGATGAAGGTTTCCTTCTGAACTAGACGAACCAATGTGTTTTCCGCCTCTCGTAGTTCAGCTGTGGACAGGAATTCCGAATGGTTCCGTTTCGATGCTGGGAGTTTGAGCAGCTTCATCAGCCTCAACTAGTATGCTGTGCGACGAACGAGGTCAGTGTACGACGAAAATTTGCTAAAATAGTCTTGGTTGAATTTGGCAATCGTGGAGGACGTTCCTGCTAGTACTGTCCTTCGTTTTTCCTCTAAGAATTCGTCTGTTGACGAGATATCCGGAGAACTAGGCCATTCAGTTGAGGTCTGCTCCAGCCAGCTGGGTTCTCGCCACCAGAAGTGATTTTCTAGGATGTCTTGCGGAGTGATACCTCGGGAAATCAGGTCTGCAGGGTTTTGTGCTCCAGGAACATGGCTCCAATGACAGCCTTCGGTGATAGTTTGGATTTTTGCGATACGGTTGGCTATAAAAGTAGTCCAGGTCATTGGTGGAGCAGCAATCCAACGAAGGACGCATGTTGAGTCCGTCCAAAAGTAGCAGTCTGCGTCAATCCTAATCGAATCTCGAACCTTTTCGAAAAGCTGCGCTCCTAAAAGCGCTCCACAGAGCTCCAATCTTGGAATAGTCTGACACTTCAATGGGGCAACCTTAGACTTTGACGAAAGAAGTCGAATCTTCACGTTTCCAAATGCATTCGTGCTACGAACGTACAGACACGCACCATAAGCCTTCTCCGAGGCGTCGGTGAAGCAATGGAGTTCGATCGAAACTGCTTCCGGGATGATTACGCACCTCTCGACACGGGGTTGGTTAAGAAGTGGTAGCTGTAGATAAAACTTCGTCCACGTCTCACCCACCGTTGGCGGTAGTGGCTGGTCCCAGCTGAGAGGTTGATCATTTTTGTCACGTATGCTCCACAATAGCTGCATGAATATCTTCGCCGTAGTGATTACGGCTCCTAGCAGTCCCAATGGATCGAACAGTGACGCAATCACAGAGAGAACGATGCGTTTTGTAAATGATGCACCAGATTCCAAGTTGGGAATGCAAAATTGGAACTTCAAAACATCGGAGACTGGCATCCAAGTTAATCCCAGGGTTTTTATTGAAGGGTCCGGGTCCAAATTAATCCCTTCCGATGATTGAACTGCCAGATCTTCCTCGGGTACTCCCTCCAGCACTTCCGGACAGTTTGAGGCCCACTTCCGCAGCTTAAACCCTCCACCTGAGAACATTGCATCCAGCTGAACCCGCAAAATGGTTGCTGTTTCTGCGTCGTCAGCCCCAGTGATCACGTCATCCATGTACGTGTCTTCGAGAATCGCCCTTGCCGCAAGAGGATATTGCTCTTCATCATCTAAAGCGAGCTGTTTGAGCGTCCTGGTGGCCAGAAATGGTGCTGACTTCGTACCATATGTAACTGTATTCATTTCGTAGACCTTGACAACGTCCGCCGGTGAAAAACGCCAGAGAATGCATTGCAGGGAACGCTCCAGACGGTGGACGAGGATTTGGCGAAACATTTTTTCTACGTCCGACACGACCATGATTTGCTTCGTTCGACTGCGCAGGATTATAGATCGAAGTTCTTCCTGAAGAACTGGCCCATTCATCAGCACGTCGTTGAGCGATACGCCACTTGAAGTCTTGCACGACGCGTCATACACCACACGTACCTTCGTGGTGGTGCTTGATTCCTTGATGACTGGGTGGTGTGGAAGGTAGCACCGTTTAACCGATTCCGCATCAGTATCGTCTACCTCCCGCATGTGGCCAAGCTTCAAGTATTCCTCCATAAAGGCATCGTATTGTTGTCGGAGCGATACATCCCTAGCCAACCTGCGCTCCGTTCCTAGAAGACGCCGGTATGCGATGTCCCATGACTCGCCCAGCCGTGAGATGGCATCTTCTTCCTTCGGCAATGAGACGGTGTAGCGACCATCCGAGCCTCGTTGAACCGTGCTGACATAGATGTCTTCGCACCGTGTTTCCTCCGGCGAGTGAGCCTTGCCTGGCTCAACCTCCTCGCAGGACCAGAAACGGGAGATTAGTTCATCTAATCCAGCTAGAGATGTAGCGTTGCAACTGACGTGCAGACAGCGATTTGGATCCGAAATGCCGCCACTAATAATCCAGCCAAATACGGACTCATTCAGGGTAGGGTAGGAAGATGGAAGGAAATCCTCCTTCCGGATTCGAAAAATTCGAAGAACCGCTCAATACCGAGCACGAGGTCCACCGCATGTGGTTCAAAGAATGTGGGATCAGCCAATTGAATCCCACTTGGTAGAGTCCATGTATTCCTGTTGATGGCGGTTGTTGGTAGATTGACGGTGACCCTTGGGAGAACTAGAAGACCTAATTCACGAGAGAAGTCGGAAACTCGTGACCGTAGTACCGCTCGAATCCTTTGCCGAACCTTGGTAGTAGATTGACCAATCCCTGCTACCGAAATGTCCACCCGATCCCGATGAACATGTAAACGCTGACTCAACCGCTCTGTAATGAAATTACTCTCGGATCCAGAATCTAATAGTGCGCGAGCAGGGTGACGGTTACCGATGTCGTCTTCGATTATGACAACCGCTGTTGCCAAGAGAACCTGTGATGGGTGTTGGTGAGCTGCAGCGGACACTGCAGTTTCCGTGGCTGCCACGTTAGCCACATGAGTGTTGGATGATTCCTGTTGGTCCTTGCGTGGCTGGCACGTTGCCCCTAGCAACTGCTGCAACCTTGGATTCCTTATCCGACTTAAAACATACAAGGGTGTGGTGACGACCCTTGCAGTTCCTGCAGGAGTATTTGGATCGGCATTCCTTGGCTTGATGTCCCGTTCTGAAGCAGTTCCGGCAAAGACCATGCGACTTCAGGACACCATCCCTGTCTGATACTGCCATTTGTTGGAATTCGCTGCATTGGTAGAGCAAATGATCCGATGAGCAGACAACGCAACGTCCCTTGGGAGCCTGTGTGGAACTGTAGCTGCCCTTCGTGGATTGCGGCTTCGACTTCTGTTGCTGCTGAATTTGACCGGCACCCCTAGTGTCGGTAGATTTTGGTGGGAGACTGTCCAAGACCTGAATTCGACGCCGCAGAAATTCCAGCAGATTCTCAAGTGTGTCCTCTTCCTTCGTAGATGAGACCTCTTCCCAACCTCTACGCGTGACCGGATCCAATCGTGATGTCAGGATGTTCGTCAACAAAAGATCCTTATAGTCAACCAGTTGGATGACTTGGTCGAGAGTCTGCACTATTCGATCGAAGCCTTCAACCAGAATGTGCAGATCGGCTCCTGATTCCCTTGTAAGTATGGGCAGTTTGAAAAGAGCTTGTACCTGCCGCTTCTTCAGCTGCTTGCTGTTGTTATACCGCCTTAATAGCATGTCCCAGGCCACCTGGTAGTTGGCCTTCGTGATTGGAAGTGGATCGATGAGGGCTTTCGGTTCTCCATTGAGGCAGCTCCTTTAAATAATGGAATTTTTCTACTTCCGGTAGGTCCACCTTCCAGTGGATAAGCGACGTAAACAAGTCGCGGAAGCTAAGCTCATTCGTCGACATCCCCATTGAACGTCTGTAATTTGATCTGAGGTAGACGTACATGCTCAGTGTTGCTCGATGTTGACCCATCACCAACTCGCATAGATTGCTCAAGCGCTTGGGGTTGTTCAAGCTCCTTCATCTTCTCCCTTAAGAAAGACTTGACTCCGTAATATCGGTCGCTGAACTCAGCACGGTCCTTTTCGAGTGACGCCTTCTCAGGGTTGTAGCTGTCATGGGCGAAGATCTCCACCGTAACTGCACTGTAAGCCTCCCACAGTTCGTCCAATTTCTCCAAACGTACCTCCACATCAGTAGCCTTGTTGGATTCGGAAAACGACTTCGTGAACCGGTGGATGTCATCGAAGGACAGTTGAATATCCTTCAACCTTGCCGTCAAAGCCCTTCATTGTCGGCGCCGTGCTTGATGGTACAGCGGGTTTCATGGTGTTGTCGTCACGGTAACAAGCAGAAAAGAAAAATGCAAATGTAGAATTCTGCAGAGCCTAGCTTCGGTAGGCATATACTAATGTAAGTTACCCGGAGAAACTAGTACTGGCACTCCAACCGTAAACGATAAACCCGTTGACACGTGAATGATGAAAAAGTCGACGTCACGTAGATCTCCCAGATGACGACAACTCAACAGCAATGCAAGGTAAGGAATTGAAGAGAAAAAAGCGGTGTACTATCCAAAGAATCCCAAGGCCTCGGCTGGGCATAACACTCGGTGGTGGCAACCTACCTGGAGGTACCAATTGTGGTTCCACTCCAAAATGACCGAAATTCGATCCAAATTGAGGGTGGTGTTGGCTTGACTGAGTAATTTATGCGATCTCCGAAATGTGTGCGTGTTCAGGAAACAGTGTGAAGAGTGAATGAAGCCATGTAGTATCCGGATAACTAGCTTCGGTAGACATATACCGTGTGACTAACCTGGCTGACTAACAGTTTCACCAACCAATAATCAAAAACAGCAGAGGATGCAAATTGGGATAAGCATAGACTTGCTCTAACGAGCAGTTCAATTGCAGGGCTTGCGTGCGTTAATTGAAGAGGATGTACGAAATTTTATTTAAAATGGTGTATTTCTGTATAGCCTAGCTCGGCTGTGACATACATTAATGTTCACTCACCCGAAAAGAACAATCAGTCGCTCCCTCTTCTAAAACCGTCCACAGTAAATCGTCCTTCAAGGCAAAACCAGGCTTAAAGATTTATGGGATGCACAACAGTTGCCTTGTTGATCCATTCGTTGCAAACGAAAATAGTTTCCTCAGTCCTCGTTATCACCAAAAATGCCCGTTACATGTAACAATTAAATGCGTCGAAAGGATGGCGTTAGTATTATGTGTGTCACTGCTTCGGCTGGACATACACCGAACTTAAAATAATTACCTGAGGAAGCAGATATTTCTGCTGATTCGGTGCTACAGCGTAGTTACAGTTGATTGAAAGCTGTTTTAGTCCAGCGAAATTACACTGCATACATGTTCACGCATCGCGATGGGGCAATTCAAAGATGGGTCTTCTTCTATCCACTATCCTAAGTGGTGATGGCGCAATTTCCTTTAACACAATTGTCCTTTATCGTAATTCAATTGTCCGTATATTAACCGCCTAACTATGGCGATACTAGGATCCAAAGAACACTTTGTTTTCCGATGGTGATGGCGATTATTAGTTTTATGATGGCGATTTCACGTAATCCATATGGCGCTTGATTGGCACTGTTGGTTTCGGTGGGAGCTATTCCTTCCAAGTTCCCGTGGTTTGGATCCGGTTCGAAGGACCAAAATGTTGTGTAGTCGGCTTACCTCCTTCGAAATTGTGGCAGTGGAGCGCCCGTGCCGACTCCAACACTGATGGGGATCGGGTTGTCAGATATCGCCGGTGTATCTGCTGGTAGCGGTGAGGGAACGGATTGACCAAGCGCCGGGATGAAACGTGGATTCCTGGGGTTTTCCGGTGACACTTAATAACACATCACATAAATTTTACTGAGAACAAACACTACATTTATTGCCGTATAAGCTTTAATAAAACAGACTACTTAAAAACTAACAAATTAAAAGTCTTCCATCCGTCCTCTACGGTAACCGAAACCAACTGACTGGGAAACGAATACTGGCTAATCTGCTGGTCATCACATGACCCGTGGTCGCTCAAATCTCCCTCTCGAATTCACGAAAGCGAAGATCGGTAGTCCATCGGTGATTCGAGCAGTTCACTCTCGATGACGAAAACCGACCATCGGCTACATACGCTGCTCTCATCTGCTGCCTTGGTGATGTTGTTGAAGGTTGCAGCAGCTCTCGATAGCAAAGGTTGGTGCGAAGACAATAGCCATTGCCATGGGTTCGCTTTGGATCGACAGCCTTTGTTGTCTGGCGATCAGCTGTTGCCCAGACGGTTTTAGACTGCCAGGGTTGTAGTGCTCTGGGGTGTTCGTCATCGTACAACAGGTGTTAAACGAAAGACCCGGCAAATCGCATTCGGTAAAAAGGAAGCTTAGCTGAATATTTTACAAGGGTATTTATATTTTCCGGAACAGTCTATATAATGAGTGGTAATCTATATCATATTGCAACTTTTATGAGTATTTGAAAATTATCAAATGATGGCATGGTTCAATTGAGTTTTTAACAGTTTAGATTTTCTATGGGAATTTTCAATTTAACCATAGTATAACACCCATATTTGTCTACCGGGAATTTTAGATTTTTATAAGAACATTATTTATTTGTTCTTAATGCGGTGTCTTCCTGTTTTTGTTTTTTGATTATCCAATCTCCCATGAATCCACCATTGAAAGAACTCCGCATTACGGCTATTTACATAAGTCTTGTTGTTCTATAGATATTATGCGTTTTCCTCCACCCGGAGTATATGAATGAAGGAAGAAAGTACGTATGAGCAGACTACGTACTCTATTCGGCTTATAATTTCTCTAAATATAGACCATCGGCCCAGCATCTGGCTGTTGGAAAACATGGCGTGATGAATGGAATCAACCATTTAATGCACCTCACTTTTGAGCATCCTGGAAAAAATAACGGACCAGGTAAACATCTGCGATTGGGGAAGATTACTACGCAATGCAAACGACGCCGCGCTTGTTTTTCATTCGATTTCAAAGAGCCTACATGAAGCCTTGACATAGTTTTGTTTTGATGCGGGGAATTTCCTCCGAATCGTTTGATAAATACACATCAACGAGAAGTCGGTTGTTATTGAACTTGAATCTCATTGGACTATGGCTCATCTGGCATCCATTAGACAAGTTAGTACGGATCATGAGAGAACGTATTTATTTTGATTTCGTTCTCAACTCGATACAGCCAACTTTTGTCGGCGCTTGTTGTTTGAATTGACCTTGTGTCGGGGATGAAATGTTTCCACCAGGTGATAATAGCTCCGTTCGCAATCCCGATGACTTCATTGTCGTTACTCTAAATTTATTCTCCCACGTCTGATCCTGACAGGAGCAATAATCGTTTCCCGGAATCACACTCCCCCTCCCTTCTTCGCTTCTAAGGGCCAATCCCATTCGACGGAACGTAGAAACACAACAGAGACACTACGTAAACTTTTCCACCTGACGAAGACAACACCGACCACGATGACAACGACGACGACGACGACGCCATACTGATGGATTGAAGGTGGGTGCGGACCACTTCCTTCCTGACGCCCGCACTGGATAGCCTAATAAACATCCAGACCCAGCTTTTCTACTGGGGTGTATGATCCTACTGTGCACAGGAACGTGCCTACTAATAGTGGCCATCCAATACTTGCTCCAACTCGCCCACCACATTTGACACTTCTCTTCTTCTCGTTCTTCCCCGCCGTGTCACGTTATGTTGATTCCAGCTCCGAATTAATTATCCCGACCGAAGTATCCTTCGGTATCCTGCGTTAATTGTCCATTCATTAGAAAATACACATGTTTCGTCACACTCACGGCACGGTGAACAACTTATTCGATAGCGGGAAAAGGAAGGGAAGCTCATTCAAGGAACTGTCCTTTTTTTCGAACACAATATGGACACACACAAGCCAGCGGGCAGACGGGAAGTCTATCTGCGGGTGTTTATCGACAGGGTCGCGTTCCGAGCCAGTTAAATACCTACTTGGCACAGATTGACTGAAACTGATAAAATTTCAGAGGTTAAGTTAGAGTTGGAATCAAAACTGGCGCAGTGTGGATTTTCGTTGCCTGTTCGTAGAGCATTAGATGGGAGCAAATTATTCTAGGGTAAAGGACTGTTCTCGACGTATCCGTGTGGCTGGACTTGGTTTAAATTTACCCATTTATATATTGGTGGTAAACAAGCACAGATTTTGTTTTCGTATTTTTTGACGTTGGCCCAATAATAGGCATAAAGTCCAGAAAATGGTACAATAACCCTTGGCTAGACAAGCAAAATAGATATTAAAAAAAAACATTTACTAGCTAGCTGGTACGGAAGATAAACACTAGCATGACGCGGATTTTTCTTCGGGTGAAAGATAGGTTCCCGCTCCGACGAATTCGACAAGGTGCAGCCGAGGCTTGAGGCCAGCGGTGTTTATTTAGCAACTTTTTTAGACAACATGTTCCTCGGAGAATAGCGTGGAAAATGAAAGGAAAAAGTCGATCCCTCCACCCTGGTCGTCGGGCCTCAGGTTTTCATCAAAAGCAGTACATTTTAAAGAACTTCGTTTGAAAATATCTATTGTAAGGCACATGGATGGTCTTGAAGGGCATAATTAGTCGAAAACTAGACATCCATCACAGTGATATTAGCTTGGTTTAGTTCGTGGACAAAAAGAATTGATTTTTTGAAAGTACGATTTTTTTAAACATCGATTTGCTGTTTGGTTATTACAGTTTTTCTTTGTTTTTTTTGTGTTTTGTAATTTTAAAAACATCAAAACTCCCTTTGAGTTGTGTCGCCACAGAAAAAAATATAAATTTAAGGCGCGCAAAATGTATCCTCATTTAATTCCAAGCCAAAGGAAGTGTAAACAACGAAATTGTTTGCAATCTTTCATGCGCCATACAACATTTGTTGCAATCTTTCATGCAACAGACTAGATTCAGGCGTTATCTGGCTTAAATTTTAACGAAATGTCTCATTTATTTCTGCTAAATCTAGCATTCCTTTATGTGCTTTACATACCGCAGAAAAATAAAATATTTCCTTTTATCTGGGTAGTTTAACCTGATAAAATAATAAGTTTGGTTGGTGAGCAATTTACGAGGTGTACGGAAGTTTTATTAAGCACCTACTGATATATTTGATTGAACTGTAAATCTTTAAGCTGTTCGATGTTAATCTATCTGCTCTTTTCGTAACCTACCTACACAGAGTAAGGCTTAGAAACTATCGGAGCCATGGTATAAAGCTTCCAGTTGCAAGTCCTTATGAAAAGCGCTTTTATTGCTTTCCAAATATGAAAATGTTATCTTCAGGGCCGCAATCCGTACAAAAACTCACAACACTGCATTTACAGTATGTCCCATAAAAAATGCGCAAGTTTTCAATGCTTATTTTTACTGTTTTAATGCATGTGTGTAATCATCTGACTATATACTCTGAGACGATGTAAACAAAACAGTGGTTCGTGACCCAGGTAACTAATAAGCCTTAGCATATGCAGTAAATCAACCCTAAATCTGCATTCCAGATGCGTGTAGCATCTTATATATTAGCATATTAGCATTATATCAGCATCTTGAAAGCTATCGGTTGTAGATCTGCAATTCAAATCTATTTGCTTATGGCCTGTAATAAGCATTTCGAATGCAAAATAGCATTATCAAAGCATTGCAGTAAAACAGCCGTATATTGGGCCAAAAGTGGCATTTATATTGCATTTACGGCGACTTAAATGCTTGATAGGCTCCCGTAAAGACGCTTTGGAACTGCTTATTGGTTATCTGGGGAGTAACAAAGTTGAGACTAATGTACGCAAAGGAGGTTGTGACTAGTTTGCTGCTCGCCCAAAAGCCCGTGAAACAAATTGCAACGATTGTGGAATGCCACCTGGCTACCTTTTACCGTATCCAACGTTCACTCCTTGATGGACCACATGTACGGAAGCCGTGAAGCGGCCGTCCACGGCCCGCTCGCACACCGAAGCTCATCAGATCAGTGAGAGACAAAGTGAGGCGAGATCCTATCAGATCGTTCCGGAAATTGGCTAAGGAAGCCGATATTTCAAAAACTACTATGCAACGCGGTTGGTCAAAGATGACTTGAAATGTTCGTCCAGGGCAAGAGTAAAGCGGACCGAACCAAACAACTACGGCTGGAGCGCTCGAAACGTTTGGTGTCAGCATTTAAAAGAAGCATACCATCATCGTATTCTCCGATGAGAAAATGTTCACCATCGATCCCGTATCTAACACACGTACATACAGGTTTATAACGCCGAAGAAGATTGAGGATGTCCCAGAGAACGTGAAATTCAGTTTACAACCAAACATTCGGCCGGAGGCATGGTTTTCTGGGCAATTGCGTCCAATAGCTTGAAAATGCCTTCAGTATTTATCAAAGCTGGATTAAAAGTTAACACCGAGGATTACATGAACAATTTGAAGGACCACGGTCTGCCATGGATGAAAGCCCACTTTGGAGCACACCAACACGTCATTTTCTAACAGGACGGAGCACCGTGTCAAAAAGGACTCAAGTGTGGCTGAAGGGAAACATGGAATTTTGTTCAAAGGACATTCGGCCTCCTAACAGCCCGTACTTGAATCTTTTGGATTACTCAATATGGGCACATTATTGCAGCCTGTGAACATGCTCACCCCAGTGTTGGCGCCCTGAAAGCTTCCATTACTAAGGCATGGAATGACTGACTCATACATTGAGAAGGTATGTTCTCGATTCCGTTCCCGTTTGGGAAGGTGATCGAGAAAAATTGTGGACATATTGAGCAATGTAATCATGAAAGGCTTAATAAACGATTCCCTAAACAAAATTATGATTTTCTTATCATTTTCTATGAAAAAAACATATTTGAAACTAAGGTAGGTATGGATTTTCGCATTTTTTATGGGACATACTGTATGGTGAGGAAAAATTAAATAGGTCAGTCCACCATTTGCTGCTAACGTCCTCAATCGTTCCTTCTGTTTTATTATTCGTTCTTGAACATATTCCACCCTAACATGTACACCTTCCGAACAATCCTTGAATTCAGATCTTGATGTTCTACATGATCAATAAGGAGATTTGCGATATGTCGATCCTACTTATTAGTTGGAAAAAGCTCCACGGAACATCATTACACTGTAATAGACATATTACAGCATTTCTAGAAAACCTACGATGATCCAAACTATCCTTGAGTTCAGATCTTGATGTGCTACATGTTCAACAAGGCTATTTACGATGTCTACACCGTACTTATGAGTTAAAATAGCCCATACGGGACATCATAACACTGTAATATACATGTTACAGTATTTCTAGAACTCCTAAGGTACTCCAAACTATCCTACAAATCTTGATGTTTCACATGACCAACAAGGCGGTTTACGATGTCTCCCTGTACTTTGGGAGAGGAAAACTTCATGAGTTATCATCATACCTTTTAGATGTATGACAGTATTCTCAGAACATCAACGGTACTCAAACTAATCTTGAGTTCCGATCATAATATTCTACTATATTATCACAGATATTTACGATGTCTCGACCGTATACATGCGTTGTAAAGCTTCATGGAGAATCATACCATTGGCGTTATAGGCGTATTTTGTTATTGCCAGAAAATCACCGTTACTTCATACTATTGTACATGATCAAAAAGAAATTTACGGTGTGGACTGTAACTATTTTGGTTAATTTTATATCGTTTTGATTTGAAGATGATGAGTCAGGTAGAGCACATTTGAATCGCTAATAATTGCCCAAGCTTAGAATTATACAATCGCATTTTTTAGAAAGTTTGAGAGTAATGAACGATACTCACTTCATGAATTATTGAACATATGATAATATTTAGAAAATCCCCGGTCTGACCAGAAGTCACTCTTTAATTTTCGAAACCCTATTTCAGACAGCATATTCAAATGACGTACCTAATAATGTGATGTGTTCTTCACTTTCTAGCCCTTTGAATCGCAATTTTTCACTGTTATGTCGATATTTTGGTCGAAATATATCCGACATAGATATATCATCTTTGTCGACTTCCACCAATCGATCAATAATCGCATGTTAATGATGTTTGAACCCGGTGCTAAAACTTTCAGTCTCAATAAAGTGGAATGCGCTTGAGCATTGTGAATGGCTAAGCTAACGCCACCGAAGCGTACACGTAAATTGAGGTTCTCGCACCATTTTAAGAGAAAGTCACTAGATAAAGAAGGTTATCTCGAGAGTCTTTTGTCACTTGTTGAAGTGAGAAAAGTCACCAACAGTGACGTGACTCTTCTGATAAATCAAATGGAGATTCACTGCAGGTGACTGTTCTCCACTTTGCCAGTGACAAACGTCACTTCAACTCTCGGAAAAACCACCAAAGACTATTTGATTGCTGTTGCGGATGTAAGAAGGCGATGCGTTAGCTGTACAACAAAAGAGTTATACCCGAAAACCGACACTCGTTGTATTACTGTGCGATTAACATTTGTGTAGAAACTGTTTTCATTCATATCACATGAACCAACAACGCAAATGATGTATTTGAAGTAAACATGAAAATCGTCTGCCTAAAAACTGTTGGAAAATGTCCATGGGCAGATTCAAAAACATATATTTGATTGAAATAGTAATAAGGGATTGATCCTCTAGAACATTAAATTACGAACTCCATAATGATTTAGATACCCATGAAAAGTCGTCTTAATATAGGAAAATGGTGGAAACAAATTACAGGGAGATTACGGGAACGGAAGATGATGAAGAGGACAAAAACGAAAAAAATACTGTAGAGGAAGATGACGGAGAATATGACGGAAAGAAACAGAACACACAGAAAGAAAACGAAGAAACAAATTTGTCGCAAATGAAGATGGTCCATAAAACTAAGTGATAGAGGGAAGAAGACGAAGAAACTATGACGGAGAGAAATATGACGAGAGAGGATGATGACGTAGGCGAAGGTGACAGAGAGGAAGATAATGAATGAAGAGGAAGTACAGAGCATGTGTGAATAAAAATGAAAGCAAATGAAGATAGTGACAAAGCTAAAGATCATGCTGAAGGCCATAAGGAGGGATATGTTGGATATGTTTGAAGAATATGTATTCCTGTCAATAAGTTGTGGAATGATCTGCACGAGTTTCAGATCATTTAAGCTGTTCTCTCGAAAACTATCTATTCTCAATGCCGGCTGAAAAATGCTGTTTTGAAATAATTTTTCCAGCGGCTGTCGCCACTAGCTAATGAATTCGTTGAAAGATCAATCAAGTCACGCTTCACTGAAGGACGAACTATTAACACAGCGGATTCTCCAAATAGCATGATAGCCTAAAATCCTGACGCATCATCTATCCATCGACTTCAAAGCCATATGATACAGTAAAGCAAAAAGCTATGGGAAACGAGAATGACTTTGGGGTAGCTGAACCGACTAACCAAGGCTACATATGGAGTTTATCCGTATCCCGCAGGGAAGGCTCATCAAGATGACATGTAATCTGCGCGCTGCAGTTCAACATTGCTCTTGAAGTGTTATAGAGACGGTGGCGTTCAATATTCGGGGCACGGTTCTCAACAGATCCAGTCAATTTATATACTGTGCAGATGACGTAACACTTTCAGTGGAACATTTGAGGCGATGGCAGAGTAGTACTCAAACTACAGTGCGAAGCAGTGTCGATTGGATTGAAGATAAAGATGTCAAAACGCAGTAAATGGTGACCTGCGAACCGAGCATAACAGGGCCCGTCCAGAGAGCAAGAGAAACGATTGACGGAGGAGAGTTCGAGTAGATCGACGAATTTGGCGATCTCAGTTCACTTGTTACAGCGAATTGTCGACGCTTAATTGATGATACTTTTCTTTCGGTGCAGATTTTGAAATATTTCACGGATCGCTTGAAACAGTTCATATATGGACAATGAAACTCTCCACCCGTATTCGTGTACAACATGTTTACAATCTTGTTACATTCAGTAAATAGCGCCGGACTAGTGGAAGTGCGCAAACGTATTTTGTACGAACGGAGAAAATCCGAATTTATGGGTACGGCGGTCTTGCCAAAAAAGCTAAAACTACCAAAAGTACCGTATTTAGTGTTTACAATCATTTGATCACCGGCTTCTGGGATCGGAAGGTTGATAGAACAAATCGAAAAGTATAGCTACGACAAATAGACATGAAGGTGGTATTATTATTGACGAAATCCCAATCATTCTGTGAAAAATGTGGCTCGCAAAGATGCCCAACAGCGATGACAAGCAAAATTGACTGCAAAAAGTCGTTCTAAGGAGCTTTGCACCATTTTTCCACCAATTTACTACTATCATAATGGACGACGAAGCATACTGAACACGAAGACTTCAAACAGCTTCCGGGTCTGGCTTTTGTCGCATTTCAAAGGAACACCGTTGCCGAGCATTTGGATAGCAGAAGTGTTCAGAATTCTCGAAGAAGTATTTGATTTGGCAGGCCATGAGTACAGTAGTTGTAGCAGAAAATCTTAAACGTTTCGTTCTACCGGCACTATCAATAACGATGTGTACGAAAGAACGTCTGCAAAAGGGATGCAATGTTTATCAGAAGTCACAGCTCTCCAGCTCTTTGTGGCTGATTGTCTCGTCTTGTCACTATGCGAAATCGGTCCTGAAATAAGTACAAGGTACAAAGTTCAATACGTGCCGAAAATAGCCAATCCACCAAACTGTCCAGAGCTTCACCAATAAGTACTGGGCTTTAGTTAAGCGAAACTCTTCGAAACTAAGAAGAAAGCAAATGGAACCGATGATTTCAAGAAAAAGAAATGGAGAAGTCGTCAAAGCTGGCGTATCTATGAGCATTCAGGATACCGTACGAACCTGATGGCGTCGTTATACCACCAGAAAAGTTCGGGAATTTTACAGAAAGATGGATTGAGTATCTGGATCAAATATTTCTAATATCGATATAACTCTATTATTGAAACAAATAATCAGTTTTGTTGGATTGATCAGGTGATTTTTTGCTTCACTAATATTTTAGGGGTCGAAATTTAACGTGACAGGCTTTGCTGTCGGTGGAAGTCCAAGCCTAGCAACGGCCTCCGGTACTTTCCTTCGCGTGACACAGAACTTTACACTCCTGTGTATCCCGTAGCAAAATGCCAATGGAAGTCTGTTTGTTGTTCTGTAGCATGCATGACGTGGACAATGCTATGACGAAGAATAGAAAGCACTCGAAGATTCTTGAGACTGGTGAAAGAACCATCTCTGGCAAGAACGCAGAGAGGACGTAGCCCGGAGGCTGAGGGATGAACCATACTGAGATCCGCTGATTCACATGTAAAAACGGTACAAGGTAATCTTTTCGAGAAATTCCGGGGCAATATCCTGCAAAATGATGCTTGACGGAAATCTGGTTGACACAAGACGACAAGGTAGTCTGGAAAGTACATTGACACAGACAGAGAACGTTGGAAGGAGCATTGGGGGACCTTGGGGTAATGCCACGTATGAATGCCATAGAGTTACCACAAAATAAAAATAAATAATTATACAGAAGCCAGCACGCCGCCGAAGCCAAGCAAACCATCCCGGGAGATAGTGCGTACCTGAATCCGCTGATAACGCCGGCGTTATTGTCACCGGAAATATTTCGCGTGAATAGATTTCAAAGTTGAAGCTTGAAAGAAGCACGGTTTACGGAACCGGAGGCGGCGGAGTTCGATTTTCGTCCCAGATCCTTCGTGTTTGAAAATGACCTCGACTTGCTTGGGCATAGCGCATCGGGCTTGACTGATAGCTTGCTTCAGAAAGCCCGAAATTAACTAAATTGCAAGACGAACCTTTAGAGTACCTGGTTAGAGCAGAGGAAAGTTCGGTTTGAAAGAGCCGTCAAAGGCGTAGGTGGAATTCGAACTTTTTTCTTTTCTTTATCTATTGATTGGTAGTACATGTAGATATCCCTGGTAGACTTCGAGGTCGACGTATACCGGTTAGCATTACTAAGTTCGTAATCAGTGCACGAGAGTCATCACTAGAAACTTGTCAAGTCGGTCATTTTCAGACTGTAATTGCCTTAGGTCGACTAACGCACAGTAATTTGTTCTGCCGCATATGGTATATATATTTTCCGGAGAAGGCGACCCGGCAGCAGTTAACATTGCCATACTCTATCACGCCAAAGTCACGAGTTCGAATCTCACCCCCGCACAGTTAATAAGCTGGCAGAAACGTGAGAGGTATGTGAGTGGCTACGACGTGAAGATGAACCAGTCCAGGACTGAAAATTTCAATAATGAAGAAAAAGAATACTTTCCTGGAGCGGACTCGAGCAACAGCTTGAAGAATATCAGATGAAAACAAGAAGAAATGGGGCAAAACGCTTGAAATATTTCAGTGAAAGTGAAATTATGCACCTTGTTTTTAATTTTAGTTCTGTTCATAATCAACAAAAATAATTTTCCAGAAAAACAATGCCGGAAGTCGGTCAGCGGCAAAGACCGACTTGAGTAAGCCTGCTTATCAGATGGAAAACTGGTTAGATCAATGCCGATTTCAATTGGACATATCGAAGTAATTTGCAGACAACTATCCAATTTGCCGTTGTCGTTGTTCATTCCGTTCCCTGACCACAATGTGTTTGGGCCTTGAACTTCGCAGAGGTACCGTTGCCTAAAAATTATCTCTTTATCTTCGAAGTATTTTAAGCAACGAATTTGATACACAATCGTGATACTCTTCCTAACACAGTTGACTGCCTCTTTTTCTAGGTTACGAAATATGCATGAGCTTAAATGCCAATTACCATTCAATTAGCGTACCATCCAAAATCCATTATTGCTGTTCAATCTTAAGTGTTTCGAATGCCTCACGGGGAAACAGTCCAGAACCAGAAGCATTTCGACATTCCCAATTAACCCCTTCTTTTTGTTGGCATTTTTCTAATACTTCTCTTTACGATGCGTCGGTCACCCCTATTCTCTGCTCCATCGACTGTGTAAACAAGACCAACACCACCACCACCACCCCGCCCCCGGTCCGTTGTTGGACGGCACCATCAGCTATGCCGAAAATTTATCAATTAAACGCAAATTAGCCGGTCGTATCACTCCCAAGAAAAACAGACTTCATTGCCCGTCCCCCATCGAAAAATCGATTCATCCATTCACCAGGTAAACTGCACCCAACGAATTCAAAATATATCGACTTTTCCGAATTCTTCCGCCTAATTTTCCGTATTAGCACACACATATGTACAACACCGGGTGTCCCGGTTAATGTCCAATCCACTTCCACTGACTTCTCACTTTCGTGTGGTAGATACCTCGCCGCCACGTCGAATGGCACAAACGAATTTACTCAACCGCGCGCGAAATCGCAATAAAACCGTCAAGATACTCCCGCACTCTAGCCGCCCACCCACGAATTGAAACCCCGAAAATTTTCAAGGGAAACCGCCACACAGGCCGCCACAGCAACTACCAACAATCGTTTACCCACCAAGAGAGTATAGTTAGAGAGATGGTTAGGTACACAAGCACGCGCTCGGTCGGATTTTTCGCCCGCACCCGTCCTGGGATTGACATTCAAACGACCGACGATCTGGCAACGTAAACCAACCGACCGGGACCATTTCCAAAGCGGTCAAAGCTAGAGCCAGCCAGCAGAGCTGGTGGCAAGCAAAATCCATGGATGGAGGAACCGTCGGGTTATCAACTCATCCCTCTTCTTTCGGGGTTCGCGTGGCTCGGCAGAGGTACCTGTATCCACCGATAGTTGTAGCTACTAACAGTTTATAGGGAAGCAGAACCAGGATAAGCTCATGTGAAGTGATAACGGGCTACTCTTGCTCTTCTTCTGCTTATTCGACTATAGATGTTTGCTTTTGCGGGAGCTTTTGTCGCGTCGCCGTTGCTCGCTTGCTGCCGCCCCATTTGCGAATTACGGCCACCTACCACGGTGCACGGTACAGTCGGCATAGCACCGTCTTCGTGGACGGTGGTTCGCAATGGTGATGTTTGTGGAAAAAATAATCATCAAATTTCAGAATTCATCAAACTCTTCACGGTTCATGTGCACTGAAATCCAATCTATTTTTATAGATTGCTTTTTAATCCGGCAATGTTCTTGGGTGGGTTTCCACCAGAAAGCAATATTCAGTATGTAATGTAGAAATTTTGTGGTTATACGCATCTTATCATTACAAAAATTGTGTGCAATTGTCAGATTATTCTGTCCCCCAGCTGTCACACAAAGTCAAATCATATGAAATCTACGTTCAAAGAAGGCAGCGCGGGCGTTGGTGCTGCAGCAGGCAACTCGTCTCAAAATGTGGAGCGATACAGAAAGAAACGAAGACAGCAAACTTATCACTTCTAGGATAGGAAGCGCCACCTGGAGGGGTTGGAGTGCGAAGCAATGGAGCAGCTGTATCGTTCTCACGATACGCGTAAATTCTACAAGAAGCTCAGCGCAGCTGCGAGCCGAAATGTATCGGGATGAAGATGGAGGAATCTTGATGGATGAACGTGAGGTGATTGGAAGGTCGAGGCAGCACTACGATGAACACTTGCATGGCGCAGAGGCAGAATACCAAGACAGCAGGATGCATGGCTTCATCGGTATGGTGGACGAGGGTGACGTGCCAACTCCCACGAGTGAAGTTAAGGATGCTATCAAACAACTTAAGAATAACAAGGCAGCTGGAAAGGATGGCATCGGAACGGAACTTATAAAAATGGGCCCGGATATTGACGAATTGTCTGCTTTGAGTGATAGTTGGGATCTAGGATACAGAACAGCTACCGAAGGAGTGGACAGAGGGAATTGAATGCCCAATATACAAAAAGGGTAACAAGTTAGAATGTGAGAACTATCGAGCGATCACTATTTTCAACGTTGTAGGGCGCGTTGTCCGTCGTCTATCGCCGCTAGCAAGCATATTTGTGGGAAGTTATTAACAAGATTTTGTAAATGGTCGATCGACAACTGGCCAAATCTTTACGTTGCGGCAGATCCTCAAAAAGTACACACCACCTATTCGTCGACTTCAAAACCACATACGATACTATTGATCGTGAAGAGCTATGGAAGATTATGGACGAAAACGTTTTTCCCGGGAAACTGACGAACATGATCAAGGCTACGATGGATGGTGTACAGTGTTACGTGAAGATATCGGGTGCATAAACGGACCCATTTGAAACGGGCAAAGGACTTCGACAAAGCGATGGTCTTTCCTGCCTCCTGTACAACATTGCGCTAGAAGGTGTTATGAAATGTGCAGACTTTAACATGCGTGGTACGATTTTCAATAAATCCAGCGAGTTCATCTGCTTCGCTGACGCCGTGGACATTGTCGGCAGAACGTTCCTGCTGATCAATACACTAAGCTGAAACGTGAAGCGGAAAAGGTTAGATTGAACGTGAATGCGTCGAAGCCTAAATATCTGTTGGCTGAAGAAACCGAGCGTGATAGAGCTCGCATAGGCAGAACTGTGACAATCGACGGAGATAAGTTCAGTGTGGTGGATGAGTTTGTGTAATTCGGATCATTGGTTACGTCGGATAACAACTGCAGCAGAGAAATTGGAGACGCATTATTACCGGAAGTCATGCCTACTATGGACCTTGAGGTCTGGTTAACTTTACCTTCTTACAAAGTGTACCATGTACAAAACGCGAATAAGACTGGTACCTAGTTCTATACGGGCATGAGGCGTGGACAATGCTCGAAGAGGACCTGCAAGCACTTGGATTTTTCGAACTACGCGTGCTTAGGACCATCTTTGGCGATGTATTTGAAAACGGTGTATAGAGGAGAAGGATGAACCACGAGCTGGCGCAGCTCTATGGCAAACACAGTATCCAGAAAGTCGCTAGAGCTGGAAGGGAACAATAAGCGGGACATGTTGTAAGAATGTCGGACAACAACCTGGCAAAAATGGTGTTTGCCTCGAATCCGACCAGTACGGGACGCAGAGGAGCGTATCGAACTAGGTGGTTAAACCAAGTGGATCAGGACATTCGAGGAACTGGAGACAAGCAGCCCTCAACCGAGTTTTATGGGGAAATATCGTGACGCAGGGGCGGTCCTAATAGAACGTTGAACCAGCATAACCCTAGTAGCACACTTGTTGCAAGCCTGTAATAGTTACTTCAATGTGACTCCGTTAGGTCTTTATCAAGTTGCTACAACCAATTATGACGGTTTGAGGTTGCTAGGGAAGTAAGTAAGTAAGTTAATGACATGTCTATAAGAAAGTTTTTAAGTTTCCTAATGTATTCGCGTCTTAACTGCTAAATATGTTCAAGTACATAACATGCATAATTGATCAGATTTAATCACCTTTTTTTCCTTATCATGTCACCATGATGTGTGTATGTCCTTCAATTAATTACAAACGCATAAAATATGTCATTGTTTCGTTTGGTGAGCTGTTCGAAGTTCCAATTTAATTAATTATGTTTAATGTTTTTGTCTCAAATTTTTGGCTACTAGAATGAACTTGATAGCCAACGATTGTATTTTTTTCAAATAAATCAACGGAAAGTGATAAATTCCGAATCTTTTTTTGAAATGCAAAAGGTTTTTGTATTATTATTACGATCAGATAGTGGTGGTCCCAAGGATAATTTGTTGATCTGAAAATCAGTGTTCGATTGAACTAAACTATACACGTGCATGTCCCGAGGGCATCCACATCGTTACCTTAAATCTGTGTTCTTCTTCTTCGATACTTGTTTCGATTGTATTCAATATAAACATCATACACTATTGGATGGCCCCAGCAACATACGTACTGTTATTTCGAATAAAACCTTAATGTTGATCTTCTTTATTTTTGTTTCGTATTTTATGTGGCTTTCAACTTGAGGCTGGTTCATCACGCCAAAGAGAAGACCTGGACGCTACATTGCACCCTACTAACCACCAACACATGGGAAAACCGTAAAATGTGTACACCGTGTCCAATATATTCTCATACACTTTTTCCTTGCATTGGTGTCGTGCAACTACTCAACATGCTTCACGTATGTGTTGGTGAAGTTTTGCACTATGTTTATACAAAAGCTTTTAGGTTATGTCCGATTGTTTTCATACGGTGTTTTCTTTTACCAGCGATGAAGGAGTTTCGTGCTTTGGTGATAAAAAAGTTTTTGAAAGGTGAGCGCCCTCGGAGTAAAGTGTGATTTTGTGTACCGAACTATCCGAAGGTACCGTGACACCTGCTCGTTGGATGACCGGAAGAGATCCGGTCGTACTCGTACGGTGCGGACTGCACGAGTTGTTAAGGGAACGGATTAGACGAAAACCACAGCGCTCTGTACGTAAAATGGCCGCAGATCTGAAAGTTTCGAGATCGTCAATGCACAATATACTACAAAATGACCTCGGATTCCAAGCTTTCAAGAAACGTAAGGTTCACGGAGTTTCGGAACTCTCCAAGCAGAAACGACTCGAAAGAGCAAGTCAGCTTTTCTCGCAGCACGGTGGGGAAGAATTTATCTTTTCCGACGAAAAGTTATTCGTCTTGCAACAATCCCACAATGTCCAGAACGACAGATTGTGGGCTCTCTCTTCGAGAACTGTTCCAGAGAGTGATAGGAATATTCCACGGTTCCAAAGTGCTGCGTCAGTGATGGTTTGGGGAGGAACTTGCAAGCGAGGCAAATTACCACTGGTTTTCATCAAAAAAGGCATTAATGTGAATGCCGTATCTTATTAAACGGAAGTTTTGGAGAAAGTTGTCAATCCATATGTAGAAGAGGTGTTTGGAGATGATCACTATGTGTTTCAGCAGAACGAAGCGCCATCGCATACTGCAAATCTCCAAGTGCCAAGAAAATTTGACCGACTTTTTGGACAAGAATGACTGAGGAAGGCCAGATCTGAATCCCTTGGATTATTTCGTATGCTCATACATGCTGGTGAAGGTAAATAACTACAAGGCGTATAATATGAACTAATTCAAACCCGTAATCAAACGAATTTGAGACAAGATGCCGATGGAAGTTGGCCTGTGGCGGTTTCGAAAAATGTCTGGAGCTGGTCAAGAGGGTTAAAGGCGGTGTTATTCCAAAACATATGCTGTAGTTGATCAGTATTATTTTACAATATAATGTGTAAAGTTATCAATAAAATCTGGATTATCGATTTGAAATAAATAGAGTTTTATTTTGTATGAGAATATATTGGACACTGTGTATATGAATTAATAATCTCTGCACGCATTAGTGTCATCTTTGCATTTCAGAACCATTCAAACCTTTGAAAGCGTGCGTTATTAAATAATCTGCTGCATTCCAGAAAAGAAATCATATACAAGTAACTTTCAATTGAAATGTTAACTATAATAATTGGTATGATCTACTCGATTTTACAGCTTTTTCAGAGCTTTTAAGAATTAATACATAACAAATCCTTCTTTACAGTTACAAACCAATGGATTTCAGATATATTTTGTACAAATGAATATTATGTTATCTTACGTATAAAGTCATATAATGGGATTATAGGAGGGACCACCAGGGCACCCAATTGAAGCGAATTGGGTAAGGAAAGTGGGAATGCTACCTCCCCATTGCTCGCAGTTTGTGGATAAGGGACGGACTCCTCTTCTTACGCATTGTTCGAAAGCTAAGATGTTTGACCAATTGTTAAATATACCAGAATCATTCATCCCGTTGATTTGTTTGAAATTGAACATACCATGGATTTCAATACAGCTTTTAATATTACAGATGGACAACATTCTAATACAGCTAATAGTTGAAGGAGATAAGTAGCCATATAGGGTTCAATATGTTTATAATTATTTTTTTTTAAACATACACGGTGTTCAATAAGTTCGAATACAAGTTTTCATCATTGCGTAGGTATGCGCCATGTACATATTCTGCATTGGTATTGGTGTCAGCTTTAGCTTCATTCATACGCTACCGAATGTGCGCGGTGTTGACATTCTGTTAGTTGTTGTTCGTTTGTTACGCGCGATGAAAGAGTATCGGGACTTCGTAATTAAGCGTTTTTTGAACGGTGAGCGACCCGGCGATATATTCCGGCTGCTGAAATCGCATGGGGTCGAGAGGAACTTTCTCTGCACGACCGTGAGGCTATACCAGGAGACGTCCTCGACCAATGACCGTGCGAGATCCGGTCGGCCGCGTTCAGCGAGGACGCCACGGGTCATCAAGATCGTGAGGGAGCGAATTCGGCGCAAAAAGAACCGCTCAATCCGGAAAACGGCTGCAGATCTCAACGTTTCCATTGGAACCGCTCACACCATACTCACCAAGGACCTTGGTTTCAGGCCTTACAAAAAACGTAAGGTCCATGGCGTTTCGAGGCTACCAGCAAAAAGCGGTTGGATCGAGCTAAGAGGATCCTCTCTCGGCACGCTGGTCAGGAGTTTGTGTTTTCGGACGAGAAACTGTTCGTGCTGCAGCAGCCGCATGATGTGCAAAATGACCGGGTGTGGGCGCCATCGAGGGACAGCATTCCTGAATCAATATAAACATCCCTCGGTTCCAAAGTGCCGCGTCGGTGATGGTTTGGGGGGCAGTAATGCAAACGTGGTAAGCCACCCTTGGTGTTTATTGAAAAAAACGTCAAAATCAACGCGGCGTACTACAAAACTGAGGTTTTGGAAAAGGTTGTTGCCCCCAGTCTCCGAAGCCTCTACGGCGATGAGCACTACGTGTTCCAGCAGGACGGTGCACCAGCCCATACGGCAAATGTGGTTCAAGCTTCAGGTGTCGGGACAATTTAACCGACTTTCTGGACAAAACTTTGTGGCCTCCCCAGCTCCCCGGACTTGAATCCTCTCGACTTTTTGTTTGGTCCTATATGATGGCGAAGCTGAACGAATACAAGGTCAGCACTTTGGATCATTTCAAGACGGTAATTCTCAAAATCTGGGACGAAATGCCCATGCAGTCCGTGCGTGCTCGCCTGCGACGCGTTCGAGAAACGTTTGAAGCTCGTTAAGGAATACAAAGGAGGGTCATTCCAAGAGAAATGTTGTAAACGTTCCTTGTAAACATAGCTTTCAATAACATAATCAAAAAATAAAAAACATGTTTTCATTTTTTTAACAAATTTTGAAAGTGTATCCGAACTTATTGAACACCGTGTACAACAATTATATTCTTCTGTAACATACAAGGGAATAGACAAAATGATCGGGACAGGCAAATTTTTGATCAACTTTCAAGTGCTCTAACTTCATTAAATATTATCCGATTTAATTTCGCCAAAAAGCATTCGAGTGGAAAATTTATGCAGTTTTATATTTTGATAATATAAATGGCCATGTCCTCCGGAGAACGGAGTTGTTCTGGGTTTCCGGAGAGGCCATCTCACATGTTGAATTTGTGATGAGATTTTGTACAAGATGCCGTTGTCAAACATTTTTTTAGTAAACACACGAACAAACAAAATATGTAACAAGCGAATGAAATGTCAATTACAAGAATCGGCCTAGAATTGACCGAGATATGGCCATTTCCGTGTAACAGGTTCTGGTAAAGGGACCCGGATGCGGTTAAATCTTTATTTTGGTCAAAACATGCCATGTAAAACCTCTTTTTTCTTGGTTTTTCATCACAAACCTTATTATAAACTTAAAGTGGATTCTTAACCATGTTTGCCACTCCCGGAACCACCGGAACGATCCCGGGGGAACTTGTAGTAGGGACCAGTTGGGCATTTATCCCAAAACATGCCGTGCGGCAGCTCTATCTTCATGATTTTTCATAAATATGATATTGATGAACTTCAGAAGGACATTGGTTAGATTGGCCATTCTCGGAACCACCAGAACGTCCCCGAGGAAACCTGTGGTAGAGGTCATTTACGATTTTCCTCCAGAACATGCCATGCGGCAGCTATATCTTCATGATTTTTCATAATTATGATTTTGATAAACTTCAGAAGGACATTGGTTACATTGGCCACTTTCGGAACCACCAGAACGTCCCCGGGGAAACCTTTAGTTGAGGCCATTTACGATTTTACTCCAAAACATGACGTGCGGCAGCTCTATCTTCATGATTTTTATATAATTATGATTTCGGTAGACTTGAGAAAGCCATTGGCTACATTAACCACTCCCGGAACATTTTTGGGGAAACCTGTAGTGAGGATCATTAACGTTTTTACCACAAAATATGAACGATAAGATTCACTGGCTAGCCTGATTCTATTTCCTGGTACCTCTGAGGATCAATTGATTTAGCTTTGGTTCGGATAAGCAAGCAATAATTCGATTGAGTATAGAAAAGAGTGGGTTTTATTAGTAGCGAGTTGGGCCTCCGCATCCAGGGCGGCTTCAATCCGCCTGGGAATGGAGCTGTAGAGGGTTTGAATGACGTCCAGTGGTATTTTATAGCACTCGTCGATTAAAGTTTTCTCTAATTCCTTCAAGGACAAAGGGGGTGGGAAAACATTCCGAACCCATGCTTCTAATGTTGACAACACTTGTTCAATGATGTTAATGACCGTTGACTGGCCGAGGCCAGTGCAATAACCAGTAACATCGAGACAACACAGAGCAGTAAGTACAGAACGGTATAAACCCTATCCAATTTTACTTTCATCCTAATTTTCTAACACAAGGTAAGCAATCAAATGACCACTACAAAATATACTGAATATCCACGACCTAATATACAACGGGAAAAGGGAAGGACCATTAGGGCACCCAAGTGAAACGATTTGGATAGAGAGCATGGGACTGCCTCCTCCCTATTGTTAACATTTCGTGGAACGAGGACAGCCTCTTCGACCCCATCTAATGGGTTTATTCTGTCAATCGACGGCTCGATTCTAGTGCTGTGGGTGTGAACTTGCTGTTGGAAGGAGATTCTCTTCCATATATTGGCGGCTTTCGCGTAAGTGTATCTGCTTACGGGCCTAAATGTGTTTGTCCCTTCATACAGGGCTTGTATGAACAACAGATTAGTAAATTACTGAGAAGTAAGGCACAGCTGATTGATGATGTACGTGTGAGAAAACTGTTTCATCTGGTGTTAATTTTCACAAAATTACCAAGAACATCCTCGAAATTAAAAAAAAAGTCCCTGAATGCTTCCGTAGAATAAACAAAAAATAAGGAACGCGCTGGCTTTTTCATAATTGCACATGGCTAAGGCTACCTAAACTTTCTTAGCAAAACAGTTAACTAATCTAGTTTCTTTTTAATATTAGCTTTATAAGTAATCACTGCAATGCAAAATGTTTTGCTTTGGCGTTTATTGAATCACTCTGACTTATTATAAACAGTTAACAAATATTCCACTTGCTGAATATATTCCGGATAACATCTGTGAACCAACTGAATAATTTGGTATTCAGTTTATTGAAAATTATTTTCGGAAAATATTTCCAACCTGACACACCGTGAATCGAACAAAGGTCGAATTGAAAAAAGCAAAAAAAAAAACGTTTCTACAATTCGCTATTCGCGAGTGGAGCTCACGTGGTTCTAAAACTGTCGATTGAATATTGAATTTTATTCTAATTCTTACTTCAACCGGGATTAGCTGCACCAGAGTACGTAACGTAATCTTGTTAAATAATTAGCTCCTTGAGGACAACCTCAAGCCCATATGATCCCCTTTTCCGACCATACGATGATATCACTGTTTTCTTGATGATGATGGCAAAACATGAAAAACATATTGGTCGTTTGCCACCCACGTTTTCCATCGGAGGAAGAGAAAATTCACTTTTTCAGTTCGTGGAAAAGCGAAATGTCAACCATCCACGTGTATCAATTGAAACAGTGGAATTGTAGAACCGACTTGATAGCGCTTTCCCTCTCTCAGCACGGATCACTCGGGCGTGTGGGTAGAAACTATCATCCAACATATTTCAAAACGAGAAACGATTTTGTTTGCAAACATTTATGTTTCCCGTCGTTGTAAAATCGGAGCAATTGAGATGGGAGTTTGCGCAAAACGGGACAGAAAACTATCGCCGACGGTTCGGTTGGAGCGCTCGCTGCTTGGGGAAGTGGCGGGAGAAGGATTCACAGACAGGGACCAGAGACTGCATTCTGACCTAATTAAGGTGATCGGCACAGGAGGCAGAGAAGAACGAGAGGAACAGAACTCGGACAAAATTAAGTCACATGTCAAAACTGCTGGACAGGTGGATACCGGGGCGGACTGTGTTATCTTCTTTCTATATGATGTGGTTCGGTGACACATAGTCCCGTTCGCGTATTACTTTATAGCGGGTGGATGTACGAGTTATGACTTGCCTGCAAAAGAGGTATATGCACATAGAACAAAAATGATTAAAAAGCTCTTTAGAAGGAAGAATTGCAGCAGGTCGAGCAGGAGATGCATATGTATGAAGGAATATGCATTTTTATGTGTAAATGATTGCATTTTTCCAGAGCGGGTCTGCGGTTTGACCGCAATTACTATAAAGCAATTTGGAGGTTTGCTGGAGTACCATATCCACTCCCTATTGTGTAGAATTGTTGGTTTATTGAAATGTGTTGTTCTCACTTGCTATTGTAAATATCGACGTTTTGTTTAGGCCTACACACTTAGTTTTTTTCGCCGAGAACCTAACAGCCGAGCATTTCGGCATTTCAATTTACTGAGAATCAGTGAATAAACTACCGAGATTCGGCTAACAAATTATAATTTTACCGATGCTCGGCTAACAAACAAACATTAAACAGGGATATCAGCAAAAGTAACTGCCGAGTTGCTCGGCTGTTGGGCATTTTGCCGAAGTAAATTGAGTGTGTATACTCTTGAAGGTTGTTGATATGTTTGGAGTTATTCAAATAGGGCTAAAAATTCAGTTTTCGTTCGACCAACCCTATGATTCCTTGAGGTTTGTTAAATGCTTCATGGCAGTGAGCTCCAATAGAATTTATGATTGGCTCCACAATATTTCTGATCTTCAAACAATTATCACTTCACCGAGACCTGACGTTTATAAATGCTTGGTTCATGAGATTCGAAAAGGACAATTTTCAGATCTCATAAATACATGAAATTCTAAAATTGTCATCATTGGGCCTTACTGGAACCGATTCCACGGTATGTTTAAATGTTTAAATTTCCTGTTCAGGCCACGGAATGATACCTTCTTTATACTGCTGGGAGAAAAATTATGACTTTTGAGGCGTCAACATATTTGGTCATTTTTAACTCTTAATGAGAGGTATACATTGAGAATTTGTTTGTTTTCAAATGTTAGGAAAATCTTTCCTCTAGCTGATTCCGCTATATTTATAGCATTTTTAATGTTTTGTAAAACATGACGCTAAAGGAAAGTTAAAATAACTAGTTTCCAAGCGCATCCCAACGATATAATAATCTTCTTCTTCTTATTTAACATTTCAAGCGCATTGCTTTCTCAATTTGCTCATTGCTTGCTGTCAATTTAGTGTTCTAAATTTATTTCCATTGAGAGATGCGAGGTACCATTTTTGCATTAGTATGATTGTGTGGCAAGTACAATCATACCTTATGCCCAGGGAGTAGAGAAATTGTCCTTGCCGAAAACAATCTTAGATAAGACCTGGAATCGAACCTATGTAGTCACCTCCAGCATGGTATTGCCTTGTAGCCGAGCCTTTACCGACTGATAAGCTGTCAAAAAAACTCAAAACGGGTATAATCAATTCCGCTGTTAAAATTACCCAGCTGAAATAAACCAAGAGTGAAAAAAGGTGACGCCTATTATGAGACACACTGTAAACTTTCTAGTCAGCAAATCTCGGATGGCTTCCTAGACTTCAATCAATCGGATTCCAGCTGGCCTTTGACGTACGTGAAAAGGCGCTCAAAATGTAATAGTATATAAAGCTCGACATATGCTGAGTATCTACGAAGATAATTTAGCAGCTGGAAAATTTACAAATTTACAAATTTACTTACGAACTAACGCGCAAAGTAACTAGTTGGCGCCAGATGATGTGCTGAAACTTGTGGACTTGAAAATGCGAACCTGAACCTTTCCACCCGAGACATGGCCAAAAAGGTCAATTCGTCGAAGTGGTTCGTCCAGCAGACCATGAAGCGGGCTGGGCTACGTGTTTTTAAGGTCAGGAAGGCGCCAAACCGGACTGACAAGCAAAACACGGTGGCCAAATTGCGTGCGCGGAAGCTGTACCGTGAGTGGCTGGTCAAGCCAGGCTGTCTCGTCATGGACGACGAGACATATATCAAGGCGGACACCAAACAAAGTTCCGGAAGAGAAAGATGGACAAATTCGTGAAGAAGTACCTGTTGTGGCAAGCGATCTGCGAGTGCGGACGGTACAGCAAGCCGTTCGTTACAACCGGCACCATAAACGGGCAGATTTATCAAAGTAATGCTTGCAGAAGCGCTTGCTGCCCTTCCCCGCTCCCACGCTGTTCTGGCGGGATCTCGCCTTGTGCCACAACGCCAAGCCTGTAATGGTATCCGATTTAAAATGAATTTTTGGTGATCATTTTTGTGTGTCTCATTTTTCCTGAGACCAGTCTTTATATAAATCATTCATGGAAATGGGAGGGACCACCAGGGCACCCGATTGAAGCACTCTGGATGGGAAGAGTGGGAATGGAAACTCCCCATTGCAAACAGTTCGTGAATAGAGGGCGGGCTCTTCTCCCCGTCCATTGAGGCATCCTCATATTAGATAGCTTGCTCTTTTGACCAATTGTGCAATCTTGTCGTTGGAAGGAGATTTTTTATATCCCTAAAGATACGTATAAATGATGTTGCCTATCAATCCAACCAACCCCTTTTTTGCCCCTCCATATACTGGCATGATTAGGATAATCAGTGATTATGTTAGAAATAGTAGGCGTTCAGACCGAGTGATTAATCATAGCACCCATATGTAACTATATAGCAAATAAAAACTTCACTTCTGTTTCAATCACTAAAACGAGTGATTCGCTTTGCAGTGAATCTAATAGGTTGCGGGCCCAGAATCTAGAAGATAAATTAAGATGTATACCGGAGCTGGTAATGGCCAAGCAGAGCCAGCAGCAGATCCCCCGGCAGAATTCAGAGTCTACCGCTGATCGAACGCCTCTGCGGTCGAGAAAATTGGTCAACCTGGAGATTCGCGGTGGAGACGTACCTCGAACTGGAGGAGCTGTGAAACTGTAAAGCCAATTCCGAACGCGGATGGGACGCTGCCAGCGGTGGACGAGCGGAATGCAGAAGAGCACTGAGCGAAAATTATTTTGCTTTTGGACCCCATCAACTACATCCACGTGAAGAACGCGAAGACGGCCCGTGAGGTATGGGCGGAAGCCTGAAGCAGCTTTTGAAGACACCGGACTGAACCTGGCCCGGTGGGACTGCTCAGGAAGCTCATAACCACGACCCTTTCGTCACTGCGAAACCGTGGAAGAGGTATGTGACGGAGATAATTTCTACCTCCCATAATCTTCGGGGTGTTGGTTTCGACATTTCCGAAGAGTGGATCGATTCCCTGCTGCTTGCGGGGCTTCCGGAGAAGTATAAACCAATGATCGTGGCGCTGGAAAATTCCGGCACTCCCATCACCGGCGACAGCATCAAGACAAAACCTACTCCAGGAAGTCAATTTTCAGGACAAAACGGCGTTTGTTGAAGAAAATCGTTTCCATCGAAACCAAAGCAAGGCGTAACCGAAAACCGGTCAGCTGAGCGGCCGGGAAGTCAAAATGTAAGCGTTGCCATCGATACGGACACATTGCTAGGGAATGTCAAGTGAAAAGCGAGACGAAAAAGGATCGGCGTTTTCCACAGTCCTAACAACCAACGAAAACCATAGTAACGACTGTTGGGTGTTTGACTCCGGTGCATCAGACCATTTCACCAAGGATCGAAGCCTGCTACACGAGGAGCAACCGGCGAGTGGCGTTGTTATGGCAGCCGACACAGCAGATGATGAAAATTGTTGCAACGGGTGTCGTCAAGCTTTCAGCTAAATGCTGTCCTGAGAGTCCCCCCCATCGATGTGAACGGCGTCAAGTTCATTCCAGCAATGTCCAACAATCTTTTGTCGGTGAGTCAAATTGTTCGCGCGTGGTCGCTGAGGTACGCTCCAGCAACGAAGGCGTGAAAGTAATCGATCCGGATGGTGAGCTGATAGCAACAGGGATCCACGATGTGAAGCATGGATTGTTCCGGTTCGAAGAGTCTGACAAACAAAAGGCATTATCGCTTGCGTCGACCTCGAGCAGATTTGAACGTATGGCACAGGAGGTTGGGCCATCTGAACATCCATAATCTGAAGCTACTGAAGAACGGCCTAGTCACTGGGATGCAGTTCAAGGAATCAAAGATGGAAAACTGTTCGGTATGTGCCGTGGTAAGCAAACCCGTCTACCATTTCCGAAGAGCGGCAATCGAGCCAGTGGTGTCCTGGAGCTTGTGCACACGGATATATGCGGACCAATGGAAGAAAAATCGATTGGAGGAAGCCGGTATTACGTTACGTTTGTGGACGACTGGACTCGGCGGATTTTTGTTTTTTCCTGGAAACGAAATCAGATGCGGAGGTCCTTCATGCATTCGACCAGTTCCGAGCCCTAGGCTGAGAAACAAACCGGATTCAAGCCGAAAGCTCTTCGCAGCGACAACGGTAAGGAATACACTAACCGATCGTTTCAAAACGCCTTATTGACGCGGGAATTGTGCACCAAACATCAACCGAGTACACTCCCGAGCAAAATGGGCTGGCTGAGCGTGTAAACAGGACTATCGTTGAACGAGCTAGATGCATGCTGTTCGAGGCGAAGTTACCGAAGCCATTCTGGGCGGAAGCGGTAGCAGCTGCGACATACGTCATCAACCGTTCCCCTACAAAGGTCACAAATTGACGCCAGAGGAAGCCTGGTCCGGCCGTAAGCCTGATATGTCCCATGTGCGATTTTTCGGCACAAAGGCGATGTCACACATTCCGAAACAAAAACGGAAGAAGTGGGACGTCAAATCGAAGGAATGCATCCTAGTCGGTTTCGATGAGCAGAGCAAGGCCTACCGTCTGTATGACCCGGTGAAAAAGAATGTCTTCAAGAGCCGAGATGTGATTTTCCTAAACGAGTTGATCCGAACTGATGCGCAAACCCCAGCTACAAACAGTGATCAGCTTCAAACTCGAAATTTTGTGAGCCTGGATTTCCTCGGTCAGCTTCAAGACGACGTTCCAGAAACAAGACCGGAAGCACCAAACGAGCCTGATGATGAAGAAACCATCCGATCACGAGCCAACCAATGAAGAATCTGAAGAGTCATCGCATTCCGAGGAGGATTTCTTTTCGCAAGCAGAGACAAGCTGCAGGCGAATTATCCGATGATGCAGTTGGTGACGTGACAATTTCGGCGCTCCCATCGCGACAATCTTCATATCCACCCGAGTCACAGGTGTTGAGACGCAGCGGTCGGGAGCGCGCGATTCCAGGCAAGTACCACGACTTTGTTTTCAAGAACAAAAATTTTCCGTTCCATAATTCCCCAGTTCAACATGACAAAGCTGTGTCCAAATTCCGTACAGCAAGGCCTCGCGGTGAGCAAGCGACACACGACGATCAAGACCAGCGATCCAGAAACTCCGGCGGAAGCGTTACATGAGTGCCTAGGCGTTCCAGTGGAAAGCCGCCATGGACGGAAGAATATCGAGCGCTGTTGGAGAATGAAACGGTGGGAACTAGCACAGCTACCGCCTGGCGAGAGGGCAATCGGTAGCAAATGGTTATTCAAAGACCAAGCAAGACGAGAAAGGAAACGTGGTACGACACAAGGCAAGAATCGTCGCTCAAGGCTTCACCCGAAGTATGGCACCGAGCTATGACGAGATCTTCGCACCCGTGGCAAAGCAGACAACATTCCGAGTTCTGCTGCTCCGCCGCAAGCCGCAGGAGATCCATTGTCAAGTATCGTCGACGTTAAAACGTCGACGTTACTGGAAGACACCGTTTACATGCGACAACCGGAAGGATACACCACGGGTAATGAACGAACCGTCTGCCGTTTGAGGAGGAGTCTATACGGCTTGAAACAATCAGCGCGCGTATGGAATCGGAAAGTAAATTCCGTGTTCAAGGACTTGAACGTTCCAGCCAACGAAGTCAGATCCCTGCCCTTTACGTACAACGGAAGAACGGTGTTTTCTCGTACATCCTCATCTATGTCGACGACATGATAATCGTGACGCAAACGGAGAAGGAATTCGACGATATATTCAAAAGTCTTCAAATCCATTTCAATGTGACAAATTTGGGAGACGTTTGCTATTTCCTTGGCATGGAAATAGAGAGAAATGCATCGGATTCAAGATCCAGCCAGACCACGTACATCCGGAAGTTAGCACAACGATTTGGCTTGGACAAGGCGAAGCCGTCAAAAGTTCCCTCGACATCAGCTACCTACAGCAGAAGGAGGAGAGGAATCAGCTGCCGGAAACCACAATTACCTGAGTCTGATCGGGGGTCTCCCTGTACGTAGCAGTACACTCAAGGCCCGACATTGCGGTTAGTGTTTCAATTCTTGGCACAAAAGTCCAGTTGCCCTAACACCCAGGATTGGACCGAAGCCAAGAGGATTAGTGCGCTACCTAAATGCCACCAGTAACCATAAGCTCCAGATAGGTACATCAACCAATGGATTGGAGATGATTCGTTGATGCAGATTGGGCCGGAGATTCGCGCGATAGGAAGTCAAACTCCGGCATCCTCATTATGTTCGGTGGTGGACTAATTGCGTGGGTTTCACGCAAACAAACGTGCGTTGCATTGAGCTCGACCGGGAAGCAGAATTCGTGGCGGCTCGCAGAGGCTGCCAGGAGCTCGTCTGGATCAAACGATTGGTGAAGGAAACTGGCGAGAGACATCGAATGTCCCATCACCATATTTGAGGACAACCAAAGCTGCATCAGGTTGGTAGAGGGCGACCGAATCGAACGACGCAGCAAACACATCGACACTAAGTTCTTCTTCGTTCGTGACTTACAAAAAAAGGGCATCATTAGATGGAGTATTGCCCAACAGAATCCATGTTGGCTGACGTCTCTGACAAAGCCACTTCAACGGATTCGATTAGAAAACCACGCTATGATCTAGGAATTCGCTCCGGATCTGATCGAGGAGGAGTGTTAGAAATAGTAGGCGTTCAGACCGAGTGATTAATCATAGCACCCATATGTAACTATATAGCAAATTAAAACTTCACTTCTGTTTCAACCACTAAAACGAGTAGTTCGCTTTACAGCCGAATCTAATAGATTATCAAAGCTTGTTCAAAAGTAACAGTGAGAAGATCCCATTGCTGCCGGACTTAGTTTCCGTGCTACAATGGGTGCTAGTACATACATCATGTACAGCAGAAGTACAGAACAGAAGTTATACACACCAATTACGGCAAACAATAAGCCATGTTTATGAATTTGATTTACGTTCTATGCTGATGTTAAAATGTTTCGTACATCAATCAAATTAAAATACAGAATTCTCAAACAATATTTATAGAAATCAAAAGCTGGTTTTTTTGTGTTGTCGTAAGCGGTGTCTGTAACTTTGGTGAATGAAAAATTATGGATTTAGTACAGATGAAAATTCCAGCTCAATTGGTTCACGGGAAGCATCCAAACATGACAATTTTGTATGACAATAGGGGTTTAGTCTTAGTCTTATTGTATTGTTCCTCACTGTATACAGTAGACTGATGGAGATTTTGAAATTTAAACTAGCCTATGTATACACGATTTCAAATTAGGTCAAGTCTCTTACAAGTCTACCAAAATTCGAACTCATTTAGTTTGAAACTGATCAAATGCTCAGCAAGCAACATTGGTTTTTCTGGCATGCGTAGTAGAGCACAAAAACCATGGCTATTGTGTCAAATAGCACAATATAGTTATGCTAACTAAGCAGCTGTTTGATCGTGCCAAAATCTTTTCAGTCCATTGAATAATTAGTAACTTTTACATCTGCCAAAAAACCACACACTCAGATTATTTTACAGAAATCTGTAAAACTTTACCGAATCCTGAACGTTCGGTTATCCGATTTTACGGATTTCGTTAAAATTTACTGAAATCCGGTAATTTTTACAGATATTTGTAAAATTTCACCGAAATCCGTCATATCCCGGATTACCACAGGTTCAGCTGTTGAGAATTCGGTAAAGTTTTACAAATTTCTGTAAAAAAAATCTAAGTGTGCATGTGTTGCACAACTGTGATTAAAAAAACATCTATAAGAATAACCGTTGAGCTTATTGAAAGATGAATTTAAGCTAGTGAACGATGAACTAACTGTTTGCTTTTTCCATAGTAATGTCCATATATACCGCAAATGGCATGTGTAATGTTAGGTTTTATATCAAACTAGCTGATCCCGGTGCGAGCGTTGCTACGCCTGCAACTAAATGAATGAACATTACATAGAACTGACGCTTATTTTTAATGAGTTTTTTTTTGAGTAATAAGGAGTTCAAACTTCTATCAGAACATTCTTCTTACCCAGACAATACACAGTTTGTGGCTTAGTTACCTGGATAATTCTCAGGATTGGTTGAAATTTGTGTTTGAATTCACCATAGAAACATTTCTTGCATTCAAAAAACCCCGCATACCATTTTTGATTCCATTTGCTTGATTAGTTCTCAAGCTATGCAGAAATTTGTGTTTCATTTGTATGCGAGCCGGAAGGGGGAAGCGGTCTCAAACAATCATAAGAACCTTCCCCAGCCCCAAAAATACCTGCATACATATTTTCACTCCGATCGGTCAGACAGAAATCCATTTTAATATAAATAAAAATCCTGTTTCCAATAACCCCCACATGCCAAATGTGGTTTCATTTACTTGAATAGTTCTCGAGTTATGCAGAAAATTGCGTTTCATTTGTATGAGAGCCCCCTCCCCCCTTTCAGAGGGCAAAGGGGTCTCAAACCACCATAGAAATATGTCTGACCTTCAAAAAATCCACAACCCAAATTTGATTACATTTGCTTTATTAGTTCTCGAGTTATGCAGGAATTTGCGTTTCATTTCTATGGGACCCCCCTCATTAAGAGGGCAGAGTGGTCTTAAACCACCATAGGAATATGTCTCTCCTTCAAAAAATTCCACATGCCAAATTTGATTCCATTTGCTTTATTATTTCTCGAGTTATGCAGAAATTTGTGTTTCATTTGTTTGAGAGCCCCCCCCCCCTCTTCAGAAGGCGGAAGAGTCTCAATGACCATAAAAACATTTCTCTCCTTCAAAAACCTCCATATGCCAAATTTGGTTCCATTTGCTGGATTAGTTCTCGAGTTATGCATAAATTTGTGTTTCATTTGTATGGGAGCCCCCCCCCCTTCAGAAAAGGGTAGGGTCTCAAATTAGCATTGAAACAGTGTTCATCTACAAAAACCTCCACATGCCAGATTTGGTTCAATT
Organism: Aedes japonicus; assembly: GCA_034211315.2. NCBI lineage: Eukaryota > Metazoa > Arthropoda > Insecta > Diptera > Culicidae > Aedes > Aedes japonicus. The sequence goes on along the minus strand of JASCZW010000822.1, from coordinate 5,301 downwards.
TGCTTGATTAGTTCTCGAGTTATACATAATATTGTTTTTCATTTGTATAGGAGCCCCCCCCTTTCAGGGTGAAGAGGAGTCTGAAACCATCATAGAAACCTTTCTTGCCTTTAAAACCTCACACATGCTAAATTTGGTTTCTTTTGCTTGGGGGTCTCAAACCACCGTAGAAACATTTCTTGCCTACAAAACCTCCACATGCCATATTTGGTTCCATTTGTTTGATTAGTTCTTGAGTTATGCAGAAAATAGTTTTTCATTTGCATGGGAGCCCCCCTTTCTAGAGGCGGGAGGGGTGTCGAACTATAATAAGATCCTTTCCCGGACCCAAAAACCCCTGCATACAAATTTGCATAGCGGTAGGGATAGTTCTCATGTTTGGTTGAAATTTGTTTCATTTGTTTGAGAGCCCCCCTTTTTAGAGGGAGGAGGGGCTTTGAACCACCATAAAAACATTTCATGCCTTAAAAAACTCGTCCATTCCAAATTTGGTTCCATTTGCTTGATTATTTCTCGAGTTATGCAGAAATTTGGGTTCCATTTGTTTGAGAGCACCCCCTCCCCCCTTCCTCCTCATATGACGGAAGAGTCTCAAATCACCATAGAAACATTTCCCTCCTTCAAAAACTTCCACATGCGAAATTTGGTTCCATTTCTCTTATTAGTTCTCGAGTTATGCAAGGATTTGCGTTTCATTTGAATAGGTCCCCCCCCCCTTTCAGAAAGGGGAGGGGTCTCAAATCAACATAGAACAATTTTTTGTCTTCAAAAACCACCACATACTAAATTTGGTTCCATTTGCTTGATTAGTTCTCGAGTCATGCAGAAAAGTGTATTTCGTTTGTATCGGAGCCCTCCCCCCCCCCCCCCTTTAAGGATGGGAAGGGGTCTCAAACCAACATAAAAACATTTTTTGTCTTAAAAAACCACCACATGCTAAATTTTGTTCCGTTTGCTTGATTAGTTCCCGAGTTATGCAGAATATTGTGTTTTATTTGTATGGGAGCCCCCCTTTTATGACGGGGAGGGTTCTCAAGCTACCATAAAAACCTTTTTTGCCTTCAAAAACTCACACATGCTAAATTTGGTTTCTTTTGCTTGATTAGTTCTCGAGTTGTGTAGAAATTTGTGTTTCATTTGTATGGGAGCCCCCTTTTCCAGTGAAGGGAGGGGTCTCAAACCATCATAAGATTATTCTCCGGCCCCAAAAATCTCTGCATACAAAATTTCACACCGATCGGTTTTTCCGCTCGCGAGTTAAATCGTGACAAAGGAAACCCCAACTCATTTTTATTATATAGATAGGGTAACGGGATGTAATGTTAGCCTAGCTCCTTGATTCGGCCTATGTACCAATCATATGTCATTATTTCGGCGATGATCAACAAAATCACGTTGCTATCAGGATGACCGATCTATTTCAAAGCAATTGAGACATAATTCATGAATTTAAAATTGTTCACTTTCGCATAATTTTCGATTTCCTTAACTTTTCAGACACCATAACTTATTTGGTTAAGCTGAACAGATTATCTAAACGCTCTTCGATTGATCTAAATTTGCCGAAATTTAACCTATAAACCGAATAATGCAGCCAAGATGTGTAGAAAATAGTCACACGTTATAAACTAACAAGTCACATAGGTAAAATAACAAAGATTTAACATGAAAATTATAGACCCAATGTTAGGGACATATTTTTTCTAGGTTCCCAATTATGGCCTGTCTTATGGAAAGCGTAGTAACAATGTTGTTATTGATAACCTTTACAATACAAATGTCTAAGTTTCAGTTGAATGTTTTCCATATGGCTAATCTTCACACAAACCTAAGTAACAAAATCTGTGTAGAGTGAATTATAATGTTTTGATTGCCGAATGACCGCTAAATCATATGTTAAAATCACTTAAGTGTTTTTTAGCAGTTTAAGTATAGTTTGATTGTTATTCAAATTGTTTGTTGGGTAGAGCGAATACAGCTGGGAACGCCTTGAATCAGAAAACCGTCAAAAAGCGTACAATAGCCAACATTCAATAGCAAATCCTATCGAATGGGACAAACTTGCATTCATAAATAGACCCAATTTGATGCCTACAGACCGACATTACATCCATATTCCTCGAAAGTTTCTGACTCTATAAAGTGAGTTAGTGTAACTTTTCGTAATAAAACTACCAGATGGCTTATTAAACATATCTTAGCAAGTGGATAGCTAAGTTAAATTTGCTTCCAGCTCAAATACTTAATGAGTTATAATCAAAAATGTAATCGATTGTTGCATATTAGGCTGAGTCAAGGGACACATACCCTATGTTCCAGTTTCAAGAGGAATCGTTTAAGCAAAGGAGAGCGAACAAAATTACATCAGTGATAGTACAAGTCCGAGGAAAATACATAGCAAATCGCTGTTTCCATGCATTTTGAGGTTATCACCAGAGGAAAATAAAAAACAACTTAACAAGGCGAGAATAGAGACTTTATAGTAACTAGCTTGGATACCAAGTCATTGAAAATGTCTCACCATCAACCCTGACTCTACTCAGTCGTATTTTCCAATAGATGATTGCGTCCACATTGTTGGAGCTATACTGCCGTTCTACGCATAACTGTCCCATGTTGTTATTGGTCAAATTGCAGCTTTTTCAGTAAGTGAATAATTTTTTAACTATACTATTGGATACAAAAAAAATATATACTTTGAGTTTGTATCAAAAATAACATCAAGCTAGATTGTCCCATGTTAGAAATTCTAGTGCATAAAGTCCACTACGGGACATTTCTTAAGAGATCTTAGAAAACAACATTGATTTAAGTATACAACGTTTTTTGTAGGAACTACTCGACACTCAGCAGTGATAAAGGCGTACGAATAAACTTTAAACAATGACTTTCGACATGAAAACATTGACATTAAATTGTCTCCTTTCTATAAACCACCATTTGAATTTGATAGAACCGTATTGTTTTTAATGATGATATGGCAGATAAAAAACAACCAGAATCATGGTAGGAGACATAAACAATAATGCACATGGCACGTGTATTTGAAAACGTAAGTTTTATTGCCAACGATCCATCAATACCTCATGCAGTGCGACTAATATGCCTAGAATTTTCTGCTGCAAGAGCAAGATGAATATTTTACCTCGTCATTTTACATACAAAAACAATCTTATTGCTTGTAATACTACAAATTACATCGAAACTCAGCGACATCTTCAAATACCACTCATAAATTTGTGGGTTTCACCCCGAATCTTACCAGCCCTACACAATGGTGACGCAAAACTTAAAACGCTTTTTTCTCAACTACAACTTTTGCAACATGGGACAGTTATGCGAACGGCAGTATTCTAGTGTCAAATTAGCTGTCATTTATTCAGTGTGTTTTGACAAATTACCATGGAGCGGTATGGTATAGCGTCCACAACACGTGCAAATAATAAAATTGTTTTATCAAAATAAGTGTTATTTACGACAATGTTACGAGGGCTTCGCCCATTTTACGGTCGCAATAAGCGTCATACAGAGAGGTGAACAAATGTTCGGTGAAAGATCCAATTTACCCAGGATCTTAATTTCAACGATCATAGACAGCGGTAACATAATGGTACTGATCAAAAAACAAATTTCGCTAACATCTCACATACAGATTGTTTTATTCAACTTTGAAGTTAGGAAACGCTTAATAGAAAACCCCTTTACATGTTGAAAAAAATCATGTGGTTTGATTCAAACGCGGCTGAGTAATAACGAAAATGGGTCCACTCTCGAAGTAGAGCTCATATCTATCAGAAGAATGGAGAGGTAGACGTAAGTGGAATGTTTTCCAGGAAGTACTAATGATATTGCTAAGAGCACAGCACGCAACTTCGAGACGATTGTGAAGACGTATATTATACTTAAGCTGAAAGCTAGCCAGGTTTGACTTGTCATTAATGTATCAGAGACAAAGTGCATGAGAAGAAGAGGTTCAAAAGAACCCAATGTTATGTTCCCACCCCGAGTTCGAGGACCTTTGGTCGAGTGAATTTTGTCATAATAAAGTCAAAAGCAGAAACACCGAGACGACACAGAGCAATAAGTAAAGAACGGTATATAACCTTAACCAATTTTACTTTCAGCCAAATTTTCTCACACAAGGTAAGCAATCACAAATGACCACTACAAAATATACTAAATATCGATGACATAAGAGGAAAGGGAGGGACCATCAGGGCACCCGAGTGAAACGATTTGGATAGCAAGCATGGGACTGCCTCCTCCCTATTGTTAACATTTCGCGGAAAAACCCCATCTATTGGGTTTATTCTGTCAATCGAGGGCTCGATTCTAGTGCTGTGGGTGTGAACTTGCTTTTGGAAAGAGATTCTCTTCCATAGATTCCTCTTTACTATGAGCCTATTATATTTAATCTAAAATCTAACTAGCATATTCCTTGAATACGGCCGCAAATAACGAGATAATGTCTGATGTTCTCTCAACTGCTACTCAAAGTTACTAGGTGTCCAGGTTCGCTGATTAAACAATAACAATATACTTTGAAGGCAACTGAGTTGGGAATTGTGATACCTCACATCCCCAAAACAAAAAATAGATGTACTTACGTCGTTTTCGTCAGACTGAGGTCGGACGTTCTTCTCGGCGGGTGTTTCAGGTCTTGGTCTTCTTTGCGATCGTTCCCTTCGTACGATTCGGACCGGTCGACCGATACTGGCGCCGATTTGGATTTAACACTGGAACAGAATCGCACTGAATCCGTCCGTTAGAAACAAGGTCGTGAGGAATGCAGACCTTATCGGCATACCTTTCTCCTAAATTGATCACTATCGACGCCGGGCGCGAAGGTGTCCGGGTCGCCAGCGGAATTGCTCAGGTAGTCGGTGCCAAAGGAACTATGCCCGGAGCACCGCTACTGTGTTGAAGTCTTTGTCTCGGTCAGTTCGGCTGCCGGGGCCAAAGCGACATACTCGGTGGGATCATTGACTCTTGATTGAGGAAATAAGCACAAAGAAAGCGTTAGTATTTGGTCTGACTCAACGATGGTCTTGAACTGGTATGCATTTTTGTTTCTCTTCTAATTTAAACCGTTAAAACTGTGCGTCAGCGATGTTTCGACTTACCTTCTGTTGGTAAACATTGACGTACACCTGGGGAAAATATTCCCCACTGGACAGCATGTCACTCCTACGAAAAATAATCTCTGAACTCCTCCTGGTGAGTCTCGGGCTCACTCAAGTACGTGACGCGGTTGTCAATGGTGTAATGCGAGCCTCCAACCGCGGTTAGCAATACTGTCTT